>CM031234.1:732224475-732764986 GCA_018340775.1 Taxus wallichiana var. yunnanensis | reverse complement strand
GATTATTTGATTAATTTTTTTATTGGTTGATTAATGTGTGGTCAAAATGGTATGAAAGGAAGCAACACACATGCAAACACACAACCCATCTAGTCAATTGGGAGTGCAACACAAGCTATAGCCCTTTTTAATACCACACACGACAATGGCGCTCACCGAGTTGACCCACCTTTATGTTAATGTGTGATAAGCTAGCAAGTAATCTTACGTGGTTCCTTCCCTGAACTATGGCTTCGATTATGGTCAAGGCTACCTATGCTAGGATAAACAAGGCTTTCTAAGGAGTCCTTTATATACCTTTCGGTATGTGAGGCCCGAATCTGGGTCGCGAGGATGTTGTCTAAGGCACAGGTATTGGGATGTGAAAGCCCCTCACTTCACGTCACACTTAAAAACATAGACGCTTAGCCAATAACGACAACTCTCCAAGAATTTGTAAACCCCGCCGTAAAAGCAGGTTGTGTCAGGTCTACTTGTGTGGAGGTGAAGCCCACGGTCACAAGACCCCAGGACTCGACAAGCGCGTGGTGATGAAATCAAGTCAAGTTGCCCCTAAAAATGAAAAAGTGAAGAAGGTGGACCGCTTTTGATCCTCAATATTGTCTAAGGATGTGAGAGGAGAGCATACACGGAAATCCATCCTTCAAAGTTTAACAAGAAAGATGCAAGATAATCAAGATTTTTAATTTTTAAATGGTAAAAAAATGATTAAAAACATTGAAAAAGGAGTCTTCAAGAGGAGGCCCAACAAAACAAATATTAGTAGATTTATTATAACCCCAAATCTCTTGGACCAAATGAGCTACAATACAAAAATGATTAGTAGCTTTAGATTGATTTTTTAATCATTAGTAAGCATAGGAAGCTACACATAAAGTGTTAGTAGTTTGTAACAAGAAAAGATAACTTAATGTGTAGTTAAAAAGACAATATTTAGTAAAATGAAAACCATGAAAAAATTATACAATTAAATTGTAAATTAACACTTTTATTAGATAGATATTTTCAATACCTTTTCGAAAAAAAAATGGAGTCATTTCAAGTTTGGGTCCAAAATTATGGCTCTCGGAAGGTAGGAAAAGTAAAAGAAAAACAAATGCGTTGAAATAGGTCACATATGTGCCAATTCAAGACACATGCACCAAAATAGAAAAAATGTGCCAATTCAGACAAATGTGCAAAAACAAGAGGTCATATGTGTTGTTTTCATGCTAAACGCGCCACGAGATAGGATAAATGCGTTAAAATTCTTCCTTCACGCACATAGCCTAGAAAACAAGAAGACAAATGCGTTGTTTTATAATATATGCACTAAAACAGGTCACATATGTGCTAATACAGAAGAAAATCCCAAAAATTCAAAATTTAAAGGGGTAAATCACCCGAAAATTTCAGAATTTTGGATAGCTTGTTATTAATACTTAATGCTACTAGTTTCAATACAAATTTAGGGGGGTAAGCCCCACGGTGGGGGCCAAAAATTTAGATGAAAAATTGAATTAGCATACACAAATAAAATGAGTATGAAACCAATTCAAATGCAACATGCAAACTCAACAAATCAACTACCTCAAATCAAGCAAAGATGAAAGGAAGAGGAATTATACATGCACTTACCATCAAGCATTCAATTCTCCTTCCTTGATGGGTGGATGTGCTTAGAAGATGATTTATTGCTTCAGATTTGAATGTGGATGCACTTGGACATCACCTCACCTTGATTACTTGATGAATGCTTGATTATTGATGAAGGATGATAGATTGTAGATAGATTGGATAAATGAATGAGTGGATAAAATAGTAGGAATTTGATATGAATTTAGAAGATGTCTCTCATGGAGGATGAGAGCTTGATTTATAGTTTGTGAGTGGAAAATTGAATGGTTGAGATCTTGCCATGGTGGATTGAATCCAAGGGTTGGAATTGGATGAGAGGATTGGAGGATTCTAGAATGGAAAATTCTAGATTTTGTGAGGGATTTCCATTGAATTAAAAATTCAATGGAATAGTGTAGATGCATTTGAATATTTGAAAATGGGAGGGAAAAATGGAGAAGCTTCTAGATTTAGAGGTGAGGATGTGCACATGATTAGGATTAGATTAGGTTAAATGATTTGATTAGGATAATTAATGATGATATTTGATGGAAAGGCTAGGTGTAGTTATGTGTAGGGTAGGTGGTACGTGAGATGCGCAGGAATATTAAATTCCTATAAATGTTAATGAATAATTAAATAGAATAATATGATGAATTATTGAGATTAATGAATTAAAATGGTAAAATGGGATATAATAATGATTTAAAAGGATTAATAATGGAATGTTAGGATCAAATGATAAAGGGGGAAATATAATAAAATGGATTAAATAATAATAATTAATCTTGAGATTAATTATTATATAGATGATGATGGGCTATTTACGGGACATGTTAATTGTATTTAACCATGTCGACATTTTAGATGTCTACATTTATAACTCAAAATGCAAAAGATAAATGCTCTTAACAATACTCTCAACAAAGTAAGGGAGTCTAACCTTTACAATTAGCGGTGCTCAAAAATTTAAAGGAGGAGAGAGGAGGAGGAGAAAGAAGGGTAAAACTCATATTCAAGCATTCAACCACCAATAACAAGCAATGAATGCCTGCAAATCTACTTATAGGGTTGTCATATGCACCTCCCCATGTTTGTTTATCTTGTGGAAGAAGGAAGGAGAGAAAATTGGATCAAATTTGAGTGGTTGGGTTGACTGGATATGTGTATTAATGGCCCGACTGACATTTCCCTATTTTCCACCTACCAAATCCTAATAAAATCTTATTTTGAATAGCCTAGAGTGTAGCCCATCAGAATATTTCAATCAAGCCTGGGCGTGAAGGAATTCAATCTCTACAATAGATGTTATGAAGATCATAAGATCTGCAAATACAAGATCGAGCACGCAATGACACGTGGTGCATTTTGATCACCAAGGATTCAAATGATTGTTCATTTGTTTTGTATTCTCTATCACGTGTCATGCATTCATTTGATGTGAAAATTTGGCATGTAGCTGACATGTTTTTATAGGTTGTGTGTTTTCTCACTCCAACTGACAAGGTGACACGTGGCACTTAATGAATGGCTCAATGATTGCACTTAGCGTGTGTGCAAGAGAAAGAGGTGCGAGAGGAAAGAAAGTAAAGGTCTACGAGTGTGCACGTGGGATGTGCGAGAAGTGGGAAGAAAGGTGCATATCTGTAAAAGTATACAAGTATGTAAGAAGCGTGGGCATATGAAAAAGGAGTGCGCGAAGACAAGAAGGAAGAATCACATGAAAAGGTGAGCGCAAGGTAGTTGAAATGAAATCGGGGCGAACAAGGGATGCGCACAGAGGGAAAAGGGGATATGAGAATAAGGAAAGGGATGGGAAGTGGGAGTGTGCAAAGAATGCACTGGAGGAAGCAAAGGGAATAGGAAATGCCAAGGAAGAAGCAGAGAATGGCGCGATGGGCGCACATGAAGAATTGTAATCATTTAAAAGTTCCAAGGTATAAGAACCAAGGGCGTGCGTGAATTTGAAAACTTTAACTCACCAAAATATAACTACAAGTTAAAATAATTAGGATGGTTATTTTGGACAACAATAACAATATAAAAACCATGTATAAATGAATACATGATTGTAGGAACCTTTTTGTTGACACTTTCTTGAAAATAAATTGAATGTGGAAAAATGGTGTTTTCTCTCTCCTCTCTCTATCTCTCTATCTCTCCTTGGCTCTGGAAACGAAATGAAATGAAATTACAATTCTTACTCTTCTTGGAAGTGTGTTAAATATAGTTTCATTATTGTTAGAGAACTGTGAAATCACATATTATGTTTGGTTGTGGTTTGATGTTATGTTTGCAGTTGTGTTGATCATCCAGTGGTTGTAGGTAAGCAAGACAAGAAGGAAATGGTAGTGTGGCTAGTGTTTTTTATAATATGAAATATCATTGAAATACGCAGGTAATATTAGATAGATGTATCAATAATATTGTTATGAACATGAATGTTGTTTATTGAATATTTTGTGATGAGTGAGAAATTGGGTTATTTTGGTGTATTGGGAATAACAGGCATTCTATTTGGGTATGAACTTGATTATGATTCTATACGTTGTTTTATGGCTTATATGTTTTGATACAAGCTTCTATAATGTCAATTATTGTTTCCTCCCTTAATACTTATGTTGATGGTAAAAACTTTCTATTCCTAAGCTATCGAAAGGAATTGTGCTCTTAACCTTTACTTGTGTATCTCTCTCTTAAAAGAGTCTTGTATAGTTTTATAATACCCTTATCACTTTAGAAAAGACTTAAACTTATTGCATGTCATTTCTTTCCCTTCACCTTTGAATGATCTCATTATGAGATCTATGTGTCGCATGAGTGAAGTCGGTACTTGTTACCTTTGTATAAAATCCTCATGTTTAACTCCTTTAACCCCTCTCGCATATAATTTATCTATGGGATGTTTAATTTCTCCAAATTAATCTTACATCAAGTTGTAGACTCCTTTAGCATTATGTTTACTCATGTGTTGGTCATTGTTAAGGGCCTTTTGTACATATGGAAATGAGATTGTTGTCATAGTTATATGTGTAATGTCACTTTGTGACATTATTGATATAATATTTAACAACATTTTAGATGGTTGTCTTTCATGCTAAGTCTCTCGTGAAGGGTTAATAATCGTATGTGTATTGGATCATAAGAGCAACAAGGAAGGTAATTTTTATTATTTGAAAGGTGATCAAGTATACTTTGAGCAAACCATAAAGTGAGGTGATACCTCACTTAGTATCTCTAATAAAATCTTGACTCTTTGAATCACGAGCGATAAAACTATACACACAAGTGAAACTTAGAATCACCTTACATTTAGTTAGGCCTTCTTTTATTGTTGAAAGTTCTTTTAATTGCTCCACATGAGTTCAACCATTCGAGAAACATAATCTCTTACCTAGAAGATGAAACTCATGTCTCACAAAGGTTATAGTGACTCTAACTAATTATTGAATCATAACAACTAAGAATGTCAAGTAAATGTGTTTTTAGGTGAGACAAAAACTATAGTTGTGACCGAGAGCTAGGAAACTCTCACATGTGTGATAAAATGTTTCAATCTATTATTGAGTTATGGAAATGATAGTAATAGAGAAAAGAACCCAAATAAGTGTATTTGTTATAAGTTAATTATAAAATGAAATGAATAATTTGTAGCCTTGTGAATGAGATTATATATTTGCATGTTAAGTTCTCTTCAAACCTTTAAGGCTAAAAATGGAATATGAATATGACAAATATTTAACCATGAAAATGTAATATTGTGAAAAGTTCCTATTCGTGAAGCTCAAGTTGTGATTGGGGTTGGTTTCATTATTTCTCATGCATATAAGTGTGGCATTGGTTTGCATCTCTTGTCATCTTGCTAATTACATTCCCTTCATGTTGGTGTAAACGTTGCAAGTGGTTTCGTGAATTCTCTTGTGAGTTTTATTGGTGTTGCATAGTTGTATCAAGGAAAATGAATGTCAAAAAAATTATCTTGGTATTTTGGTCATGTGTTTGGGTCCCTCAGGGGTGGGTGTTACATGTTGTAATTTTGAGGACCCCATTCCAAACATTAGGTGAGTAGATGATATATGAATCTCTCGTATCGATTGTCTTAAGAACACTACCCTACTCCTATAGAATTTTTTTTGGTACATTGAATGTTATTAAACAAAAACCAACATTTGAAGAGATGATAAACATGTTGCAAAAAGAAAAATACATGCACACAACCAAGGAAGAAGATGAACATGTTCTTTCTTCACATTAAAAGAAGGGTAAAAGGCCCAAGAAGCCTTCAAAACAATCCCACCCGTCCTCCCCAACAAGTAGAGTATTTAGCAACATCAACAGGGAACAAACAACATAAGGTCTACCTAATTTGAGGAAAGAAATGCCAAGAATTGAAATATTATTGGCACAATGCATTCATACATGCTAATTTAACAACAAGAACACCGATACACATCATTGATCACAAGGATAAAAAATAAAAGGACAAGGTAAGAAGAAAGGAAAGCTGGAAAAAGAAAAAACAAGAAGGAAACAATGATGAAGAAGAAGAAAAATCCTTAGATGTGGACTTTTTATATGTTTCAAAAACTCAAGAGGAATCAACATCATAAAGTTCTATCTAGTATATTGAATCTAGTGAAACGCAACTTACAATGGTTGGTTCTACAGTTTAAATCATACACCTAATAGAAATTGTGTCTCTTTGGGTGATGATACATCCTATGGTGTCTAAGACATTGGTTACATCTCCTTATAACTTGGGAAAAATGACCACAAAATCAATGAAATCTTATATTTTCTAGGACTCACAAAAAAATATTCTCTGTCAGTCAAATATTAAAACACGACCTCAAATTTGATTTTGACTACAAAGGAGGTAATAGGATGTGTCTCATGAGGGATAAATCAAAGAGCTTAAATATTGTTGCATGATCATCTTAAGTAGGGAAGATGTTCCAACCTAATTTTTTTATAAGAACAATCAAACACTTGTTTCAAGGATTCAAAATCAACTTTGTGGCACCAAATATATAAGCACGCGAGTTTTGGATATAGGGTTTCACTAAGTTGTCATAACATGATGAGAGGGCTTCATTTGCCAAATAAGAATATAGATATATGACTCAGTTATCTAGAAAGCAAAAAACATAAATCATCATTTGGCATAAGTATCTTAAGAGTATTAGGAAAATGAGATATGGTGCATATCGATCTATGTGGAGCCATGAGACCTAGTCACATGGATTTTAATATTTTCAACTCTCTATTGATGATTACTCACGCAAAATGTGGGTATATTGTCTAAAGAAAAAGGAACAATCCTTTCAAACTCTTAGAGAATTCAAATCCTTTGTAAAAATCAAAATTAGATGTAAAATTAAAATGTTCTTCTCAAATTGAGGAGGGATACACCGGTAACGTATTCTTGGTTTTTAAAATAATGTGGTTTTTTCTATAGTTGATTACACCCACTACTCCATACCAAAATGGTGTTGCAAAAAGTTGTATTTGCACTATCTTAGAAATGATGCATTTTGATTAAATATTCATGTATAGAACAAACATATTGGTAAAACCACCACGCACAACATTTGACTTGTTGAATAGGTCACCCATTGCAAATCTTGATGGAGTGATTCTAGAAGAAGCTTGGATAGGCCATAAACCCTCAATAGATCATCTTGGTGTTTTTGGATTTAAGGCACACAAGTATGTCCCTAAAAAGAAGAGAAAGAAATTTGATAAAAAATACATGACATACATCTTTTTAGGGTATAGTGAAGATTCAATGGGTTACCGACTAATGGATCCAAAAACTAGGAAAATATATTAAGTAGGGATGTTGAGTTCGATGAGAAGGGTAAGTCCAATCCACCCTCCACACACTCACCCAATTCAAAAATTAATCCTATTGATAAAACAAAAGATGTTAAAAATATAATAGAAATAATAAATTAGTGTTATTATTCTATAATTATTTAATCATTATGCTCAATAAAGATCATTTAATTAGTATGTTGATTAGGAGTCATAGTAGTAGTTTTTCACTTGACAAGGATATTGTGTTATTCTATTTTAGGTTTTATTAAGTCATTGTATTTGTGAATCTTTTCATTCTATTTTGGGTAAGTTTTGATACTTGTTAAGTTGTTATAATGTTGTAATCCTCTTGTAATTGTTCTGTCCAATATCTCTAAATATTGCAGCATATTTCTGGTTATTATAATATTCAAATTTGTGTTGTGCAACTTATGTATGATCTTCCATTTTTCTCATTTGGTATCAAAGTTGGATTATACTGCCCAAATCTTGTGTGTTTAGGGAGTTTAGGGAGATTCTGGAGAAATTTACAGCAAGAGAGAACCAATAGGAAGATCCCCAAGGCACCCTCACTCTTAGTCAGATCCAACCCCATCCTCGCACCAATTTACATCAAAATTTATTTCAAAAGCAAAACATAATCTTCTCCAAGTAGGAGCATATTAGTTTATTAACAAAAAAATCTAGTGTTTTACAAAAATATAGATGTTTTGAGACCCACGGGGTACCCAAGCTCTTATAGATCTCCTGTGTAGAGGTCTTGAGTTACATCTGAAAGATATTTGTGCATAGTTGCAAAGGCCTCTGCATGCATTGGGGGCAAGTTGTAGACTTGCAATACAAAGCTCCACAAAAACGAGTTGAAGTAGAGTGACACCCAAGTTGTGGAGTTGAACTAAGTTACAAGCAACTTGGAGAGCTCATGTGAATTGTTTGGCGATATATTTTTTGCAACTTGTGTCTCAAGATGCTCAAGAAGCTCGTGTCTCTTGTTTAAAATCGCCTCTTCTAAATCCAGCCCCACCTAGACCAACACTAAACCACATCCAAGTTTTCCTCTATCTACATAGCATAATTAACCTCTACTCCATTCCAAAGGTGGTTTGTGGCTCTACAAATGCATCCATCCATGCTCTCAATCGAGTTCCTTTTGGCCCAAGCTACACCCCAATCACGTGCAAATATGATCTCTACTCCTTTTACATCCAAGTTGCAGTGGAAGCACTCTTTGGCATTAGTGTTGAAATTCTCCCCCTTGGATCGAGCTCCACACAAACCGCCTTGACCCGCACCATCTTATATGAGTTGTAATTCGACATTCTCGACAATAAAAATCAAATTCATTACAAACCTCAAAAACAAAGATTGGAAGAATTACTTGGCGGAATCTAAGTTCCATATTGGAGGCAAACAAAAGAGGAATTTTCTAATACAAAATAGCTTCATCAAAGCCAAATGCAAAAGACGGCCTCAAAAACCCTAACTTGCCTCTTAGAACTCGCACCATATGGGTATTTCTTTATTTATTGTTTAAAACCTTTTGTAGGCTTTTACGATTTTAATAAAAATTATTTATTTTGCACTCATGGTCGACCATTTGATTGTCTTGGCCAGCCTAAGCCACCTAAGGTTCTTTCCCACACGTGGTTGTGGGGTGAAGCCTTACTCACCCGTATGTATTGGATGTTTTTTTCTAGATGATTAAATTTGACGGGTGTTTTGAGGTTTTCGTTTTTTTAAACTGTTTTGAGTTGTTTTTAGCAGTTTTGTTGTTTTCAGTTTTTCTATATTAACAGGTGCATGTTGAATGTGGCATCGTCTGTAGGATTGGCAGTTGCATGTTCGGGTGGCTCAACTTACTTCGACTTGCAAGAACCCGATGCAATTTTATGTGCCCCACACAATATCTTCAATTTCAATCATACCCAGACCCAAAACCTAGATGCAATCCAAAGGCCGAGAAGATTCAAATTCTGAAGAGCATATTCAATTCTGGAATAGGGAATCCACTGAGAGGAAATACAGAAGGTTAGGCTGCAGCTTCAAGATTACGGACATGTGGGAGAGGCTAATGTCTTCTATTGGTTCTAGAATAGAATATACAGTACCAAACAAAAACAACGTCATCTTCAGGCTTGGCTCTAAACGGTAGATAAGCCTCAACGATTTTCCATACAAGAGCAAGCAAGGGCAACGGCCACACCTGCGAGAAGCTCTGGATGCCACTTTCCTCTCACATTTATAATGGCCACATTTTTAGGTACTACTCCAAAGTTGTTTAGAAATGAATTATGGGTAAGAAATTCAATTTTAATGGAGCTCATTTATAAATCTGATGATATTAGATACAAACCTATAATTTTCAAGACAATTGCACATAATTCAACTGACATCACTTTTCATTTTTAGGTAACATAGTAACTTAAACCAGGAAACATGGGCTTCAAGTTGGATTTGTTATGAGTGTAACTAACTATCGTTTCAATAACTGAACATATATATAGAGTGTGTAGTTGTAATTTGGTCAATAGAACAGCCAGTCCAAACTGAATGATTCTTCAACAACTTCAACAGTAAGCTTGCTTGTAGAGTTGGATTTACAAATAGACATAAAATGTTGTTCATTTTTTTATCACAAATCACATGTTCTAGAAATGTGAGTTTGGATACTGATTGAGAAATGTGTCTCAGTTGTTGAAGACTGCGGATAGAAGGTGGCAGAGATGTCAAGCCTGCACATGCACACAATCTTAGCACCTTTAAGTGCACCAAGCTTCCCCAACTCATCACGTAACTTTGAAAGCCAATGGCAGTTTGTCACTGACAACATTTTCAGGGAATTTAATGAACAGATTTCTATTGGCAACTCCTCCAGATCACTGCAATGGTCCACATTAATTTCTGAAATCCTGGGAATGTTGAACATTTCATCCCCACCTAATCGACTCATTTTACCAAGGCCCTCACATAGAATCAGGGATAGTTTCACCAAACCCCCACAAATTTGAGGTAGACAGTCAAAGGAGGAACTATCAACCTTTCAAGTTGTAGCTTGTTAAGTTGAGAAAGTCTAATAAAACCATCCAGTCTATCGAGCTTAGCTCTTCGTGCACTATAATTATGAACAATCAGAACCTTCAGTTTTTACATTATATGTAAAAATGTTGGAATGCAATATCCACTTGCAGTGCAAAACAAAACCAAAGCTTCTACCTCAGTGAACTCCATTTGCGACCACTGTATGTCATCCATTGCACCTATATATTCCCAACAAATATTGAAGTCAATGCATGATTAAATATTCAAAATTCTCTATATGCAATCTTTTCATATGAAATGAAGTAATAAATATTCAATGTTTCGGAGATGCGGGTATAATCGAAGGCATGCATATTACAATCTAGAAGACTAGTTGTAGTAGTCACTTGTGTGAATGGAATCAATTTGAGCTTTACATGAATTAAATTGTATGCCACTTTGAGGGATTACAATAATGTCTTTCAGGCATATACAGTCTCCTATAATGGATCTTATTGTCCTAATTCGCCAAATACAGGGCCAAGTTTCTCATTGCATTATGTTGGGAAAATGATAATCCATGCACACTGCCATAAGTGACCCCTGGTTCCCTGGCACAAGACATTACAAAAAAACGTTGATAAGAAATATTAAAAACTAGGTGATTTAAGGACTACTTATCTTTTCCAATGAAGACCAATTCTACAACTCAGGGTGAACTTTACTCACTCCTAAAAATATACCAACATTATATAAGTTGTTTCAATCCTCTATATGGTTAGAACTTAGGCTGAACTTTTCTTTACAAATTTGTTCTCAATTTGTCTTCCTTGAAGGGAACTCAATATCAAGCACAAGAAATATAATGAAGATAGAAAATAGTTAGTTGTAAGTAACAATGCTCCTTACCAGGGATCCCTCTTTAACTCCAACAGACTGCGAGCTTTAAATTCCCATAAAACCATAAAAGCATCATCCCAATCCATTCCATGAACATACACTCAAATGTCTAACAATGCATTTGTAGAAATGATTTGTCCTTGTGGAAATGTAGCGAGATCCAAGAAGCACTGCTTTGCATAGTCATCCAGCACATCTATACTTGTTGTTTTCAAGTGTTCACAAAGCTCACCTTCACGATAACCAGATATAGGCTCTCCTCTTGAAATCTTATTCTTAGCAATTTTCCAAACAGGGGGAGGTTCATCGCGCAATGAGATGCCAATCACTCGAAGAGAAAGTGGAAAACCTTTACACTCTGCCTGTACCTGCACTTGAACGGAACTAAATCAGGTATTCAAACAACAGTACCACTCGATACAATGTTGGCTTTAAATTAAGCACAAGAAGAAGCTAGGTTTGGTAAGCAGCAAGCTACCTGTTTGATCAAATCTTTATCATGTGTATTGGGAATGGTAGGGTTACCAAAGGCCCAATGGCAGAAAAGTGACAAGGCGTAATCCTCCTCCAACAATGGTAACTGGTAAGGGACTACATTGTGCTATTATAGGATAATGCTTCCATCTCTGGTGGTCACCAAAGTCTTGTATTGATCCCCTTCAAACGTCAAATTTTCAAGCTCGGACATGGAACAAACATCATCCAATATCACGGAATTGGTTGATTTCTTCTTGAACTTATTATCCATTACAATGTCTTATGTGCCTCCTCAACATTCTTAAAACCAGATTTTGGGCCACCAACAATGTTTTCCCACATGGTCTCTAGGTTATCCTAGAGATTTGGGCTTTTTGAAACAGTAATATAAATTACATTGTTCTTAAAGTACTCTGCAAATAATGATTTTTCTCTTTTTATTAGAATCCCAGTATATTCTACCAAAAAACTATAGAGGGCTCTAAACTTAGCAAGCACAAAATTCATAAACATTAACATGGCATAAATTTGTTAGATTTATATAATTGAAACAAAATACAGTGAAAATTATTGTTCCCTTTGACTTCGTTATGTTGGAATGAGGGGAATGAGCAGAGAGTTAGACATTTCAAACATTGAAATGTATTTCCATTTGGTAGTTTTGATCAGTAGATAGGTATAATTATTATTGGTTGATTAAACCGGGAATGGTGGACCATCACCCTCGAACACAAATTGGCCCAATTTTATGACTGATTAAATGAGGAATGTTGAGCCCTTATCAAAGAACATAATTGGCTCACTTTTGAGGTACCCATTCTCTTTTACAACCCATATAAATATGCATATAAGCATAAAATATCCTCTAATATATAGAGAAAATAATATTATAAATGTTTGTTACTTTCCTTATGTACAGTGTTCCTCAAACGAGCCTTGGTTCAAGAAGTATACAACTCAAAAATCATTAACAATGACGTTGATCATAGGGACAATTCAAAGCACAACAATGGCCTTAATTTTTGATCCTATGGCCTCTTGCCTGGAAGCTAAAATGGTACATGGAGCTTCTCAGCATTATATATTCTATAAGAAACTCAAATTTTATATTCATTTTTCATAGAGTTAGACATTTCAAACATTGAAATGTATTTCCATTTGGTAGCTTTGATCACTGGATAGGTATAATTATTATTGGATGATTAAACATGGAGTGGTGGACCATCACCCCGGGACACAAATGGGCTCAATTTTATGACCGATTAAATGAGGAATGTTGATCCCTTATCAAAGAACACAATTGGGAATTTGGGTCCCCAGTTCTGAAGAAGTATACAACTCAAAACTCATTAACAATGATGATGCTCATAGGGACAGTTTAGACACTTCAAACATTGAAATGTATTTCCATATGGTAGCTTTGATCAGTGGATAGGTATAATTATTATTGGTTGATTAAACTTGGAGTGGTGGACTATCACCCTAGGAAACAAATGGGCTCAATTTTATGAGTGATTAAATGAGGAATGTTGAGCCCTTATCAAATAATGCAATTGGGGATTTGGGACCAAATAAAGAATGTGATCCATGGATGACATGGTACTTAATTAAAGTTGTGCCTAAAGAGTATAGTATAAAGTCAAGTTTTAGTGAGAATTTGGTTATAATTTGCATTTATATATACCTAATGTTTAGGATCTTCCCTCCCTTGATCAGTATATGAATAGTGCGCCTTCACCATGAAACACAAATGGGTGCAATTGAACAAGTAACTCATGAACTCAAATTTTTTATTCATTTTGCATAGAGTTAGACATTTCAAACATTGAAATTATGTATTTCCATTTAGTAGCTTTGATCATTGGATAGGTACAATTATTATTGGTTGATTAAACTTGGAGTGTTGGACCGCCACCCTGGGACACAAATGGGCTCAATTTTATGACTGATTAAATGAGGAATGTTGAATCCTTATCAAAGAACGCAATTGGGAATTTAGTACCCAATAAAGCATGTGATCCATGGAGGATAGGATACTAAATTAAAGTTGTGCCTAAAGAGTATAGTATAAAGTCAAGTTTTAGTGAGACTTTGGTTTTAATTTTTGCTTATATACTTGATGTTTAGGGTCTTCCCTCCTTTGATTGGTCTACGAATAGTGTGCCTTCACCATGAAACAAAAATGGGTACAATTGAACAAGTAACCTAGGAATGGCATGATACTTACTCATTTCCATAAAAATGCATTTCTTCCTAACATTACATGATAGGGATAGTGATATTGATGAAGGAGTACAATCTCCATCATTTTCCTTCTTTGTACTTTCCTATTGTATCAATGAAAAGGGGCATGTAAAGTAATCTTCAATTCATTATGAACAATTTTGGTTGTTTTCTGGACCGTTTCATCCTTGATATCAAGATCCATGTGGGAAGGTTCAGCTTTTTTCTTCCTTGAACTAAAAATAAATAAAAGAGAGAGATATCTCAAGCCAATCAATACTTATATCTCAGAACTTCAAATGAATTGACTTATATAGATAATTGTCTACTGACATTTGACAAATACTCATATAGTTGTGTGTGTTATTTTTACGGCTTGGTAGGAGGATTTCTGATAATTGCAAGGCTCTACATTATATTGTAGGGCAAATAAAATGATTAAAAAGAAATAGACAAAGGAATGGATGGGCTCACTTGTCGATCGAACAACACTATTGATGTTTTCCGATTGAAACTAAACAACCTCTGTTGGAAAATAAAGGTTACCATCATTCGGAGAAAGAAATTTCTCACCTGTAAACTGCAACTAATATTCTTAAAAAATCCATCCACTAAACCTCAAAATTTTCAAAAACTTGATATTAATTAAACTCATAAGATCTCATTTCACTCAAAAAAACTTCATAGCAAAGGTCGACTATTATAGGCCAACTTTTCTATTAAATCCTCTACATTGTTTAACATGACTTACTTTTCAGGTCTAGATGGCTTACTTTTCAGGTACCCATTACCTTCTACAACCCAAATACATATGCATATAAACATAAAATATCCTCTAATATATAGAGAAAATAATCTTATAAATGTATACTACTTTCCCTATGTATAATGTTCCTTAAACAGACCCCAGTTCTGAAGAAGTATCTAGCTCAAAAATCATTAACAATGAAGTTGCTCACAAGGATAGTTCAAAGCACTGCAATGGCCTTTATTTTTAGCCTATGGCCTCTCGCCTAGAAGCTAAAATGGGACATGGGGCTTCTCAACATTATATATTTCGTAAGCAACTCAAATTTTGTAATCATTTTGTATAGAGTTAGACATTTCAAACATTGAAATGTGTTTCCATTTGGTAGTTTTGATCAGTAGATAGGTATAATTATTATTGGTTGATTAAACTAGGAATGGTGGATCGTCACCCTCGGACACAAATGGGCCCAATTTTATGGCTGATTAAATGAGGAATGTTGAGCCCTTATCAAAGGAAATAATTGGCTCACTTTTCGTGTACCCATTATCTTCTAAAACCCAAATACATATCCATATAAAAATAAAATATCCTCTAATATACATAGAAAATAATCTTATAAATGTTTTTTACTTTCTTTATGCACAATGCTCCTTAAACTGGCCCTGGTTCTGAATAAGTATACAACTCAAAAATAATTAATAATGATTTTGCTCAGAAGGATGGTTTAGAGCACTTTTAAAAATATTTTTGGAAAGGATATTATGAGCCCTATACACTAAAAATAGTTTAGGAAAATTTAGGTGCATGTTTTTTTCCTCAAATTCTTAGAAAGCTAAAAATGTCATTTTAATAAAATGGAAAAGTAAAAAATATGTTTTTCATTTTTTTAATATTTTTGTGTCATTTACTACTAATTTGCAAATTTCTATATTGCAAAATAACCATTTTACAAAATAAATTTTAAAAATTGTCATGAGATCTTTTTATCTCACCAGCATTCAGTATTACCAGTGCCTCTAGGCCATACTTATGGTTAAAGCCATTGTGCTTCGGCCTAGTGCATCCCATTACTAGTGTAGCTTTATCAACAAAATTTGTGGCATCATCCCCATAAATAATTAAGGATTAATAAGGACACTACCCTCATTACTATCCCTTTGTTATCCATTGACCACAATTGTTAGTTGTAAATCGTAAAATTAAAAACATCTAAGTATATCAGTCTTATAACCCACGTACAAAGATATCCCTTTAAGTAGGTGTCATTAATCGGATGGATATTTTTCATGTACCTTCTAGGTACCATTACCACTCTGCTCCCACATATGTTAAAGTCTTTATCACGTACCAAAATGTTATATGAAAGGGTGAGCTTATTCTAAATCGATGGGTATATTGGAAGGACATGCATATAGAGAGGTTTGGTATCAGACTAACAATATATAGAGAGGGTTCCTATACCTAGAGTGATAAGAACCAATCCATCACCTCGATATAGTTCGTGCACAATCAAAATCACAAACAATGGTCCAAAATAAATTCTATTGGATTCGCAACTCCTGCATGGAGATAATTATGTTGTATGGAAAACCAAGATCAAAACATGTTTAGAATTTGAGGATATTTGAAATGTTGTTAAAATCGATCTCATAAAGCATCTAACAAATGTTGATTAATAATGTATATATGATAGAGCTAATAAAAAATAAGAGCTCCAACCTCACATTAAAGATGCAAAAACAACCAAATCAGCTTGGGACAAACTGAAAAAATGTATTAAAAACGTAATTAGAATATATTCTTCCATCTTCAAAGCCAACTGCATAGTTTCAAATTCAATTCCAATGAGACGATTGAAGCTTTCTTGTGACATGTCGTACCATTAATCACTCCTAGCATTAGGATAACTATGTATGATAAATCACTTGTACCCATAGTGTTGAGAGGATTTTCACAATCCCATAGAGTGTTTGTTGCCACATTGAATCTCATGGACAAGAAACACACATTTGAAAAGTTGATCAACATGCTACAACAAGAGAAATCCATTCACAATGATGTAAACAATGAAGACAATCCACTTTCTTCTAACTTCAAGGAAAAGAATAAAAAAATTCTCCCAAAAGAAAGGCAACAATCAAGAGAAGAATAAACAAAAAAATCAAGGATCATCCAACAAAGAATGTCTTATTTGTGGAAAGGGGTATACCATCGTCGAGGATTATTGGTACAATGGATTGACCCAAGGATCTTCAAGAAAGAATCCTAACCAACATAAGTCATTAAATAACCAACAATAATCCTGTGGAAAGAATAGGGAAATTGGGATAAGAAACCACAACAACAAGGGAATCCTAATAATCAAGAGGATGAAAAATACGATATGGATGTCCTCTATAGTGTGAAATCAAGTGAAAAATCATCGTCATCCAACTATATTTTCTATATTGACTCGAGAACCACCTGACATATGATTGGAAGAAAGGATTGGTTTTCCTACTTAAATCATTCATCCACTAGGAACCATGTATCTTTAGGTGATGATACTTCTTACCAAGTGGCACGAGGAATATCAAGTCGCCTCTCGAAAAACTTGACTACACTATCACATGAGGTCTATATGTTTGAGGACTTACAAAGAACCTTCTATTAGTCAATCAGTTGTTAGACCATGATTTGAAGGTTGAATTTGATTGTGTATGTGGCAAGAAAGTGTGCCAGTGTACGGGATAAATATTGAAAATCTAAAATTTTTGTGTATGTATCAAACATTACCAAGATGTTTTAATTTGAATTTGTCCCACGCAAAAATCATGCAATCATTAAAAGGATCAAAACTTTAGAAATTTTTGGCACTGCAAATATGGGCATGTGAGTTTTGGATATCTTGCTTCACTTAGCCAACACAATATGGTTCAAGGATGTCCACCGATAAAGAACATTGATCTCTGCACAAGTTGTCTAGCAGGAAAGCAACATTGAGAATCATTCCTAAAAAATCCAAATAGAGGTAAAGGCCTATTAGACATGGTTCATACATATATTTGTGGGAAAATGAATAAAAATTCTAATGGATGTAAGTCTTTCAACTCTTTGTTGATTATTATTCATGCAAGATGTTGATAGAATTGATACAAATAAAAATCAATCCTTGTAAGATTTCAAGTAGTTCAAGGCTCTTATTGAAACTCAAACCTGGTTGAAATATCAAGCTACTCTAATCAAATCAAGGTGGATTCACCAATAATGCATTATCTAATGTGTATTTCACTAAATATGGATATATTCCAATAAATCTAGACTCCAGTATTTCAAGTATTGGAAGAAATCCATCTCCGTTTTTGTATATATTGGATTCCATTGTTGTCTATACTAGATTCCATTATTACTATTATTGGAATCCATTAGTAGTAATATTGGATTCTAATATTGACATTATTGGAATCATTCTAGTTCTAATTTCGCTATTATAGGATTCCAATTTCATCATTTTTTAGATTTTCAATGTTGAGAGTATGTAAGGCTAACAACCACTAACTATTATAAGGCATGAACCCATTGGATTAATAAAAATAAAAATTAACAATAACTTCCTGAAAAAGCCAGTTCAAATTCATGAGCGGTCGCTAACTATTATTTGGTGAGCCCATTGTATTAAGGTGAGCGGTCGCTAACTATTATAAGTCATGAGCCTTGATGTAAGGTGAGCGGTCATTAACTATTATAATTCATCAGCCTCGATCTAAGGTGAGTGGTCACTAACTATTGTAAGTCATGAACCCGTTGTATTAAATGAAAGTGAAAAAGCCTCGATGTAAAGTTAGTTGTTGATAACTATTATAGGTCATGATCCCATTGTATTAAACAAAAGTTGAAAAAACCTCTATGTAAGGTTAGCGGCCATACTTATTATAAGTCATGATCCCATTGTATTAAATTAAAAATAAAAAATAAAAAAATAGCAAGTTCGAAGTGAGAACCGCGGACTTTCAAATGGAAAA
Organism: Taxus wallichiana var. yunnanensis; assembly: GCA_018340775.1. Taxonomy (NCBI): domain Eukaryota; kingdom Viridiplantae; phylum Streptophyta; class Pinopsida; order Cupressales; family Taxaceae; genus Taxus; species Taxus wallichiana. The sequence goes on along the minus strand of CM031234.1, from coordinate 732,746,200 downwards.
AAATATGAGACTCACAATAAGAAAGTGCAAGGCACACATTTTTGAAGTTGTGAGCCTCGCACTTTGAAAGTGTGGGGCTCACACTTTTAAATTCTCAGAGCCATGCGATTTCTAAGTGTGAGCCCTACACTCTAAAAAGTTTGAGCCTCGCACTTTCGAAGTGATATCCCAACACTCTGAATAATTTGATCCTCGCACTCTGAAAGCATGAGCCTCGCACTTTTAAAGCTTGAGATTCACACTGTGAAAATGTAAAGTCTCGCACTCACACTTTTAGAGTGTGAATCTCAAACTTTGAAAGTGTGAGGCATGTACTTTCAGCACCTATCCTTAAATTTGACACTGGCCTTAAATGGTAGTGGTGTTTTTTTACTTCTAGTGGAACTCGCAATAAAAGTATGTTCTCACCCGAAATATACCTTGTAACAACTCAATTATTATTTTTGTAGATTTTACAAGTTCACTAGTGTTTATTATTATAAACTATATATTCGAGTAATCATTAAAATCAAACAACATAGTTGGGAGTTTATGTATATCAAAAATTCTATTACTATGAAAAATAGTAGAATTTATGCTTGTAAATTGTTCAATTCTCCGTATAAACAATGAGTCACTTCCGTGAGCAAGAAAATGAAATAATCCTTGACACAATGCAAGAAAAATGTTTGTGAGAAACGTTGTCTTATGCCCTCGGAGATACATTGAACCATTATTTTATAGTTTACATCAATCAAAACACTCATTTTGCCACAATTTTATTCTTTGTGAGTCAAGAAATAACAAAATTGATATGTCATCATATTTACATTGAAAGGTTCTATCTGTACATTTCAAATATGTTACAAATTCATACATATACAATTGTAAATATTATACAAGGAGTCATCTCCTTTTGTGGACAATTTTATTTACACAAAACATGAATACATTTTCTTCCTCTAGAATGGGACTGCCAGGGTTTGGATACAAGTAATGTTGAGTAAAGTAGTACAGTGGAGGTGCTACCAAAGTAGAGACTAGTGTTTACAAGCAAGCAACAATATAAGAGTGTACTACTATTAGTATTGAAAGTGGATTGATTTGGCAAATTTGAGTTATTGGCCACATCTTCCTTCCCATCAGCAACTCCAGAAGAGCAATCTCATAATTGTATACATCATATTTCTTATTCAGCCTTGATGTTCTTGCATATTCGGGTCAATGTAACAAATGGTACCCATAACATAGGTAGAGGTGTGGTGTTTGGATGAGGAAATGCACTTGGCAATGCCAAATTTTGACAAATTTTCATCAAAATTATAATCCAAAAGAATGTTATAAGTCTTCACATCCCTGTAAACAATGTGTGGGTTATAGTCATAATGAAGATATGGCTATCCTTCTTTGGCACCATGAGCAGTCTTTAGCCGATTGTTCTAGTCTAGCTTAATATTCTTTAATGATCTTATACAAAAAAAAAAATTAATAAAATACTTGTTAGATTTTCCAACAATCCATTTTAATATGAATGTTAGAGGTTGATTAGACACTTCTATTTTAAAAATCAATCTACAATGTACAGTTCCATTTTTCTTCATAACATAATCATTTTACTCACCATGTAGGATGTCCGTGAGACTTCGTTTACTGTGTAATCGTAAAACATCAGGTTTCCAAGTGAAGAAAGTGAACACCATGTATACTTTCAAGATTTTGATGTTTGATGCTTCTAATTGTTTCCACATCAGTTTCAAATGCAAGCAAGTTTAATGGGTAGTGAATGTACATTTTCTTTATAGAAATTGGCTTAGAATTCTTTAGATCACATTTATAAAGATTGCTTATAGCACCATATCCAATTAAATATTTCTCTTTAAGATTTTTTATGATTGTCATTATGTCGTTCTACATGTAAACAACCATGTTCATGTGTAGTATGACCAACCTTAGAGAACCTACATGTAACAAATAGATGTGTCAATAAATAAATTATAATATGATATTGCTTTCTGATTTGTCATCAGATAATCTATACAATATGAAATCATGTCTTGCCATGTTATTTTTAACACCTTGATCCATGTTGTTTGCAGAGCCTTTTGTAAATACCTTTGGATGATTTCAACGGTATAGAGCTATAATTATGCACAATAGTAGTACTAAACCCTAGCATATGCAAACAGTTGTCAGTTTTGAAATGGATGTTGTTCATTACATTGGGTCAAAATTTTGTTAAACAACATCATACATATCCAAGTTTTCCATATTTTCTATAACAATAGAAGAATGTCTCTGGAACCCGAGCTATTTAAAATACAACTACTATTTCTTGCATCAGTTAATTGGTGATATCCAAAAACCATAAGAAACAAAATTGAATTGGTACACAGAGAAAATTTGTGTTTATATCTACAACTGTATGGAGGAAAACATGAAAAGTTTTTAATGACAGGAATTTCCCCAGACATATTGTTATAGGAGAGGTTTATGTAAAAGAAATAGATCCATTTATAGTATCTTCTATTATTAGGGCAAGAGAATTAAATTTATTCCTTTCTCAAATAATTCCATACTTTTCAAAAGTGAAGACCTCCAGGTTTCCACAATGATGTAGTGTAACTCAATTTTTTTAAAGTGATGGGAAGATAGCCATCAATCCACTATTAGATCCTCTATCCTAAAGTTGTACAGATTATTTTTTACATTGATAGAAATATATTCTATAATATATTGATGCTAGCGGCCGCTATTCTTCACTTCTAGCAACAAATTGACATCTTTAAACAAACCAAATTTAATAACGATTAATTGTTGAAATTGCTTAGTGCAATGAACAAAAAAAAATTATTAATGATTTCTTGATTTTTATAACTAAAGGAGGGTTGAAGGGTCCCTTTCCCTTTACATTACAAATACAATGAGAGGATCAGTCTAAAAACCCGAATGATCTAGCAATAATTTGGTGAAAAATGCTTAAAGGCCTATGTCAAAAACACAAGTGGTTGGGAATACAAAAAAACCAGACTAGTAAGATAGACATGATGATTTGGTAACAATGGAACTGACAAGGCTATATAACAACAAAAAAAAAAGTTACATCCTAACAGATTTTAGAAGCACTTATTTATTTGAATCAGATGACACCTCCGTAACCTCCACTTTAATGAAGATGAAAACAGTTTCGCATGCGGATTTACGAAAAATATGCTCTTTTCCAAAGAATATCCCAACTCTTTAACCAATCGTATGCCTCGTGACCTTTCCAAGTGAAGAATATCCCAACGTGTTGGTTCCTATTGCAGCGGAGAAAACATATCATTCAGGTCAAGAAAGGAGAGTGAACTATGTCCCACCTTGAGTGTGTCACCCCATTTGGACATACCAAACACGAATCGCATTAGGACATCAAAATATTTGTACAACTCTGAAAAATTGCCACATCCACCAAACCTTCATGTTTATAACGAGCCTCAGATAGCAAGGGCCATGATGCACTCATGGTTTTTTCCATTTCCACTTCCATGCCAACCCTATACATTGGCTTGATCCAATTATGACCCATCTCTAAAGCTCAATCCTTCGCCAGTGTATGATAAGAAGATGAAAAACAAACATCGAAGCAACTTCCACATTTATCCTCCAACGTCCCTCTAGAGAAAGATAATCATCTATAAGAACTCCCTTAATAGCAACCAAGTCTTTCTCTATTTCAATTCCAAAAATATATTTCAAACGACGATGCGAAATTTTGGTATAAAAAGGCATTTCATGCACCGATGAAGAAAAATTGTGTGAAAGGAAACATTGGAAAGGCCATGACAGATGAAATGAAATCCAATGAAATAAACCCAAAAGGTGTGAAAATAAATAAGATCAGATCGATAAATATATGGAGTGACTATGACATCACATGCTTGTAATTGTTACTCGCTTGTTAGGGGCTTTAATATTGACCTTTATTGGAAAAGGTGATGAGTCTAGGTGATCAACATATTTATTTCCAATCTTATCACAAAACACTTTGAAAAACCCGTGATTTTCTATAAAATCTTCCTGTTTAGTAGCCTCCCAATATATAAGATTTAAGGTCCAATCTGTAATTAATGAAAACATAAAAAAGGAATTTTATTCACACAAGTTTTTTGATGGCGGCATTAGCAATAATATGAGAGTCACCTCCAATAATTAATTCATTACTATTCAAGTCATTAACAACAGACCAAAAATGTTCCAGCACTTTAATTTATTGATTCATACATTTATTAATTTACATTGGGTGGGAACATGGTCTCGTAATCTATAGTCGAGGACAACCTCGGTAATCAATATCATGATACTACACAATTTAATCTTCAAACTATTAATAATCATTGAAAAATAAAAATTCTATATTTGGTCCTTCGAGTAATCTCAATAATTTTTACATATACTTTTAATTTACTAATTTGGGATTGATGGTGTGTTTTATTTATGAATAACATCTTATATTATATTAACAAGTAAAATGATATAAGAATATTCACCAAAAAATTGGGTGGTATGGAAGCACACCCCAAAGCCACGAGTTCAAACTAGGTAGACAAAAAGCCTAGGAGTACATCCGATTACAAAACATCACAAGACAGAAAAGTAAAAAAATTAAGCCACCACTATGAATTATTGACCAAAGCAAGGCGCATATCTTGATCATGCCATCAAGAGCCAGACAAGTCTCGAGGATAGACAATTCCCTTTTGTTGCTTTCCTTCGAAATAACAAATATCGGTGTGGTCTTGAACAAAAAAAAACTCATTACTTAAAATTTAATGAAAATAGTCTAAAACTTCCATACTGCATCTTGTTTCATGATACAAATCATATAGTTGGGCACTACAAACCACTATATTGGAAAAAATTGATCGATACAATATTGTATCGACAAGGTTGGTTATAGACAATTCCTTCTACAAAAATTATACACAACATGCTTTCCACTAACATTATTTTCTCAATACCCTCTTCAACATTCTATGTAATAACACCTTCCGCATTTGCTAAACAACTTCTCAAAATTTACTACATATCTGCACGACCACACTTCTCTTACATCAATCAACATTATCAACTTCTATCAATCCAACAAACACATTCCAACGTCGTTAGTCATGTTATTAATTATGTGAGTAGCATTTGGAAGAAGATCACCCTTTTTCACGTCTATCTTGCAAAACTAGCTTCGAGTATTGGAGAGAGGATGGCACGCACATATATCACTTAGACCCAAAAACAATTCCTAGGCCAACAACAACAAAAATATTTTATCAAACACACCATTGGGCATAGTATATCAAAAAGATTTGATCAATGCAATAGAAGTCTGTCATTTAATACTACGTGAGAATCTTGTTCACCTTCGCCCTGCATATGTGGTTGATCATTTAGGTCTATTTTATTTGAAGGATGATTTTAAGAAAATATGTAAGGCCAAGATGGACATAATATGTCTTCAGGTTTAAATGATGTACATCTGTTACAATGATCTAACATTGCCATACCACATGGCTATGTTGATTACAAGAAGTTTTCAATCGTAGCAATAGCAAAGTCTTCCCTTTTACTAACTAACAACGCCTATCGGTTGCAAAAATTCTAGTCGTTAATCATCCTTATCGAAGATTTGTATTCAAGGACTTGGATCTGCCAAGAATAGTCCATTTAATATAATATAATTACAAATAATGACTTCAAACCTATTGAGATAGATTTTTTTGCATTGTTGAAATAGATTCGTTGACAATATAGAGGATAGTGGTCGATAGCCTTCTCATCAACAAATAATTTGCAAACATAAAACATGCATTGCTCTTCACATACTCGGATCATTCATTCTTGAGAAAGACCCGTGTTCATCTTTGCCCTCCATTTTTAGTAAAACGTTTAGGACTATTTTGTTTAACGGGTTATTTATGGAAATATGCATGGCCAAGATGATCAGGATACATCTTCAGGTTTAAAATATGTACTTCTATTATTATGCTCTAACTCTTATCTTTGTCACTAAGATAGACAATGATTTTTATTAGGTCAATATTTTTAAAAATAGAAATAGTAGAGCCTAGTGAGCGCCAAGCCACTCCTTTCAAGTAAGTAATGTAGCTTAGCGGTCACTATGCATTTTCTTTGATACAAACCAACATGAAAAATTCCTTGCGACGTCATTTCATCCATTCATATGATCTGTTATCTAAGCGCTATGTTCTATAAGTATCGTAGCTTAGTGGTCGCTAAGCATTTTCTTGTAATACAAACTTTTTTATCTCTATTTTCGTAATTAAGAAATAGTTTAGCCTAGAGGCCACTAATCTATTCCTTTCTCATTTAACAATAAACAATAAGCGTAGAGCGCTATGTTCTGTAAGTATTCGAGCTTAGCGGTCACTAGGCATTTCTTTTATACGAATTGTTTTTTATCTCTATTTTTGAAATTAATAAACAGTTTAGCCTTGAGGTCGCTAATCTATTAATTTCCCAAAGACCTCCATAGCTTTCAACAGTAAAAAAATTTTATATCTCACATATTTTGCATCTAAAAATTTCACGAAAAAATGCCTACCACCCAATAATATCTATTACTATGATATGTTATTGGAGCGCTATGTTCGAATTAAGATATTTTTAGCCTATTTTCTGCCAAATCATTCCTTCCTGTAAGTATTCAAGATTAGCAATCGCTATGCATTTGCTTTAATACAAATTTTTTTGATCTCTACATTCAAAATTAAAAATTAGTTGAGCCTTGGCCGCTAATCTACTCCTCCTAAAAATTAGTGGAACTTAGTGGTCGTTAATCATTTTTATTGATGCACACCAATGTGTAAAAAATAAAAGATGCAAAGGTGTGTCCCAAGCAAGCAGTCCTATGATGTTATACACGTTGGGGGCATCCACGCTTCTTTGTTCTTGTACATTGCTTTGGAACATGACCTTGGAAAATACAAAAACATTTGGAAAAAGAAACCTAAACATCTAGAAAATTTCCCTTTTTTTAGGGATAAAGCTACATTCATTTCACAACGTTATCTTAGGGAAATCTAGACAACAATGAAGACCGTAGTTCCGAAACCTTATCTTTTTAGATAAACCTAAAAACATTAGAAAATATGTCAATGTTGTCCCACAAAAACAAGGTAATGTTTTAATTGCTTTTAGTTGTTGGTTTGTATAGTTTTGATGTGCTTATGCCTGTTGAATTGTTTGTTCTTTGAATAGGTTCATTTGCTTACATTATATTGGATCTTATATGATTTATTTGTGTATGACATTGCATTCATTTAGGAACTCTCATACTTGTGAAAAATAGTTGTAGGATTTCTGTGCTTGTTGTATTATTTTATTAGGATTCATTTTACTTGCCTAGATTAGGTGCCCATTTTTAATCTCTTATTAGCTTTTGCAGGTGTTTTCGTTTAGTTGTATTTTGTTGTGTTGTTTGTATGTGTATATTTGTTTAGTTTTGTTAACTTTTGCTTGTGTTTTTTTGCATAGTTGTTTGTTATCACATTCTATCATCTATCATTTCATCACATTTTTAACATCATTCACTACATCATATATATACAAAAATGCTAAGTATTACATCATGCATGTATGCTAAGCTAATCATCACATATCGTATCATCAATGGGGGCAAGAGGGGTTGCGCATAATCACAAATCTATCCCCCACATCAATATCATCTAGTTCATCCCAAGTACTAGGTAAAAACTCGAAAGATCTCATAAATCCAAAACATGTGTCTTTGTTATCTACAGATACACCATTAATATGAAAGCATGAAACATAAACATTTATAAATCTAAGGTATGTCACATACATAAAGGAAAGAGCAATCATACATCATAAATCCATCACAAGTATGATACATCAAAATGTCCATATATATACATGTATAAACTTTCCAAGTCAAGTACTCAAAATAATACATCATCGATACAATATGCCATCTAAAAGGGGCATGCATCAAAAAGAATCGAGCCTTCATCATGAGGCATCATCAAAATAATGGTATATACAGCTATACATCAAAATCAACCTTCATAAGAGGAATATATATAAGGTATCTGTACAAAAAGAAAGAATAAAAAGCTCAACCACGCTCTCGCCTCGCCTGGGCTCCCGAGTCCATGACTCCGGTCGCCGAAAGAGCGATGACTGTGTTGGACCCGCACTGAGGGGTACCACCCTGCTATCTATCTGGTTGTTATCCACCTGGCCGCACCGCAATGGGCTACCGAACTAATCTAGCTCGAATGGCCCGATCTCCGCGACCTAGAACCTATCGCACTCGCATCGATCGCTGGAATGATACCACTGGCCGCTATGTCGAACTGCCCCAAGTAAGCGATCTATAATACAAGGCCTCGCCACCAGATCTCATGACATCTCGTATCAAATCAGCGTCTCTAGAAGTGAGAGCTACCTATAGTGTGGCATCTTGCCGACCTGTCACCCTACCAATATCATCCTGGGCCTGTCTAGAGGCCACGGCCTCTCAATCTCTGTCTGCGGTAATAACCCGCACTGAGCTCGTGCTTGATCCCTCTATACCAAGTATCCCCGTGAGTGTGTCTCGGATCTCATCCTCTGGGAAACAACCATCTACACCTGAGTCTCGAGACTGGTGTAACAGATCAAAATGAGCCCCTATGCTGCCATCTCATGAATCGGCTCGCCATATAACACTGCATCACGCCTACTAGGTGGCTCGTGCTCTAGCCTAGTCCTCTCTCGTTGTCAAAATCTATACCTAGGCATGTTCCGATGTCGCTCTGCTATGAGGTCCTGTACTTGTTCCATAGCTTGGTCTCTCTCTCAAGCCACCAGAACTACACAACAATCACTTCCTATAACTACTGTGAAGAGTAGCCAATTGCACACCATCGCCGCTATACTGGAATATCAAGTGGCGGGCTCTAATCTGGAAGTACCTTGGAGAGGGGTATATATCCCTACTAGAATGCCTACTGGGGAAACTCTATGTCAACTTCCTTGTATACCTGTCTTGGCCTAGGCCGGGGCCTCGGTCGTTTCCGCTTGTTGTTGTGTTGGACCCTTTCCTCCGCCCGACATACTAGTGCACATCGACCCACCTCGTCATCATCATCATCATCACTATCAACACCACCAATGGCTCCACCCTCGTCACCACTAGGAGGCCCTACTGGAGGAGGTCTCACACCGTCGTTGTATGCCACTCGTAAATACTCAAACAGCATGGGAGCACACCGTGATACCATGGCCCATACTCAAGTATAGTGCCTAGATCTCTAATCTACCTCAGTGGTACCCACATAACAAGTACCACCTGTCGAAAACTAGACAGTGCTCTCTGTGGACCCATATCAAAATGCTCTCTGGCTCTACGAGCATACCATCTGTCTAGCCCAAGAACATCCTAGGTAAGGCCAAACTGCCTCTGGCACCGATCTACTATGTATAGCTCCCTCATGTAGTTGCGGCTGCCTAAGATAAAGTGCTCTACCATAGTAGTGTTGAGCTCTAAACCATCCTCTAGCCACTGGAAATGTCTATAAGGCCTCCACACCATGGAAGCCTACCGCAGCTCATCCAACTCATGCCAATAGTGGTATGTAACTCCCATAAATGGTTGCACATCGTCCCCATCCCATCGGAGAAGGCTCATCGGGAGCCCAAACTCTCAGAACAGCTAAGGGGCGACCAATAGCAATATGGTCCCACGCCTAAATCTGCAGCAAGCGAGTAGTTCCTACCATCTTCTAACAGTAGTAGAAGATCAAGTGAAGGTCCTAGTATAAGTGCGCTAAAATGTACTGACCCCAGCAGTAGGTCTCTCCCTCCACCAAACCGCGTATCACTCCAAGGAGGCCAAGCGGAAAAGAAGCACCAGTCTTGTCAGGGAGCAAGACTCCACTAACAAAGGCCATCATGTAGACCACTACTCGGTCTAACTCTGGATCATCGAAGCATTGTGATAATCTGATAGACATCCCACGCCGTGGTATCATGGGGATGCCAAACAACTCTATAATATAGCGTTGAATGTTGGTAAAGCGGCTCGTCGTAGTCTCGATAAGCTACCCTTGAATCAGACCCGCATAATGCGCCACACATCCTCTCCGTTGTAATGGTAATCTCCCGGTTGGGAGGTAAAATATCGACTCTCGTTATGCCCTCACTTTGCTATGGCTGTCAGGAGGCCATGATCCAATGTAATATGTGGCATCTCAGCCACATGACTCAATCCTGTCACATATAAAAGGCTCTCTAGGGTCACTCTATCATCGTCATCAAATTGTGCCTCTATCACAGCTAACCAACCTGTAGTAGCGCTCACGAGTATGAAGAACGCAGTAGTATATACCTGCAAAATCAACACAAGTGTTAGCCACTTACTTCTATCTATTTTTCTAAGGAAAAATGCTTCTTTGAATCATCTAACTTACTAATTATTCCTTTCTTCTAATCTAATCCAGTCTAAATTCTTCTATACTTGGCTATTTTTGCTAGCCGGGGTTTGTTCGTGCCTTCTTTCTAGCACTGCACGCCTCTTCTAACGCCCTGTGCACCCCCTTCAACACATACCAACCCCATCCAACACGTACGCACCCCATCTAATGCGTACGCACCCACCGCATCTTCTCGTATTCGTAGCCAACCACACAGAGTGCATACGTGCCCAGTGTGACACCTACGCACCTTCTTTAAAGAATTCACATGCGCGTGCGCATATCTATTTTTCCGACAGGTGCACATACACATCCTTGTCTATTTTTTACGTGTACACGTACGCGTCCTCGTCCATCCGTTTTGATGCATACTCATGTGCATACCCATCAAACCGATGCATACGCCCACGCACATGTGTCAAATTCTGTCCTACCTACCCTAGAAGAGCCCTAAAAATGTAATAAATGTGTAATTAATAGGAGGGATAGGCCACTCACATAAGGTCCATCCGCTGGTTCCTGCATGAACTCTCGGATGCGATCCACCCATCTCGTCTTCCTTAGTATTCTCGCCATCTCACTCCAGGGCTATCGCTCTCGCTCATGGTAAAAATTTACAAGACGTCTAGTAGAAATGAATTGGTCGTGATTGTTTTACCGACTCCGGGTGGATATATTAACCTATCGCAATGCCCCTCAGGTGTGTTTTCTCCACCATGATCGTTCTAGACCTTCTTTTATCCGGCATGATAATTATTTTTGTATTAAAATAATTATTTTTACTTATTTTCACACATTGGGGCACTTTGTGCTACCCTTCGATCACTTCTCTGTCGCACTAAAATAGTTTATGCCCCTTTTAGGCACCTTTTTCCCGCCTTTTCCTCTATTGTTCATCTATTTTCCCCATCATGATAATTATTTAATTTATTTTAAATAAATTATTCTCAACCTGTTTTTCTTCTTGTGGGAATATATTCTGGCTTTCTGATAGCCTTGCCTTCCCACTATCGCCCTTGCGTGTACTTTTAGAAGATCTTTGATCTTTTGAAATTCTTCTGACCGATCAAAAATAAAAATAAAAAATTAACAAAACCATTTAAAAAACTAAAAACATTGAAATACTTCAAAAATGACCAACCAAAATTGGTAAAACCGATCATCTACGGCTGAAATATGTGTCTATTGCATGGCACTCATCCTAGATCTTGCTGACATTTTCAAATATTTTGAAACAACGACTCACGCATCATCTAAATCTTCAATCACCTACACAAGCTATGTTGCTTACTTCATCTATACTCTGGGGCACTATCAGTTGCCTGGTATTGTTTTTGTCGTGCACATTACTTTTTGTGGGACCCAAGTGTCCTCCATCTTTCCCCTTGCATAATACACCTTGCTTGGGGCATCATTCTTCACCCTTGTCATTTATTAGAACATTTGGGACTTCATCTCGATAACAAAATATTTGTGCAACTATCTTGAACGTTGTTGGTTTAAGTGTGTGTGATTGTACTTATTTCCATGTTAGGTGATTTTGTTTATTTCTCGTATTGCATTACATTCGTGTATGTTGCATGGAGTTGGTCATTTTTAGCACAGACGGTTGTTTATATCTTGGCTTTTCATGTCATTTTACACTTTCGTCGCATGCTCACATTTTAATAAGAATCCATGAGGAGGATTCTAAGCATTATGATGATTAAATATTGTTAGCAATTGATTTGCGGATAGCTCAATATCCCTTTTTCTTCTAGTTTCTCGTCTTCTCTATACACTTTTCTTTCTATTTTTTCTTTTTCAATTGTCGATTGAGTTTCTTCGTCACCCCATCGACACTCGAGGGGGCATTCATCATCCTTCATCCTATTAATTTTTCTTCTACCCCTTCAAAAAAATTCTACTCATTTGCGTTTGTCTACTTTCTTTGAAGTGACGTAGCTTACGTCACCCCAAAGAGGGGCAAATGTAGACACCTATAGTTTGATCAATGCACTATTATTTCTAATATTGCACTAACTATTCTTCCCTTTACAAATTGATGGCACACCGCCAGTTAGACCTATCTAACTCCCTTCTCATGACATCTTTTTGGTCATTTTTCCTCTTATAAACCACTTAAACAAGTTGTTATAGCCTCGTTCTAACCACATTAGCTTCTTATTACCTTCTAATCTATCTCTACCATCTTCCTAGACTATCAATCAATTTCATTGGATTGATCGAATGTCTTAGAACCCTTCCAAAACCCTAATTACTCTCTAAGAGAGATTAATTAGTCTAACCTAGGTTAATTACCCTAAACATAGTCAAACCTCACTTAGACTTTGTAAAAGTGCTTTTTGGACTTTAGCATTTGTCCCACATGCACCCAAATATCCCATTTTCCCAAACCAAAAACTATAAATAGGGCTATACCCCCTCCCTCATTTCCTAAGAATTCTCTCTTCTTCCTAGTATAGATTATAGTATTTTATTTAGGCTTTAGATTGTATTTCACTTTCTTCCATTAAGCTAGTAGCATTTCCTTTTGTGTTTTATAGCATAATAATGGAGTAAAAGGGAAGATCTATTGGCCTTGAAGCCATTAATGGGGAGATCTCTTTCTCTTAAACACATAACTGAATGCTTAGATCCTCTTAGGTTCATTATTTCAAGCTTTCAAAGAATAGAGGTTAACTTCATTTATTTAGTTTACATGTTTACTTCAAAATTAATGTATGCAAATAAGAAAACCTTGCTCATTTCTTATCACATGGTCCATTGATCAGATTGTTAAAAGCCTTTGGGGTTGCTTTAGAGATTCTTACCCCAAATCCATGGCTTTTACAACTTTTCATTGAATACAGTCCATATCTTACATATCTGTTATCAAAATATATTATGGAAAATGCCTAACAACCCCTCATATCTATTACTATGATTTGTTCGTAAAGAATCTATGCTATCAAGAAATTGTTTAGCCTATTTTCCACATAATCATTCATTTCGGTAAGTATTTGAGCTTAGTGGTCACTAAGCATTTTCTTTCACACGCACTATTTGATTGATCTTGTTCAAGTAATGGAGCTTAGTGGTCGTTAAGTATTTTAATTGATACAAACCGATATAATTTATGTGTTAGACACAAAAAACTTATGAGTAATATAGAAGTTGAGATATCTTTCAATTGTATATAGTGCCACACTTGGTTTTGGAAGGAATGTATAGTCAATAAGATAAGATTATAGTTAATGAAAATACTAGTGATCGAAAACTGTAGAGATATTTATTTACATTGTTGGAAATGAAACCTAGGAGTTGTAGAGGCTAGCGACCACTAGGATTTTGCTCAACAAACATGAGACAACATATGACATGTCAAGTTGTTTATTAACACGTGCTGAAGAGAATACTTTGATCCCCTATAAAATTTAAGTATTTATTATTTTGAATTCAGTGTTGCAAAAATATCATTCTAATGGAGCTTAGCGGTCGCTATTTTCTTTCCTATCTATAATCTCAAAATCTGATAAAGTGTAAAATTTTGTTTTAGTTTTTCTAGAGTAAATCGTAAATAACTCCAAAATATAGATGATCACGAGATATATTAGAAATTTTATGCCACGTGTCAACATTTTAATGGATTACCATTACAACTTAATAATGCAGATTTTTATAGGTAAAAACTATTTGTTAATTCTATCGCTAATTAAAATTTTCTTAATAAATGAGTTAATTATATAATTGTCAACTGGTTCAAACTTGTAAGACGCCACATTTTATTGGATTTTTTTCAATTAACGCAAACAATAGCTAAAAAATATCGAATTCACACTCAATAAAAATAATAATAAATGAGGTGTATATCGCTCTCTTAAAATTTAAATTTTTATTTCCTAATGTTCACTTCTATTTTCTAAATGGTTTTTTTATCATGCTTAAATTAATATTTGTCATTTTCCGGTGAGTTCACAAATAAACTTTTGATGTTCTCCCACCAGTTTCTAAAGTAGATAGTATTAATAAATTTTATTTCCCCGTATCCCATGCTATCCCCCAAATTAATATGAATTATATTTATAAAATATCGAATTTACAGTATATAAAAATTAATAATTAACGAGGCGTATATCGCTCTCTTAAAATTTAAATTTTTGTTTCCTAATGTTCACTTCTATTTTCTAAATAGTTTTTATTATGCTTAAAAAAATATTTTTCATTTTCCCGCGAGTTCACAAAGAAACTTATGGCGTTGTCCCACCAGTTTCTAAAGTAGGTAATATCAATAAAGTTTATTTCCATATCCCATGCTATCCCGCGAATTGACAAGAATTAAATTTATAAAATATCAAATCTCGGTAGATAAAAATTAATAATTAACGAGGAGTATATTGCTCTCTTAAAATTTAAATTTTTTATTTCCTAATGTTCACTTATGTTTTCTAAATGGTTTTTTATCATGCTGAAATTAATAATTGTCATTTTCCTGTGAGTCCACAGAAACTTTTTTCATCCTCCCACTTGTTTATAAAGTAGGTAAAATTAATAAATTTCATTTCCTTGTATCCCACGCTATCCCCGACTTAACACGCATTATATTTAAATAATATCGAAGCGCGCTTGATAAAAATTAATAATTAACAAGGCGTATATCACTCTATTAAAATTTAAAAATTTTGTTTCCTAATGTTCACGTCTATTTTCTAAATAGTTTTTTATTATGCTTAAATTAATATTTTTCATTTTCCTGAGTGTTCATAAAGAAACATTTGTCGTTGTCCCACTTGTTTTTGAAGTATGTAAAATTAATCAATTTGATTTACTCATATCCCACAATATGCCCCTAATTAAATGCAAATATTAATGATGGGTGAATTCAAAGTACGATATGCAAAATCCCCCGCAATTAATGTCAATATTTGAAATATCAAAATCCTGCACTTTCGCTTTAAGAAGTGAAAATTCAAATTTAAAAATTTCCTATTCCCACTTTTTTTCATTTTTCGGAATTTCTTTCGTTGAATGCATTTGAAAAAACTAAATAAACCAAAGAAATATATATTAGGGTTTCTTTTTTATTTTGTAATCACAAAAAATGTGCTCTTGAAATCAAAATACAACACGCACAGACACTAATTTACTGGTCTGAGTGCTCGATTCCTGGACACTTTTTTGAACGGTGAGTTGAGGCAACTATCGTAATCACGTCTGGGGTGCACAAAAAAGAAAAAAAACAATGATTGTGGATAGATAACGGGTGCGAGTGCAGATCGGGAGGCCTATAAAGGATAGAATCAAAGAGATGAGCAAAATAGGTTACGAGATAGAATCTCACTCATTCGGAGAGAATACGGAGCTTTAACATACATTATCGAGCACGTCAAAATATCATATACAACTAAAGCATGTATTTATCAAAAGCATCTATGTTATTGTATGTGTATCGTAATTGATGGTGAGCACTTGCATTGCCACTATGTCTTCTTCGCCAACTTCTTGTGTTTTGCATCGCAATATGTCCCTGCCTTTACCTTTGGTGCCTTTGAAGTTTAGTTTCATCTTCTTGTCAAAACGTGTTGCTCTATCTGAAACCACATTTTTTTCACCCATGACCAAAGTTTCTTAATCCCTTTCAAAACATTTATTCATGCTAAAAACTCATTTTTTATGTTCAATCGTAGCTCAAGTATTCATGTATGTTAAACGGGTTCCCTTTTTAGCCCTTTTATCTATCTATCTCGTTAATTTTTTTGTTGATTTTTGTTCTTCTTCATCCGTTTATTTTTTCCTATAAACCTTGGTTTCTATCTCTAGCAGTAAAACACAAGTCACATTTTTTTATAAATCGTAATGGTTTGCTTTTGTATAGTTTAGGTAATCATTTTGACTTCCTTTAATGATATTTTTAATATAAAAGAAATAGTCATGACTAATTATTCAATATTCAATTCTCACTTGATTGCCACATTGATATATATAGTTTTTTATATATTTTTCCCACTTAGAAATAATTAAATGCAATGTCTTTGAAAAAAATTTATGTTTAGTGTAGTGCCCACACTTTACACACACAATTACAATCAGTAAAATACCAGGATAATTTTTTTATTTTTTTACTTACATTGCTCATTGCAAAACGCCATAAGGACTCCAAGTAGGAAAACTCAACAACATATACGACACTTACATCAGTCATCAAATCACATAGACACATGACAACGCCATATACCTTTCGATGCCACACTTTCCCCAATGAACGAATGCTAGAAATAACACGACCACAATAAAAAGGGACTTAAGGATTGACCCCCATAACACAACATTACCATGACTACATCTAAATTACGTTAAACATCCAATAACATTATTATGTAAACATAATTTTCTCCCTTTTTCCACCTACATGTTCGAAAATTCGTTTCACATTTCACTTATTATTCAACCAATTAATTTTGCTCTTTACCCTTCTAACAATCTACATAACTTACATAAGTATTTTCCATATTTCAAATTTCATACAAAATTCTAATTCTCTCATTCTTATGTTAAGATTATGCTACCCAAAACGCTTATTCAATGTTTAAAATCTAACCTTGCTACACAAGTGAACCTAACGTGATGTCAAGATGAAATCTTGGGATTAAGGAAGACATAGATTCGAGATAACTTCTTCCCCAAGAACATCCTTCAATCACGGAATAGTTATTTCGCTACCATAGTTAATAAATTTCAATAACTTATGGACTCCCATTTATATTTATATATCTTTTGTTTTCTCGAAGTTTGGTCACACCAAGGCAATTTATATTCTTTGTAACGCATGAAAATGTTTAATTAAGTTATAAGGACTCCAAGAGTGACCTTAATCCTAATCTCCAATCTCATTTTCATCTTAAATGATATGCTCTTACATCGCACTGTGGTCTCGTTCCTAGCATCGTCTTAAAACAAAAGAGTTACGAAAGTACTTGTCTGACATCTTAAGGAAGTACATGGCTAGGAGCATTATAACCTACACATGAACACAAGTGACCTATGTTCACAATGATCCCATGTCTCTGCATTTCACGATTCCGCATAAGAAATATTTCTTATTCCTTAATGCCACAGAATGACATAACAAGGGGTTATGGGACAAGATTTCAGTTTCTAAGGTTCTCTAAAATCAACATCTTTCAAAACAATTTCGTATGCAAAGAGTTAAATTATAGTTTTCTACCTGCAAGTTAACATCCTAATCCACTAGGGTTTAGTTTAATTCCAATTTTTCACTTAGAGATTTATGCTCTATTATATATTAGAATAAGATTCAAAACATATTCACCCTATAAACCCTCCGTAAAAGAACAAAGCGCTATATTATCACTAGCCAAAGATAACACCTATAGCTAAGAGGATCTATTCATTAGCAAATTTTTACGTGATAGAACCACTATTTTACTAGCTCCATGATGTCATCTAGATCCCACAATAAATTCATTCGATGCAGAAGATTTATTTGACTGTGTTGCTCCTATATGTCTAGTTTATATCGATGTCACTAAACATACCTACTAGGACGATAAACCCCTTTCTTGGGATTGTATTTGCCTAACACTATGATGTTCCATCGAGTGTAAAGGTTCATTTGAAGGTCATGGTTTTCTACGCTGAGGGATTAACATCGGCAGGTTAGTTATATACAAAATTTGAACTAAGGTTAGCTGTTGTGGTTAGGTTCCTTTATTACATTTTCAAGGTAAGAAACACAACACCAATTGTTAAACAAATAATTACAAAATGAAAGTTCACTACAAGGTATAAATTTCAATTCCTTTTGACATTTGTATTCCACTTTTACCATAACAATTTTGGGATCAAAATAACATCCATGAAAGAAATACTAATTTTCTCAAGCATTTATTAATCTAGCGACTTTTACATACTACTAATTTTCAACAATAAGTCTTTGATATAATACCAAAATAAACAATGAATTACTCAACGCCTTTACGTCATCATTCTTTCATCCTGCAAAAACCACGTGAGCAAGATATCAGCGATAAATCGCTGGCATGGCATCCACCCTAATCAATCATAATTATCATTTTCAGTTTCCCATTTACATAAGATAAAAATTACAATTTGCAATTAAAATAAAAAAATTTAGAGACATGTATTCATTACATTTCATTTTGCTTCTTTTTGTAACCCAGGAGAGAGAAAGAGAAGGGTAGAGAGAGAAAACACCATTTTGTCAAAAGTTCTAATGCACACAACAAGTTACATTATAGTGTTTTAAACAATTATTTACATGTGTTAAAAGTTTCTAGGGTGATTTGGCAACCCTACGAGGGTCCTGCAGCTTTCTATTTTTACATTTTCTCACTAGTTACAAAACGTTCAAAACGGGCTCGGAGGCTAAGAAACTACTTCCAAAATTTATCTTCCGATGAGAACACACACCACGATTAACTTTCTACGTGTCCCCAGATATACCAAGAATTCAAGGCAGCTGACGGAATTGAAAAAGAGCGAACGGTTTGCGTTTGGTGGCTAGTTTTCGGGGCCACTGGTTGTAGTTGACCCAGTTGTAAAAGGACAAAAGTTAGCTCGAGGGCTCAGAAAACCATGTCCAAAAATGACATTTGATGGATGAGCACACAACGAGACACTTCTTACTAGTTCCCTATATGAGGAGAATTCATTAGAGTTCGACGGGACTGAGAACTAGAAAACCATTTTCAAACGGCGACAAGTTTTCTGGAGTGACAAGATGGAATTGGTCCAGTTTGACCTCATCAAACTGCAACTGGAGGCCTACAAAATAGCTTCGCCAAACTATCTCAAAAATTGCTCTTTCCTATAATGAATGTTCCATGCAATTGTCTAGTATAAACACTAGAGATTTGCGAAGACGGGAAGTGATTTCTCTTTCTAGGTTTCAAATGGCAGTCCAAAACAAAAGCCAACTTTCTAGTTTTAACAACTTTCTCTTTTGTTGTAAACTAGTGTAACAGGGCTCCTATAAGAGCATCAAAAGGATGTCATATGTTCATTTCGGATCAAACCAAAGGTCAAGGTGACTCCTTGTATACCAAGGTACACAAATGAAACTTCACATCTCATTTCTAGAGTTACGAAGGGTACTTGGTGAGTCTCCGAAAAATGCAAAATTTAACTATTTAAAACAGGAGAAGGTCAACTTTATCAATGGGGAGTCAAATTTGTCTAGTCGATAAAACAATATTGGAGCGATCAAGATGGGTAAGAGTTTTCTAAATCATCTCAAAGCGAGGGTGATAGTTCATGGTTTAAAGTAGACGAGTTATAATGACTTCAAGAGTTGCGACACGACACTTTATTGTTTTGCAATGAGTTGAAGGGACATTTAACTGTATTAAAAATCCTAATAATTTAAAATTCTATTTAGTTGCAAAAGAGAACTAAAACATGAGAATTATGAGAGGTAAGGGAAGAAGAACCATGCCTAGAGAACGAAGTCGGTCGAAGCCGCAGGCTTCGGTTCAACATCTTGCTTGGGCACTTCGTCAACCAGTTCACGAGCATCCTCAGCTCCACCATTTTGCATACACGTCTACCAGGGAAGTTGCATTGCAAACAAAAACATCTTGTTTTCTATGCCTTGATGGTTTTCCATGCTCTATTCTAAAGCTCTTATTTTTGCACATGCGGGGAGGATGCTGACAAGGTCGTGGAATTTGGCTTTACACGTACCAAATGCATTTGCTTAGAAGTTTCCAAGGCCTTTTCAACAAACTCATTTGTGCATATCCTGCCATCGTGGCATTCCATGAGCCCGCATCTATTTGAGGCATTCTATCAAATAGTTCACATGACTTTTTTTTCTCACAAAACCATTTTGTGCATAAGCTAGAAGTATGCATGCAAATATAATTGATTGGGTTGGGACCCTTTTTGTTATAAATGGTGAAACAGCGTGATCGCCTTATGAGGAAAACCATGCCTACATGTACGCTTTGCCAAAAAAATGCATTCCAAGAGAAGTTGTTTTGTTCTTTCATTTGGTCAAACACTGAAATAGCGTCCCCAACGCCTTAGCAACTACTACATCTATCAAAATCCCTCTCTCCATTTTGCTTTGAGAGAAGTCCACACTTGATCAAAAGGTTTCCCCATTTTGGTGTTGACTTGGGGGAGAAAAATAAAAATGGCAGAAAAAACAAATTTCCATTATGCTTTGATGGACATCCCTACTCAGATCTAATACCTGGCACTTCTTTAAACCATTCATAAGGTGCCTAAACACATTGATTTGTGGATTTCAGTCAAACAAGGAATCTCCAAAATCTCCTCCCTAAACACGGTTTTGCAAAACCAAGCAAGAGCCTACACTGGTTCTCACATGAACCCTTCTCTAAATCCTCTTTCAATGCGGAGCGGGGAAAATATAGTGGCAAGGGGAATCGATCTAGTGGAAGTCGGATGGTTGCCTGCAGAAAAAAAAATTAAACTAGAGCTTTCTTCCCATGGCGGCGGCACTTGGCTTTACTCAACAAAAGACAAAAATAACAAAAACCAAAATGAGCCTCCTTTTCCCTAAACTGCCCCCTCCTATTGTTTTATTTTTTATTTTATTTTATTTTATTTAACATTATCATTATTCTAAATTCATTTTAACTCATTTCATTCATTTTGACAAACTATTTTATTATTAAATTAATTCAATATGTTTTCATTATCACTATTATATTTTATTTTGTTGGAACACGTTTATAGAGAAGGTGGAGTAGAATGAATGTTGCGTGAGGATGGATTTTTCTACTACGCCAATGAGGAGATAGGAGGGGCACTACATTTTAGCAAAAGGTAAGCACATTATATGTACTCGTAAATATAATTAAATATAAATGTTAATCATTCTATTTACAAACATATATTTCATTTATAATTAGTAATGACTTACTTGATAAATGAGCCAATATAAAGTAACAATTTTTAAATTCTAAAATAACATATTCCAAGACTAGAGGTCACTAAGCTCGATGTTTACGACATTGCCTAGCTATTACAAGACAACACAAGGCAACAAATATTCCAAGAAAAGAAAAATATTAAAGAGTTTCCTGAATACATTTTTCAAACAAGAATGGAGACTAGCGGCCACTAAGATTATGGTTAACTCGCATACGATACAACTAGGACAACTCACCTGAAAACCGAGCTAAGCACCATTATTATATTTATATTTCTGTATTAATTTATTAGAATCCTACCATGATATTCGAATCCTAGCGGCCACTAATTTCAAAGATTATTAAATAGCATTATTGCAACATAACAAATATTTGAGATTAGCGGCCGGTAGGATATTTGTTGCCTTGCATACATGATAATTAGTAACGACCCGACTGAAAACCTAACTAAGCTCCTTTATTATATTTGGATGTTATAATACTACCTTCTAAGACTAGAGACCGTTAGGATGGATGTTTACTTTCTTTGTTTGATGTTCCAAGACAACAAATATTCCAAGACAAGATTAATTTAAACAATTTTCCAGAATATACATATTCTAAAATGAAATTTTCTACATTGGGGCCGCTGATTTCAATATGTTATTCGAAGTCTATCACATGATATTTGAAAGCGACATCCGTTAAGGTCATAGATTATTCCTTTGCATTGGTGTAACATAATAAATACTTAAGATTAGCGGTTGAGAGGATAATTCTTGTCTTGCACTCAAGATATTGATAGTGACCGACTAAAAACTTTAAAGCTGAACTAAGCTCCAACACAAATTGTTTAGCGGTGGCCCCTAAGTACAACATGTTATTTAAGATAAGTTGTATGACAGATAATTATATAGTGCTTAGAGGAAAATCACAAAGAATTGAGGCTATCGGTCATTTAGGATATTTGTTGTCTTACATTCATGACAAGTTGTAATGACTAAACTAAAAATCTAAATACGTTCCCCACAATTATATTTAAATTTTAAAATACTATTTTCAACGATTGGAGTCTGCTTTAGGGTGGTTGCTCACTACATTTTTTCTTGAATACTCATGATTCAAAACTAAAATTTAAGCCTAGCGACTGCTTAGCTCAATAGGATATTCGAATTCTATCGCATGAATTTTCTAAATGAAATTTTAAGCCTAGCGGCCATTCTATTCAATTTTAAGCCTAGTGTCCGTTGGGTTCAATATGTTATTCAAATTAGCATTGTTGCAACATCACAAAGGCTAGAGGTTAATGACTACTAGGATAGTTGTTATCTTGCATATAGGAAAATTAGTAATGACTTGATGGAAAAATGCACTAAGCTCCATTATTATATTTAAAATTTAGAAAACGATGTTAAAAGACTAGTGACTGCTAGGGTGGATGTTTACGTCATTTCTTGGATATTTGAATACATGACTAGACAAAAAATATTCGAAGATAGGAAAGATATTAATGATTTTCTAGAGTACACGTAGCCCCTAAGATTGAAGCTTATTATACTCCCGTCGTGTAAAATAACAAATTTTAACGAATTTCATGATTACACATATTCCAAAAAGAAATTTTCAGCCTAGCATCCGTTGAGTTCAATATGTTATTTGAATTCCACCACATGATATTCGAAGGATAATGGGTGCTAAGGTCATAGATTATTTCATGGCATTGGTGTAACATAACAAAGTCTTGAGATTAGTGGCTGCTAGGATAATTCTTGTCTTGCATTCAAGCCCCTCTAACCTAAAGTTATAAAGATTTTTTTTTACATTGACGAAAAGATATCCTAGAATATATAGATGCTAGCGGCTACTAATCTTCAATTCTACCAACAAAATGAAAACTTGAAACAAACCAAATTTAATAGCGATTAATTGTTTAAATTGTTTAGTGCAATGCATAACATAAACTTCTACTAATGATTTCTTGTATTTTATAATTAAAGGAGGGTTGAAGGGTCCCTTTCCTTTACATGATAGATCTGATGAGAGGATCAGTCTAAAAACCTGAATGATCCAGCAATACTTTGGTGAAAAATGCAAGGGCAAATGCCAAAAAACACAAGTGGTTGGGAATATAAAAAACCCCAGACTAATAAGCCAGACAGTATGAATCGATAATAATAGAGGCGCAACGCTATATAACAACTAAAACAAATATACACTGACGGATTTTAGAACCACTTATTTATCTGAATCAGATGACATCTTTATAACCTCCACCTTAACGGGCATGAAAACAGTTTTCATTGGTGGTTCCAAAAAAAGATGCTCTTTTCTAAGTAGTAAACGACTCTTTAACCAAATATATGCCTCACGACCTTTCCTGCAAAGAACATCCCAACGTGTTGGTTCCTATTGTAGCGGAGTAGACATAGCATCTAGCTTAAGCAAGTGGAGCGATCTACCTCCCGTTGACGATGTCTCACCCAATTTGTCCACTTCATACAAGAAATGATTTAGAATGTCAAACCATTTGTACAACTCATAAAAAAACATCCACGTCAACCAAACATTCCTATTTATAG
The DNA here is from genome assembly GCA_018340775.1 of Taxus wallichiana var. yunnanensis. NCBI lineage: Eukaryota > Viridiplantae > Streptophyta > Pinopsida > Cupressales > Taxaceae > Taxus > Taxus wallichiana. The sequence continues at coordinate 732,722,272 of CM031234.1, read as the reverse complement.
CAAGCATAAAAAAGTAAGGGCCACGATGCACTCAAGGTTTTGTCCATTTTTGCTTCCATGTCAGCCCTATAAGCTAACTTGATCCAATGATGACACATCTCCAAAGCCCAATCCTTCACTGGATGTATGAAAAGAAGATTTCAAGCGACGTCAAAGCAACTTCGAATTTACCCTCAGATGTCCCTCCAGAGAAAGATAATCATCTCTAAGAACTCCCTCAATTACAACCAAGTCTTGCTCAGATTCAATCCAAAAATGGATTTAAAAGCGGCGTGACTTGAAATTTTGGTATAAAATCTCATTTCACGCACAGCCACGGAAAATTGCATGAAAGGCAACATTGGTCCAGTCATGATAGAATAAATGAAATCTCATGAAAGAAACCGAAAGGTGTGAAAATAAGGGGAGAAATTAGATAAATATATGGAGTGAATATGCCATCGCATGCTTGAAATTAATACAAGCTTGCCAGCGGATTTAATATCAACCTTTATTGGAAAAGGTGATGAGTCTGACCAATCAACATATTTATTGCAAATCTTATCACAAAATCTTCCTATTTAGTAGTTATCTTAATAGATAAGATTTAAGGTCCAATCTAGAGTTAATGAGAGCATACAAAGGAATTTTAATCTTGCAAGATTCATTTCCCTAACAAGGTCTGATTTTAATAATGATGGCATTAGCAATAATATGGGAGTCACCTCTAATAATTAATTCATTACTATTTGAGTCATTAGCTAGGGACAAATAACGTTCCAATGCTTAAAATTACTGATTTATACATTTAATACTTTACAAAATTTCTAGTCTTTAGTCACCCATTATTTTTTCCCATTACCATGCCATACAAACTTTGAGGATACTTCTTTTACTATGATATAATTGTGCTACTATGATCTATCCTTGCCTAACAATATGTTTATCTTTATTACCAACCTCAACTAATTGCGATTACTTGTTGCAAAGAATTTTTGTTTATATGAAAATATATGGATTATGATTTGTGCCCAAAATATCAAATGAGAACTACATAAGGTGGTAGCCTTCTCTAAGGTATGTATTCAAGGACTTGGCTCTATCAGGGATAGTCTAGCTAATATAAAATGATTAAAAACAATGACAACAAAGTTGTTGAGATTGTTTTTTGCATCATTAAAATGGATTCCCCGACATTGTAGAGGCTAACGGTTGCTAGCCTTTTCATTAATGAATAATTGGTAAACATAAAACAAACATTACTCTTCACGGCATCTGATCCTTTATTCTTGAGCAAGGTTCATGTTCATCTTTGCCCTTGATGTTTAATAAATTGTTTGGACTATTTTTTTAATGGGTAATTTTGAAAATATGCGGGGCCAAGATGATTAGGATACGTCTTTAGGTTTAAAATATGTACTTCTATTATTATGTTATTTAAAGATAAGAAAAATATTTACCACTTTCTGAATACACGTAATTAAAAATATTTACCACTTTTCTAAATACACGTAATTAATACAAGAATATTCAAATTCTATTACATGTTATTTCTAGCCTAACTATCTTGATTTGTTGGCCAATAGGATATTTGTTGTCTTTTATACGGGACAATTAGCAATGCCTCCGCTGAAAACTAACTAAGCTCCATTATTGTATTTAAATTTTACAAGACTAACGACCGCGAGGGAGAATGCTTACTAAATTTCTTTGATGTTCCAAGACAATAGAAGACAACAAATACTCCAAAGCACAAGAAAAATATTTAAGAATTTTTACGAATAAACGTAATTCAAAACGTAATTTCAAGAGAACACAATACACATAGTCAAACACATACTATTAAGCCTAGCGCTCACTACGTAAGATTCGCCACCGCCAAGATCCTAGCAAATGTCAGGGTTTTCCATGATTTTTTTTTCATTCGATCACTAATTTTAAAATAAGAAACTATTAAGGCTTGATACCAGGAAACCATTACTTTCAATTACTAATTGAACCTAGCGATTTCTAGGAATTTCCTTTATACTAGCCAATTTCAATTATGTGATATACATGATATATCTTATGAGAAATATAAAAGGGACCTAATTACAACACCCAATCACATCATGACATGTAAGATTTGTTATTATTAAATATTCAATTCTTAACCATTATCACCCATGTTAGATTCCAGGTTTCCACAATGAAGTAGTGTAACTCAAATATTATTTTGAAAATGATGGGAATATATAGATCTTTAGTGGCCACTATTCTTCACTTCTAGCAAAAAATCACTACTTGAAAAAAACAAATTTAATAGCGATTAATTGTTTAAATTGCTTAGTGCTGACACGTAACAAAAACATTATTAATGATTTCTTATTTTTTATAACTAAAGGAGGGTTGAAGTATCCTTGGCAACCGTTATGCTATAAATATTTATTCCTATTGACTTCTACTCTATGAAAACAATGACATGAAGATATGACATCTTGTTGTTATTGCACTATTGAGAAATAGTATTTTTCCTTTCCAATTACTTACGAAATATTAATTTGTTTAATTCATTTTTTAGGTAATATGTCTTCTATTGGTCATACTCCATTCATGCAAATTCCTTTGATTGAAGAAGCAAATGATATGAAAAGGATATATGATGAATGGTTTGTAGAAATGCATTCCCTGGAAAATTACCATGGTGATTTGTGGTTATTTTTTGTTGATGAGGACGTTGTCAATGAATTTGGTATGGTGCTAACTTCAAAATTTATTGATGAGCAAACATTGTGTATTCAGGTTGAATGCATTGACTTCGCATAGAATAAGTCCCTTATGTTGGTTGTGGAGCCGATAGCGACGGGGGGTTGAAGGGGGCCTTCATTATTAGGTCACGAGATCTAACAGGTGGTTTTCTATGTTTCCCCAAAATGAAAAAAAAAAAAACCTAATATCTTTAAAGGGTCATTATGTATTGGGCTAATTTTATTAGTGGGCCTATGATGAGAAAGAGTTTTGCTAGAATGAATAAAAGGATTGATTATTTATGGTGGACGTAGCCCATTTTAGTGTGAACCACGTTAAATATGTGTCTATGTTTTATTACATTCTTTTATGTTTTACATTTTCTACGCATTATTCATTGCATGCTTATTTATCTGTCTGTTGGTATAATCCTAACACCTTATTCTTGACATGGATTTGGATGTTTCATTGTTCAAGAAACTAGAAATGAAGGATTTTGTTAGGTTGTGGAGCATGTTTTCATGTGTGAAACTATTGAAGAAGTACACTAAGAGTATTGTACACTTTCCACAGTTGTCAATATAATTCATGTTAATTTGAGGGATAGCGTGGGATATGGGGAAATAAAATTTATTAATACTACCTACTTTAGAAAATGGTGGGACAACGTCAAAATTTTCTTTGTGAACTCGTGGGAAAACGACAAATATTAATTTAAGCATAATAAAAAAACCATTTAGAAAATAGAAGTGAACATTAGAAACAAAAATTTAAATTTTAAGAGAGCGATATACACCTCATTTATTATTATTTTTTTATCGAGTGCGAATTCGATATTTTTAGCTATTGTTTGTCTTAATTGAAAAAAATCCAATAAAATGTGGTGGGTTTTTAGCTATTTTTATCAAGTGCTTTTCTCATATGGGCGGGTTTTTGACCCATAGGTTTATGGGACGGTTTTGGCCCATGGTTTTTAATACCCACGGTTTTGTAAAACTGCTTAAGCAGTTGTCTACTTATGTGGTTTTATGCATATGGTAGGAGAGTAATGTAACATTGCAGATAGATGTGTGCAATTCGGGTGTGAATTCTATAAAGTTTGTTGAGCATAGCTCCAAACAGATCTAGGTATTGTATTGAGAGAGCGATGGCTTGTAATAAAATTTGAGCAAGTGATTCTTGGTGGACGTAGCCCAAATTGGGTGAACCACATTAAATATTGTCTCTTTGTGTTGTGTTATTTTATTCTACACTTTTATTTGAGATCTTTAATATTTTTACGCTTATTAGTTTCTCTTTGTTATGATTTTGTGAGGATTATTCCGCATATTTTATCCCTTATTTCCTAATAGCTTCTAGAGAAAATAAGGCGTGTTCTTGTCTTAAATATTTTTGGAATTTGGGGAGGTTCATGCATTCAAACAAAATAGGCTATGAAAATGCCCTTGAATTTCATAGTAACATGAATTTGGTATTCAAAAAATTGTATAGAAGTGTGGATACCTCTTTTATTTGTTGTTATTTGAATAGAAAAAATATGCTTTCTCCACTGAAACATGTAAAGATATTTACAACATTGAGGTGATCTTATATTTCTAAATTAGATATAGATCCATCTAAGTCAAAGTTGCAAGGGCTTAAAAAGAGTAACAAATCAATTGTGTTGTTGAAGAAAGTGACCATTATATTTGAACAAATAGAATCTTCAAATGTTGAACAATTAAAAAAAATTGTTCAATGGTGATGTTTTTCCAGTTGAAGTTTCTAAAAGCCATTTAGCTCCTCCAATAATTCAATTTCGTGTGTGTCTAAAGAGAATGTTGACCTTCTTGTTCATTCAATTTTGATTAATGGTATTCCTACACTAAGGGATGCAATTCTTCTTCCCTTTTTACCTTCTACAAAGGAACTTGTGCAACTCGAGGATCTAGATGACCTGAAAAGGGATGAAGTGCAGTTCTACATTCTTGATAGCCAACATACCATTTGTGCCCAAAAACATTTTTGTCTAAAATCAAATACAAGTCATTACATACTAAGATGCAGTTTAGAAAGGCTCGCATTATGTCTTCACACATGCCTGGAAAAGTCATTGTTAATATTTACATGCAGAAAATGATGTAAACAAAAATTGGATTGATACTAATTTTATTGATGTACTCTACTACGAGGTTTGAATGATTTGGAGATCCCTAGGATGTTCTTAGAGGGCAGGTGGGAAACGCAAATTCAGATGATTTGAAGGTAACGAAACTTATTTTTAATGCATTTGTTCTTAAAATTTAATTTTGTAATATGTAGAAAGTAAATATACTATTCCTCTTTCAATGCATTATTTTGAGAAGCAATGTCTTGCTATGTTCAAAGTGTCTAAGGCTGAGAGAATTTTTGACAAATTGAAATTTCTATTTTTACCTCAGGACATATGGACAAAATTGACAACCATTGATTTATTTAAATCAAGCGGGCTAGCTTGTTCTTCTTTTAAGGATAACCAGCCTAACTTTTAACCAAATTCATTGGCAAGGTTCATGAAAAATTACTTCAGGATCTTCAAGAGGATTGTTTGATGAGGAGATATCAATTCTACTAGATAAAGTGCAAGCAGGGAAAGTATGGCTAATTCGCTCTATTGAAGCAGGCGTCATAGCGGAGACTTTAGATTCTTACTGCCAAAGAGTAAAAGATGATAGAAGGATGAGAGAAAATTTTCTAAAATATATGAAAAGTAAATATCCAAGTAATGGAAGAATGTAATGAAAAATTATTGTTGAAAAATTTGGTTTGCATGATTCTCAGTACTTCCAGTTGTGTGTACTCTTGGGAGAAGAGAATAAAGGAAAAATAAAAATTGATTTTGGAGGAAGTGAAAAATCAGAAAAAATAAAAATAGATGTTGAAGTGGCAGAGGTTCTCCCTGTGGAAGCTCAAACAATTATAGAAAACTACATGATTTCAATGGAAGAAAATATTCCAGCAAGGATGGAAGACACCAAAAATTTTACCTGTCAATGTGCACATGCCTTCCAGCTCCAGTCAACAATATATTATATTCCGTCAACTAATCCATTCAATGAATAATGTGTGATCGTATATTTCTACAATTTGTCTAGTGTACTTGACTTCAAAGCAATAATGGACTTTCTTACGGTTGTCAAATCTAGTCACAGTAAATTGTGTACTTACTTTTCTCTTACATGTTGCTTCTTCAAAAATGTTAGGAGACAGTAAAAAATACATGTAAAAGTCAAAGAAAAGATGGAATCATTTGTGGAAGGTTGTTACAAATTTTATGACAACAATGGAAAATTTAAGAGCTTGTGTCTTATGTACACAATAACTGATGTGCACAATTGTGATGTTGATGATGGGGATATAGCAGAATCGCCATGGATTAGATGGATAAACTTACGCAACAAATTGTGACTACAAGAAAAATTGGCCTACGAGGAAAGACACATCCTTTTCTTTATGAGAGATCTTATGGGTTTTGGTCTCATATGTTCACTTGACTCACTTCAATAATTCTTCGGTTATAGTGTTGTATGGTGGTAGTGTTGCAGTGCATGCTTTGGTTGACTTAGGTCTATCTGCGGTTTTTATTGTTGAATCGCATGATCAATAAATGTTTTTACAACATTACTATTTTCATTTGAAAAAATGTACGTTTATTAAGATCACTTTAAACAATTCTATTAGTTTAATGTATTTGAACTGATACATACAATATTTATGCAAGATAACCAAACAATAGGGGAAGACATTGTCTGTTCCTCTATGCATACAAACAAAGGAGAGGATATCGTTCTTAGTATGTCGCAACCAATTCAACTTGTTACCCCAGATGTCGCTGACCATCCATCCAATGAATATATAAAAGATGAGTGGGAAATACTTTGGTTTTATAAATTTATCACTACAAGAAGTTTTTGATTGTCATTGTTTACATATTTTTAATAAAACTTCAATTTTTTCAGATTTGATGCCAAATGGGGAGGTTTTGGCACATCATGCATGAACTCGTAGATGGAAAATGGTATGATAGTCATATACAATTATAAATAAAACCATTTATAAGCCCCTCATAATTGAAGGAACCTATAGCGAAGTAGTTTATTTGTTATATGTATTACCCTAGCGGTTGGTAACATACATCTTTTAATTAGATTTATTTTGAATTGAGTAAATTTTTGGTTTATTGGTTAATATTAAATTGTGGACAATTGAAAAAAACTACTTCTGTACATTTGGCTATTTGCGACCACTAAGCTAATCAAAGAATGTCATACCAACTATAGTCCAAACAATAATGGGTTAGCCTAACGGTCCATAAAAGGTTTTTTCATTGAATAGAAGCAAGTTATATCACGAATTTAATTACGTCACCACGGTATTTACTTTCAATTTATTAATGTTTTTCTAATTGTTTAACAATAAGCTACCAACAATTGAAAAAACAAATACTTATTTTAGTTGGCCATTAGCGGTCATTAAGCCCATCATAGACTGTCAACCCAAACATAGTCTAGGCATTAATGGCTTATGCCTATTGGTCGCTAATATACAACTACATCTATGCAATATTGTATAAAAGCAAGTTGTATCACGTATTTTTTACATCGACTTAAAATTTATTTTGAATTGATTATTGTTTTTTAAATAGAACAAGCATCACAAGAACCTATAGAGGGGGAGTGCGAGGGAATCCAAGATGGAGTCTCAATTAGTAAGTGTTAACATTTTGAAATTTTGATTATTTGAATTGGTTAATATAAAATTGCATATAATTGAGAAAAAATACTTTTGTGCAGTTGGCTAAAAGGATTATTTAATTATTTTAGATTTGGAGGGTTTGCTCTATGAGAAAAACCAATCCAATAAAGAGTTGGCAATCAAGTTTGGTAAGGAGACTCTCAACTTGCGAGGTGGGCTCAAGGAGTTTTTAAAGATACTAATAGCAAAATGTGAAGTGGGATTTTGATCTAGCTATCTCTCTTGTGTCGAAGCTGAAAATCAGATTAAGGTTATGAAAAAAATAGTGTTTGAATTCAAACCAGTTATTTTTTTGGGTAAAGAACATTGTTGTGTAGAAGACGAAATTGTAGTAAAATATCTCCAAAATATTTGGAGTAGATATGGTATTTTTCGATCTTAGAGAGACAATTGTGCATTACAATGGGTCCAAAGGGAAACCCTCTAGAAAATTTTATGGTGGGGAGGAAATCCAGTGAAGAAAATTGTTTCAAAGATAAGTGGTTGATGACCAATTTGTACATAAACATATCACAAATACTGTGTCAAGGTTTGAGTGTTGCGAGGCCATCAAAAAATTGCAGCAAACAAAAAATATATAACTATTAATTATTTCAAAAAAATTTACAATGATATTCATTCGTACAGTCATATGATCACTCTTTATTTTATATGTTGAGATTACAAATTTAAAAGTTGGAAGTATTTATATCTTCACTGTGATTGAGTTGATATTATAGTTTTATAAGTTGTTTTTGAGTTGTGATTAAATAGTTAGATGCCTTTTTTTTAATCACTTTTGAAAGCTTACATTAATTCTTACTTATTTTTATAGATCCTATTGGGAAGCCTCAAAAATTTCTAGTTTTGGGATTTGAAGGTTTGTTGTTTGGAATTTCTAGTATTGGCGACAAAATACCTCGTAATATGGTTCTAGATTTTAGATACGGGAATACTAAATACTTTAAATGAGATTTTAGTACTGACTTGATAAGTATTGCATAAAAATAATTCAACAATGCCTTATAGTATTCATTTATGGATTCAACAACAGTGAAGTACATGCTCATCAAAAAAATTAGTTAGCTACGAGAAACCCACTTCAGGTTCATTTGGGGATGCCAACAATGTAAGTTCAAAACAAATACAAGCTAGCAGATAGTAGACATTTATGGTAATGTCTATGGTGAAAACAATATACTTTTGATCGATGATGCGAGATTCTTGTCACACGAGGTCAAAGAAGAAATTACTCTCAAAACCCCAACATATTGGAGATTTGATGGAAACTATAAGACTGATTCAAAAATTTACACTGAATTATGTACATGGTTGAAACATGTAGGAGAACACAAGAACATGTGTAGATCATTGAAAACATTCAAACGCACCATTGGCATTTGAATTATATACTTTTCTTCCAAATCCAACAATGTATTGTGCATTTTTATGGAATAAAATAACTACCTTAAGGTTCTTAAATATTTGCAATGCAAAATCATTTTTTTCGATTGTTTTTGGGAAAGAAAAACATTTTTTTCTAACTTGGGTGAAGAGATAATCATGGATCATGGACCAATAAAAGAACGGGTTTTCCCAGATCTACATAGTTTAAACTTAAACAAATTGGTAATACCATTATTCCCAATCAAAAATAAGCCTAGTGGTCTCTAGTACTAAAAAACGGAAACATATAATGTTTATCGTTTCGCACATCGATGTTCGCTTATCTGAAATAAAAAAAAAAAACAATTTTTCCCCAGTTATGCATGGTTTAATCTTAAAGACATTTTGAAATTGATAGGAACCTTATTCACAAGAAAAAAATAATCCTAGTTACTTGCTAGACCATATAAAATAGAAACATGTTATGCTTATTGATTTGCATATCCATGGAGGCTTCCTTGAAATCATAAAATGATTTTTTACCAGATCTTCATATGTTAATCTTAATGACATTTTGAAAATGATAAAACCTTGTTCCAAATAAAAAATAAAGCCTAACATGCTACAAGCACGTATAGAACTGAAACATTTTCTATTTATTGTTTTGCATATCGTTATTTTAAATATTTTTGTTTATTTTTGTGTGGAAGATAACATTGCGATCATACATGAAGATTAAATCATGACCAAACAAATTATTTATCGATGATACAGGAATCAAAACAAATTTCTCAAAAATCTTAGCAAGGTTTAGAGAGAGTGTAATGCCAATAATAGTTGTAAAAGTACACCTATTACAGGATGAATTGTGGCCTATAATGCATATTACAATTCTACTTGATAGATGAATTGTGGCATATATTAGAAATAGTGAAGGATGTGGAAGACAATGTGGAGACATCTACGATGTTATTAAATCAATAACCCAATTACAATTATGTAATTTATCCCTAAATTAAATTGATAACACCTTATGTATAATGTGTGTGTAACATCCCAAAATTTCTTGTAAGTTAAATTAACTACGGTTAAGTCTAAATAGGATTAGACGAGATCATCATTGGGTGTAAAATTCATTTGGTTCATTGTATCATGACCCACAACCTTCTGGCTGGGGCATGACATTGGAACAAATAACCCCGCACCCACCTTGATGATCCTTCCTAAAACATGATTAGGCCTTAATCATAGGTAAAATGGTTCATAAATGATAGTGAATCTTTCAGTTATTTGTATTCCGGTTACTTTATTTTAATCGGTTTGGTCATCTTTTGTTTTGTTCGACTTTTGCAATGACCGTGATGAATATTGCCTCTATTTTATTTGACAATGCTATATCAAACCAACTTTATGAGAATATTCGAATTATTATTTACGGACTTGGTGATTTTCATTTGTTTGAATGTTTTATATGGAACATGGGAATTCGAATAATTATTACGATAACATATTGTTGGCAATATGTGGACTTATATTATGATGATTAATTTTACCATTAAAGTTAGGTATCAATTAAAATTAAAAATTAAAAAAATGCATTATTAATTTGTGAAATTATATATTTAAATCCTAAAAGGATTTGGCATGTAAATCAAAAGTTAAAAAGAATAATAATAATAATATTTTAATATTTAAAATCTGAGAGTTTTGAAAGGGACACGCCTTCATCTGACACCAAGTATGTGGCATGCATTGACGCATGAAGCAACATTGGGAAGCCCAAAAATTCTCCATTATAGTATAGTTTCTTCATTATATTTTCTTTTATTTCTCCTTTGTCTTGTTTTCATTCTTCTCTTCTGGGATACCTGCGTGAGTTTTGGGAGGAAGGAAGGATTCAACTTGTTGGAGCTGGAAGAGTAAGAGGTTGTTGATTCTGGGTTTACTTCAAGCATGAATATCTTCTCCTTCTCTCTGAGCATTATTTGTAAATAATGAGGGAATACACATTCTGTTTTAAATGGCAATTAAATGAATTTGTGGAAAGCTTCTGATTTAATTGCTTGGAAATGAAATTTAAAAGGAAATTGATGGATTTTGTATTCTTTTAAGCTTCCTTTGTGTGGTTTTAGCTAAACCTAGAAAAAAAACGCAGATGGGTGTTCCTAATCATTTTATTTTTTTATTTTTTTTAAATTTTTTGGAAACCCAAATCGATTTTTGCCTCTAGGTTTTATTACGATCAAACAATAATTTATTTGTATGAGCAAAACGATTTCTGGGTAGAGTGAAAAATGTTTTTACCAGGTATTTCATCATTTTCTGATATATTTGCTTCCAGATTCTAATAATTTCTAAACAAAATGAAATTAATGTTGGAATGAACTGATTTGGATATGTACGAGTTGATTTGCCTATAGGTATAATTTCATTACCTGAATGAAAAATAAATTAGTGTTGACAGTCTATGTAAGATGACTTAGTTTTTCTTAAAGGATTTCATTCTTTAGAAGTGTTAGAAACTTATTGTTGTTATTCTATGCAAATAGACTTCAAAATTATCATCCTGTGGTATATGGGTCAATCTGTTTTGTTGATCTGTCGGTTACCTGAAAGAACATGTTATAATAATTTAATAGAGGTGTTTTTACACTATTTAGTTGGATTGTTGCTATAAATGTATTTTGATTATTTGAAATAAATTTATTGTGTGTTTTATAGAGTTGCTCATTACCTAGAGGGAATATGTCTAATTGGTATTTGGAAATGATGATTTCAGACAGTTTTGTTAAGTTGTTTGTTGATTGGAAGGTAAGAAAAATAATAGTTGAATCTGTACCATGTGAAGCATGATTTTCTTGTGGTTTAATCAGAATTTGGATGTTGAATGATTATGGTTTGATTATGTCTTGATCCTTGTGATTAGAGTGAAACATGATTGCTGAAATAGAAATTGGTTGTTCTATTTGTGTACATTCATAGTTGTATCTTGATGAAAAACATGTAATAATACATCCTCTGTTGTATTACCATACGTTTGTTGATAAAATAACATGTATATCGTTTTATATTTTATTAAATAATTACATCAAAAATGGAGGCAATATTCATGCCAGTTCATTTTGAACTGACAACATACCACTACTTCAATCTTGCAGGACAATTAGCTGTCACATTCGGATATGTGGAAACTCATGTCTTGTGAAGTTTTATCATAGCATGGATATAAATGAGATACTTGGATTTCAATTTGTAGAAGGATGATATCCCATAATTTTGACTAAATTTATTGGGATCTTGGACCCATTGTTAATATTCAAACCTCACTATGTGAGAGTTACCGTAATAGTTATATATTTCACCTTAACGACATATGTAATTTATGATTTTAATAAAGAGATGATTACCTTGTATGTAATAATATCTCAATATGAGTAAATGATAAATACTAGAAGTAAGAAATCTTACTTATCATAAATTGTTAAATTTATTTATTTGATATTTGTCAATGTATGAAGCCGATAATTGGGCAATTATTGTAACAATCAATTGTCTTTAATTTCTAAATTAAATAAGCTATTTAGTGGCATAGCTAATCGAAGGAATAATTAAATATACATGTTTTAATATATATTTAATTCGGCTTTTCGGTAAACTTGGTATTAATATGATAAGATTGTAAATCTTGTTGTATAGAGAATGGAAGAGTATTGTTGTAAAAGGTAATTTAAGTTTTTTTAAAACAAGCATCAAGAAAAGAGAGACTAAATGGGATGGTAAATAGATGAAAAGATCCATTAGACTTATCTCATGATGATCCTAGTTGGCCTTTGGAATTTATCTCAATATAAACCCTTGCAAGATAGGTTAAATTGGAAATAAAGTAAATACAAACTATAAGATCTAGATAACTGTGAAATGGATAGTTGTGAGGTGATGGAAGACTTAAACTCATAAGACTAGTGTGTTGTCTTGAGTTTAGCCATAACTTGCACTAGTGGAAAACTTTGGCCAAAGTAATGCATTGATGGTTGTGTATTGTCTGATCACCTAGTCCTCCAATTAAATTAAAATTGTCTAGTAACCTAATCATAGGAAGTTAAACACTAAACATGAGGTAGGCAATGGTCGATACCAGAATACGAAGTCAAAAACTAGCTTGGTAGTAGACCCAAGGACTTTCACATGATTCTCATGACCTGAAAAAGGTGGAGCCAAAATACTAGTAAGCATTATCACTTGAAGTAGTGGCGAAGGGAGATCGTCGAGATCTGGATACACCCTTCTCATCCGCACATGGCTTACACGGATGTTCGGATAGATAGATCAAAAGAATAAATTAGATTTAAAGAATTTGATTAAATAAATATGTAAGATTGTAGAATTTATGTAATCTATTTTTATATGTTTAAAAAAAATATCCTCATTTTCTAGTTCTAGTAATTTTGAGCGTTATAGTGTGTGACTATCTTTAGTAATGTTATTTTCTACAATGTGTGTTTATCAATCAATGGAAGCCTTTATTCATAATCTATCCAATGCATGGGAAAATCTTGATAATGTCAGCCATTTTTTATTCTACCAACCACCCTCACATGGTTTGAGACATTACTTAATTGGGTTATGCTTTCACCTTCCCTTACTCGTTTTCTCTAGTTTCTCTTTGTTATTTTCCCCTTCCCTCTCATGGCATCTACCTATGTTCCTTTCATCCTCTTGCATAACAAGAAGCCAAAAATGGCTTTCCTCTCTCTTGTGTATTCCACTTGTCTTTATAATGTCTTCCGCATAGGCTACACACCTATTCTAAATGCGATTGAGAAATTATTGGGTGTTTATTATATCTAAAGCACTGGGAGAGCTTGTTTCAACTCCGAGATGGCAGGTGTCTTTGTGTTCAATTACCTAGTGCTTTTTGCAGATAAGGAAGTTTTCAAGGCGGTCACATCCCATTTCATTTACCCACATCATCGTGTGGGTTTGGCCGAAGCTCTGGAAGAAGTATGCCTTCCTATCCTCTTTTCCAATATGTCTCCTTTTTGGGTTAATAGCAGGATTTGTGATGCCATAAAAATGAAAATTCAGGCCCTTCTTCAATTTTCCAAGTCTATTCAAAGCATCCATCAATCGGATGGGGCGTCTATCTCCACAGTGTCATCCCTAGACTTGGTCGTGCTTGCAAAACCTACCCCACTCCTTCCTGATCATGTGGTGTAATTGAAGACTGATGTTGCCTCGTCCTTGGCCTTTCTCAAGAAGATTGCAACATTTGGCTCGATGGACTAATTAAAGGTGGAACCCTAGTGTTTCTCTATCATTCGTGTTACATTTTGGCCTCATTATTTACAATATTTCCTACTGGTTTTTGGTTTTTATATGTAGCCCTTCATAAATCAAATCTTTTGATACTTATAGGGTGGGGACCCATCACCTTCCGGTTCATAGTTCCGGTCAAAAGCGTTTAACTATCTAAAATAGAAAATTATGTAATTTATCCCTAAATTTATTTGAGAACAAGTTTATGTATAATGTGTGTGATTATCTTAATAATGTTAATATGTATAATATGTGTGACTATCTTTAGTAATTTTATAATACAATAAAGGATTTAAACGATAATAGATATGTTAATATATACAAATAATGTACATAACATTTTTATTTTTGGTGAATTCTTATCGATTAATGTTAATGTAACTAGATAAGCTACACTAGCATTACCTAGTGAGTGTTAAGTTTTAACTCACTTACTTGTATTTTCTAAATTTATATTATCCTCTCGACTTCAAATTGTCCACTCCACAAATTGTTCACACCGGTTTAAGGAATAAAGGAATTGAAAAATTCTCAGCCACTTCAATAATCAGTGTGTTCATAGATATCCTAAAAACAATTTTAATTTTTTATGATTTATTCTGTGAATATGGGATTCCGGCTTAATGAATAGTTTTAAAATGAAATTCAAATAATTCTTAAAATAATTTACCATAATTCTACCTTTACAAAATACAAAAGGAGTTTTAATTTATTTCATATCTATATTTAATTACAAAAATATATCCTCCTCGCAAAGGAGTAAGGACAATTTTAATTGTCATTGAAAGTGTTAAGAATGGGAGAAAAATTCCGCAATTATTTCTTATCCCTTCTTTCAAGGCACGTAAGGATGGCGAAAGGTGATGCGGGGGTTAATGATGAATGTCGTCATGCATTTATAACTATTAAGGGGATGTTAATGTTTTTGTAATCTGGGTTTATTCCTCTCTTGGAATCCAAGTTTATAACTATTAAGGGGATGTTAATGTGCATTTATTCCTCTCTTTGAATCAAGGTTTTAGCTCGTGCCTTCACAAGTGTAGTCTCAAGCGCCGTGAGTGTCACAAGTTCGGCTTTGATACAAATAAGGAACCCTACTAGAGTGACCCCGCCCATCGGGATCTAAGGCCAACGATACCAATTCTAGTGAAGATGCAATGTTCGGCCTCTCTTGCTCCAAAGGGTAGTGTGGTGCTCATATTTTTTCGTATATGTAGTAAGAAGGGTGATCAATGCACATAAAAATTCCCTTACAAATATCTCACCCCCACCCATGCCACAGACACCTTAACAAGGGATAAATCCATTGAGGGCATCACATCCAGCGGAAGCATCGCTATCAGGGTTACCACTACCTCCACTACTAGGCACCTCCCAGTCTCAAGAGCAGTGTGGACCACTCGCTCCGGCAACAACATGCACCGTAGAAAAAATAAAAATTATGTTTGAGTTATCAGTCTATCCAAGGACCACAAGGGATGTCAATCTGCATGAGCTTCTCAAATCACTTGGACACATCCCGCATATCTACGTGGTCATGGATTAGAAGAAAAATTTGAAGGGGATTTCATTTTGTTAATTTTGTCAACAGGGAGGATGCTCAGAGAGCTATCAACTAGTAGTTGCTTCTAACGATGCAAGTGTATGTCGTGAACCAACATTCGTGTGAAAGCACACATAATTCCCGAGAAAAAGTGAAAAAGAGAAGGAATCAATACTCATGTGAGAGCACACCTAATTCCCAGATAGCCCACAAAATTTACACCGATCTCCATACAAATTCAATGAACAGGCCGGAAGTTAGTTCGCGCCACTACCATGTGCATCAAAAGATGGGTTACATTTTATTATATTCTCATAGTCTGGATCATCGCCCTCTGCTAGTTTCTTCATAATATATTTAAAAATATTTAGTTACACAAAGTTTCATTAGCATATGAATTTACACACATGAAAATGACATGCAACAAAGTGTGGGAACAAATTCCCTCCTCAATGAAGGTGAGGTTGCCTTTGTTGAAAACAAAACTATATTTACATCTATACATTCAAAATTGTATGTCGGGGGTGTTTTGGAACATCAATGGAAAGAAAAGTGAATGAGGGAGATGGAATGGAATGAAGGAAAGGAGTGGAAAGGAATGAACTGAAAGAACATGCAAGAGTTAGGTAAAAAGAGCCTAATATTGCATGAAGAGGAAAGATGAATAACCAACACAAATAAAATGGAGTTTGAGTTAGTCAAACAAGAACATGTAAAAGGGAACACACATGAGCAAGTAGATAATCAGAGCTCAATCACTGTGAACTAGAACAACCGATTAATAACATTGACAATAAGATCAAAGACAATATTTGCATGCAAGATTCAAACACTAACATCTAATGAACATAAGAACATCAAATGCTATAAGAGACAATGAATGGGACACAAAGTTCATATTTCATTAACTCCAAAATGTCTTCTCAAAAGAACACAAAGTTTCTTTCTTTGAAGTAAAGCTTGCATAAAAAAGTATTTTCTTCTCCTCTCTCAAAGTCACCCTTACAAATGAGCCCCTCACTTCCTTTTATAACCCAAAAGTTGGTTACAAAGTAGTTAGGGTTTTACATGATCATTAAATAAGGCACTTAAGTGACCTTTGACTTTTTCAACCAACTTTATTAAAGACAACCAAAAATAGAAATTACTTAAAGTATCCATAGTTTCCTGAAAGCAAATAACAACACCTTTTAAAATATACAATAATAACCAGTGCATTATCATTGAAATGGGGTCCGCCTATCTCAAGCATATGAGAAATGGACTCTCCCACTTCGTTAAATATCAAGAAAATTATCCCCCTGAACCGCCGGTGAAATTAGGATCTGCCGCTTTTGCCAGTTGAAAAGATCTAAACCTTCCCAAAGTTTCAAATATTTTTTCTTCTTCTGGAGGCTCATTTGGTCGAAGAATAGCCTCATAAAATAACTGCAATTAAAGAATCCTACTTGGCATATCATTTAAATTAACAATTTTTGATTGAGCGTTCTCAAACAAGTTCTTTAATTTGATGCACCGCTTCATTGAAACTGACGAGAAATTGTTGGAGGGAGTGTACATGTCCTTAAACAATTGTGAAAATTGCTCTTCCACCTGCTCTCGATGAACACCTTTGATTATGCTCATTTACGAGGTTACAAGGAATCTCAACTATGAATTCTTGAATCAAGGAGAGTGAAGTGAAGGCTTCATTGCACATGCTCTCATAATGGATCATAGAATCCTCGAGAAGCGTCTTCCTTGATTTGAGATGCAGACACCAAAGAAAATGTGTCCCTCGATGTTCAAATTCAAGAATTCCTTCAATGGCTAAAACTGAGGATTCCATACTTGTCATCTCCTACAAACTGGGAAATATCTCATCCAAATTTGATATATTAGAAACAAAAGTTTCTTTGAAAGAAAGAATTGGATCAAGATACGCACTAACATCTTCATGAAGCTTAACTGTGGTCTTGATCGTCCCTTGGCCTAAAACGAGAATCTTTGAAAGCCAAGTTTTAGTGACATGGCCTAATGTGTTTATTTATTTTGACAAATTGAGAGTCTCTTCATTGGGGCAGCCACTGCATCAGGTATTGGGAAAGTGGATGATATGGGATTTATCAAATGTTGAACATATTCCACCAATTGATTCTTTTCGGCCTTTGAGCTGAGAGTTTTGAGACTTATATTTCTCAAGTCTCTTTAACACAATATCAATTGAATCTCGAGCCATCCCCATGTCAATTTCTAATGTAGACCTCCCAAGTCCAAGTTTGGAAACTTCATAATCAGCAGGTGTCATGGCATCACGCTCCTTATCAACTTGTGGGATGGTGAGATCTGCAAATCTATTTCCATCATTATCCACCATTATTCGAGAAAGCACCTTAGGCTTCTTTGGAATGACGTCATTTGAAAGTTTGAAAAGGGCATCAAAATCGATGTCAATTTCCTTGACAACCCTCTTCCTTTTCTTAACCTCAAAATCAACCCAGGAAGGAGTATCATGCACTATTTCCGCATACAAAATCCTAGAGCTCAAATCAATATTCTCATTGTTCTCAACATCATGAGATCCTGCTTGAATCTTATCTACGACCTCGATTTGAGGAGAAACAACCTCATTATCCACCTCTTGATTATTCGGGAGATTTTGGGAAATCCCTTCATGAACTACATGCTCGAAGTGTTTGATATTTGAATTACCTACACTTGAGTGGACGTTTGTTTGAAGCATGGTTGAGGATCATTTTCCATGAGCTTCTAAGCACTATTAACAATGTGGGTAGAAGAATCTCTACTCGAGGTAGAAAATCTTAATACACGCTCTCTTCCTTCTTCGAGGTTAGGATCTTTAGATTTTTCTCCTCGTGACATGTTACTTAGCGAAGTGGATTTTGGCAACCACTCCTTTCTTGCTTGTTGTGTATGATTGGATGGTACAGAGGTTGATCGAGAAGAGGCTTTGGTTGAATGGAAGCATCCTCATGTTGACAATTTTTGTGATCTGAAGCATGATCTTAAATTGATTGTAACTTGGCAAGTTCTCTATCGTACCAAGATATGCTTCTTTCAAGAATCGGTTGATTCTTGCTATCAAGAGAAAATTCATCTCTTTTGGTCCAATCGATTCGAGGAAATGGGGTAAAAGCAACTGCATCATATGAGGGATCAATGACATCTTCATCATCATTTATGAATGAATCGGGAGGGTTCTTGATGTGGAAGGCCTTGATCTGAGCAAGTGTTAGGTGAGAAAACTCTCGTCTTCTTACTTCATGTTCGTCCGAACAGGCAGCCCAGAAATCTTCCATGGTAGGGTTATGTTGATACTTTGCTCCCAGAATCTTCTACATATATCCATTGATATCAAATTGGGATCTATTCACATATGAATGAATTGTGATGAGGGTGAACTCTTTCTCCATGAGTTGTGCACTGAAAAGATTTGGACATTGGTATTCCCCGATTTGGATTGGGAAATGAATTCTGAAAAGGTGCTTGCCACTAAGAAGACAGTGAACTTGGAATAGTTTCCACGCAAGCTCCATTAATGTGCATCTGTCACTAACGTACTTAGGAAGCTTCCACGGGGTACCAACAAAGCCACTCACGCGAATGAAGGAAAATGATGAAAATTGAATCAACCAGGTTCCCCATCGAGAAATGACACTCATGGCTTCTTTAGAAAATCTTTCCTTAGTATTCTGATTCATGTTCTGAATCACGTGGAAGGTGAACGCATCGTTGACTCTTCTAAAATGGTGAGAGATATTTTTGAAACTGAGTTGAGGGTAATAATGAAAAACACTATTTGTGCCCCATGACTCCTCTTGTTTCAAGTCTCGAAAATAGCTTTCTTCTTGCTACTGCATAATTCAAATACGATGTCATGTAGAAGCATCCAGTCATCTTAACTTCTATCAATTGTTTGTGAAGGGTGTTACTGATGATGGTGGCCCAATCCAAAAACTCTTTCTTGGCTAGGATGATACAAATAAACTGATACATCCATGGGTGGAAAATCCTAGCAGAGGGTAAACCAAAACTCGACTTAGGAGAGTAATCATGTCCTTGATTTCTTCCACAAACTCAACGCAATACGCAGTTCTTTAGGAAGCTTGTCAATTCAAGGCCTCTTCATTACTAACTAGTTGTTATTCACCATCTTGCTCCATCTTAGGGGTTCTTCATCCCAGAATTCTTACTGTTTGTGGCAAGTGATATCTGCGTTCTCAGGAAATTCATGTATGTCGAGCAATTCCTCAATATGCTCCGGTGTGATTAAGAGAAAAGGCTCGCGGTTATCTTTAAAAATTCCTCATCTTTCGGGATCATAATGCTCCGCATAAGTGATAACCAGCTCCAGATATTACTTTGAGATAGGAAATGTTGTTGCTTGGGGTAGACCACTATGGTAAAGCCTATCCAAGAATATGGTTTTGCCTTCAGTTTTCACCCGTTCACAGAATTGTTGCACATTGATGTGACCCAGATTTGTATCAGTGATATTGTCATATCTTTGACTTAATGAACTCGAGAGGGATGATTCCTTGGAATTCATACTTGAGCACAGACTTGTTCTATTTCTCCACCGGCTTCCTTGATCTTCCTCTGATTTGTTAGATTTTTTGGCCATTATGAATTTCACAGAAAAAGGACTCGGGCATGCAAAACAATGCAAACGGGGTCGGGTCTCAATCTCTTAAACCCCCATCACTGCAAGAACAATATGATTTATTTTAATATTTATTATTATTATTATTATTTTAAAAATAATAATAATAATAATAATAACTAGTCTTGTTTACAAAATCACACACCGAGACTAGTTTGATTTCCAACTCGGGCGACAACTTTTTATTTATTTATTTATTTCAAACAAACGAAATTACCCAAGTTCAATATCGATTTTTATTTAATTTACCAGAGCAAATTATCCCTGGTATGTGTAAGAAAAATGGCTTGATTTAAATAACCGTGTACTTTGAGATTCACTTCTTCCTGACGATCTTCTAAGCGATGCGTGAATAGACTTGTTTTTTTTTATTGTGGTATGTGTGGATTGTTTTCCTCTGCAATTTCTTTCACAACTTGCGTGGGAAAAAGATGAAGCTTTGAATGTGTTGAAACTGCTGCTCCTCCAAGTGAAGGCGTGGGATATCTCCTTTTGCTCTTGATTTACCACGTGCCCTATGTTGTTACCTTGCTGCCCCCTTGACTTATGCGTGGAAACTCCTTTTTTGTTGTCCTTTATGTTGTTTTGGACTATCCTGGTTGTGTATGCGTGGAAATTTCTTTTGTTTTATCTTTGGTCTGTCCCTTCAAACTGTGCATGGAAACTCCTTCTCTCCTTTTATTATTTTTCTTGTCTTCTTCCTTGGTCTAGGCATTGGATTTGCTTTCTCCTCCTGCTTTGCATGAGAACTTATGCTTTTGTTGAGTGAGAGATATTTCTTTGCTTATGTATTGAATCTTGCTTTTTTATTGAATGTTATACCAATCAATGTGTGGTATTCTAGTTTTTTCCTTGTCTTTTTTCTTGTCTCTTTCTTATGCAAATGTGGGTTCATTTCTCCTCTGCACGTGGGTATTCTCTTTTTTTCTTTATTTTTGGACTATACATTATGACTACGTGGGAGCTTGTTTTGACTGGTCTTGACAACTACATGGCTTTGCATGGTCTATTAACTCCCTAAGCATGGTTATTTGTTTTTGTTTTTGCCTTGTTTCCATTAGCCAATGCGGGATGGATGAGTGGCATGCTTATTGTCCTTTCCTCCCTGCATGGAAAATTTATTTTGCCTTGGTTGCGAGGACTGTTTCTTTCCTTTGTTTTTAGACTGTTCTCCTAAAAAATGGCGTGGATTTCCTTCTTTTCTTGTAACTATTGTTTTCCCTCTGCCAATGCATGGGGAATTTTTTGTCTTCTTTATTATTTTTCCTTCAGGTGGAGACCCTCTTTAATATCTGGCTTTGTGAATGCGTGATGATTCGTTGAGGGATGTGATAAAATATTATGTTTCAAATAAGAAGTGAGAAGCAATTTTAGAAAGCCTCGTATGACTCTTTCCAACGAGTCCGACGGAGGAATTTATGAAGGCTAAACCGACTTCCCCTCTTCCCGGGTAGTGGAATTAATTGCCAGGGGAAATGGGGAAAGCAATGGCCAATTGCCAATGGGAATGGCAAAGTGGGCTAGAAAATTCCATTCAATTTCCCCATGTGGGAAATCGGGAGATTTCTTGCCCGTTTGCCAATTCATTGATTTGGCAATTGGTGGAGAAAATCCCACAAGCGGGAAATTAAAATAAATTTTCCAAGAAAGGGAAATTGGGTTCGGGAAGCCAATTTGGCATTCCTGACAGTTGGAAGCACAAGCTTACTTCCCGACAATAAAATAAAAAATTTGTCGAATGATTTTAAATAATTATTATATTAATAGTTATTTAATTAGAAAACCCCAAATTAATAAAAAAATGATTTTATCAAATACAGGATAATAAATTAATTAATTATTAATGTATTTTAAGATCTGGCGGGAGGAGTTCTCACCCGAAATGGACGAAACGAAGACCGGAATGATCAAAAAAATGAGACAGTTGTGATGAGAGTGATAAACCACGCAAAGTAATGCTTTTGAAAATTTTCAAAATTTCCTTTTTTTTAAATTAATTTTACGAAGTCAAAATTAGCTGATAACAGTCGGCTCTAATTGGGGATAAGGACTTTATGGACGCAGCAATAGACCCAAACCAAAATATTCATGAACATGATCTCAAAATGATGGGGCAAAAAAAGGGGCAACACAAGAGAGGAGACCAAAAACAGGGAAACAAACAAACCAAAATTCTAATTACCTATGTACATACAGAGAACAACCCATTTTCAATTTTGATAGTGCTTGAGATATTGCCCACTGTAGGGCAAAGGAAAATGAGTTCCATTAGGATATGCCAAGTAATAGGTGTTATCTCCACAGAAATGTCTTATTTTGAAAGGGCCTAGCCACAGTGAGTCAAACTTCCCATGTTTTCCTTTCGATTCACGTCTTTTGTCCCAGAGAAGAACTAAGTCATTGATTTGAAATTGTCTCTCCCTAGTTTTCCTGTCAAACAATTTCTTTACCTTGGATTGATGTTCCTCAATCCTATTTTCCACTTGACTTCTTTGTTCCTCAAGATTTCTTAGGAACATGATTCTTTTATCTAATGCATTGGTGAAGCATTCATCATCAACTGCTTGAGCTAATTTTAATGCTGGTAACTCTAGTGTGACGGGAATTTGAGCATCGGTTCCATACAAAAGTTGAAATGGAGACATCCCGATTGCCCTTTTGGGAGTTATGCAATCATCCCAAAATGCGTCATATAACTTTTTATGCCAAGTTCTTTGATTTTCTTCGACTAACTTGCACACAATAGTAATGATGTTTTTGTTATTGGATTCAACCTGACCATTTCCCTGAGGGTAGTAATCTGACAAATGAGACAAAGATATCCCATACCCATAACAAAAACCTATCATCTTTGTAGAAGAAAAATTTAAATCATTATCCGTCACGATCTTGTGTGGAATTCCGTAACGAACCAATATATTTTCTTTGATGAAGTCACAAATTACTGTAGTAGATGTTTGTTTCACTGGTATAGCTTCTACCCACTTTGTAAAGTAGTCAGTTACGGTGAGCACATGAGTATGACCAGCACTAGAATTAGGATTCAAAACCCCAATGAAATCTAAACCCCATTGTTGAAAGGGTTCTTCAATGAGAATGGGCTTCAAAGGCAAAGCTGCCAACTTTGGTCTTCCAACAAATTGTTGACAAGCTTTGCATTTTGTCACCCATTTCGAGCATCGAGAAAACATAATGGGCCAGTAATAATGTGCTCACAAAATTTTATGAGCCATCACTAGGCCAGAGAAATGACCACCGCAAGCATGATTGTGGAAAGCTTCCAACAATCTAGGTTGTTGCTCTTTATCAACACATCTGAGGAACATGCCATCAATTCCTTTCTTGAACAATGTGTTGTCCCAAATGATGTACCTAGAAGCTCTTAGTTTGATAGCTTGTTTCTCTTTAGCCATCAGATTCTCTGGACACTCGCCATATGTGAGGAAGTAGGTAATATCATAATACCATTCATCTGTGGTACTAACAAAAACTACCAGTGGTAAATTTTCTTCAACTAGTTCTTCTTCAGAGTTATCTCGTGGTTCATTCTCTGCGATGAGTTGGTAGAGTCCTCTTCCTCAAACCAACTTGGTAGGCTTGATATCTAAATCATATTCCTGGATCTTGGAGACCCAATTACCTCTTTTAGATCATAGTTCTTGTTGTGTCAACATCAATTTAACTGCGGTGTCGGAACTAAGAATTTGGTGTGAGAATTCAACACATAGTACCTGAAGTGTTTCAAGGCTCTCACCACCGCGTACACATGTCTCTTAAGAGGAGTGTAATTAAATTCATGTTTCTTGAATCTAGAACTCATGAATGCAATAGGAGATTCGATCCCCTCTTGATTGTGTTGAGTCAAAATGGCAGAGATTGTGTGCGGTGAAGCATAACAATAAATTATGAAATCCTTTTTAAAATCGAGACACACCAATGTAGGAGCTTTGGCAATAGCACCCTTGATTTGCTCAAATGCCTCTCTACCTTCTTTTGACCATTTGAAGGATTATTTTCCTTCATCATATCAGTGATTTCTTTAGTCAGCTTGGCAAAATCTGGCACAAACCTTCTCAAAAAGTTCACCTTCCCAAAGAAGGAGTGGACTCCAGGCTTACTTGTAGGCAAGGAAAGGTTCTTGATAGCTTGAACATGCTCAGGATCGATCTTAATTCCTTCCTTAGAAACAATATGACCTAGGATTTTCCCTTCTATAACTCCGAACACAAACTTTTTTGGATTTAAAGAAATCTTATGAAGTCTGCATCTTTGCAATATTTTCTCCAAATCCCTTAGGTGATATTCTCGCTTCTTTGAGAACATTGTCAAGTCATCTAGGTATATCACAATGATATTTTCTTTATAATATGTGAATGCCATATCCATAGCCCTTTGAAAAGTAGCACCAACATTAATCAAACCAAAAGGCATTCTTCTATATGCGAACATACCCCAGGGGGTGGTGAACGCGGTTTTATGTTGATCTTCTCTAGCCACTTCAATCTGATTATAGCCAGAGAAGCCATCTAGCATAGATAGCATTTCGATCCAGTTATTACCTGCAGAATATGGTCCATGACTGTAGTGGTAGTTATCCTTCAAGGAATCGATTAAGATTGCAGAAATCCACGCAAATCCTAATTTCTCCATTTTTTCATGAACCGGTACAATATTATCTATCCGGTCGAATGTCAAATAGGAAACACTATTTGTGCATCTAGCATCTTTTGAACTTCATGAAATATTATCCTACAATTTGGGATTATATTGTCATTGTTTTTTTCTGAATGGAACTACACCGGGCTTTAAAGGTATGGCATGCTCCATTTCCCTCGGTAGGAAAGACTTCAAGTTTTCATATGAGTAATCCAAAACATCAGAATATTTGGTAAGGAGGCTTATGAATTTCCTGTGCTCCTCAGGTGAGCAACACTTACCGATATTGACCAGGTGAGGTTTATCCTTGGTACAAATGTTAACTTGCTCATAGTCAGCAGAATTTGTAGGTCCTTCCTGCTATGTCTCTTTTATAAACTTGTCATGTTTGTCAAAAAGTTCAAGTGAAACCAATCCTTTGGGAATTTTATTTCCTTTGAGTTGAATGATGCCATCACCAGGATATTCGTTCTCAACTCCTTCCTGAATGGGTGAGGTAGTTGATTCGTGAAATGAAAAATCACTTCCTTCAAAGTAAAATTGTTCAAAATTATCCCTCTTTTCCAAGAAGGCAATAATTTGTTGATCATCATTAAATACTTGCTAATTTTATGCATTGTCAGGAACACTTAGCCTAAAAACCATTTCAATGGTGTATTTGACTTGATTAAACTTTGAATGAGGAATCATTAATGAAGCTGAGACTACTAGAGAATATGCTTTATCATTCTTTTCACGAGGGACAGATTTTAAGGAAAAAGCATCGAAAGCTTCTATTTCGTCCCATACTTCATTTCTGTAGTGTCTCAAATGATCGTTCTTTACTTGGAACTGATTTCTTTCCTGTTTCACAATCAATTCCGCATCTCCAAAGACTTCCAAATTTTTTATCCCTTTCTCCTCTGTAGCTTGAAGTCCAAGGATTAACGCCTCATATTCTGCAGTGTTGTTAGTATTTGAAAATTCAATTTTGTAGTAAAAAGGAAATATTTTACCATTTGGAGATATGAGCACCACTCCTGCACCAAAGCCCATCGAACAACATCTTCCATCAAACTCAAGAGTCCATATCTCATTGGAATCTTGGCAAGTGATCTCAGGGGTATGAATTTCTACATTCATCATATAATTACCCATACTTGAGCCTTGGAAAAGGATCTATGCGCGAGGATCTTTAGTTTTAGTTACCGTGAACTTTTCCTGAGCTTCGGCATAAGCTTCTTCATTTCTCCATTGATAGGGATCATGGCGTGAGACCAATCCATTTGAATTTCTCCACCTAGATCTCTGTAAAATTTCTTACTCAACAACATTCCATACGAGGTGGGAATATCAACAACTAAAATAGTTACCTTAACTTGCTTTTGAGGGAATTGGGCTAAAACCATTTGGGCGTCTTTAATCTACCCGATCAAAGGAACTTGCTTGGTTTCCATGGAGTAGCACGATCGAATGTTCTTGTACAAGTCAAACCAAGAGCATGTGCTACTTTTTCCAGCATCACATTATCCGAGGCTCCGAGTCTATAATGCAATTACTTAATTTGCATCCATTGATCAGAAAGGACACAAAGAAAGGTTCAATCTTTTCATTTGAAGGTGTAGTGGCCGCCACAATATTTTGAGTTTTCCCATCTTTGGGAGTTTTCATAATTCCTTTGGAGGAATGAACAGTAGAGTCGCCTTTGATAAACTAGACCAATTTCTCGAGTTGATCCTTATTGGACTTCAAGTACTCTGCTGTGACATGGAAATTTTTGTTTTATTGATATGATCAATGATATCAAATTTGGGCAAAGTAACCGTACTTGATGTCTCAGATACTAGTTCTTTTGAACTTGATGATGGCACACTTTTGACCTTCACTTTAGGCTTGGTTGATACTGATGTAGAAGAAGAAACTTTCTTCGTAGCTGATTTATCAATGGATTGATTTAACAAAGGCCCTCCTTTCTTTAAGATATTTTTGACCTTTGAAACCTCAGTCACCTTGGACTCTTTAGGAGTCTCATTTGTTTTGGATTCTTTGGAAGTTTCCTTAGTCTTAGATTCTTTTTGAAGTTCCTTGGAAACCTCTTTATCTCCCGCCTTAGTGGTATCCTATTCCTTTTTCTGAGAGTGTGTGAAGACAAGCGAAGGATTGACTATTCATATCTTCTATAATTTCTTCGTATTTGTCTTCCTCATCTGAACGGTACTCAAATAAATGATTATTACTTTCTCCCTCAGGATCTTCAACTTCAGGTTCAAATGTTCCACAATCTGGCTCTTCCTCATCAACCTCAAAGACTTCAACCTCATCATCGCTTTCTTCAATGACATCACATTTTGAGTTAGTTACAGGAGCTTCTTGATAGAATGTCTTTGTAAGGAGTGGATTTATTACTCTGAGTAACTTGATTTTTCAAATCTAGCACATCATTAGCTAACTTAGTGAGTATAGCTTCTGAAGCATTGGAGGTTTCTTGACTCTTTCCCTTGAGGGAATTTTTCTTGAATTTACCCGCCATGATTAAGTCATCCTCAATTTCAATGGCCAAGGACTGAGCAAGTTCTAGGGTAGCCACTCTATCCCTTCTCAGCTGATATCACACTTCTGGTTGTTGTGCGTTAATAAAGAAACATTTTTGTCCATCAGGATTCGGGTGAATCCTAGGTGGAACTTTGTTCACCATTTTGTTGAATTTAGCCATGAAGTTCCTCATGGGTTATGTTGGCTCTTTCTTTGCCTGAGATAGTTGGGCAAGAAGGGCATGTTCATCTTCTGCCATCTTGAATCGATCTTCAAACTTAGTTTTCATATCATTCTAATTTGTAACGCATCCATTTGGCATATGATGAAACCAATCTGCAATAACATCATGTAATGTTTCGCCAAAAGGTGAATAGTAACATCTTCATATTCTACCGAAAAAATAGAAAATGCAATGAAAAAGGTAAAAATATGGTCATCTGGTGATGTCTTCCCGTCTCCATCAAACATGGGAAGAATCTTTCTTGATCCTCGTGGGAGTTCATGTCGAGATGGTAAGGCTAATGGGCCTATGGCATTTCCCCATGGTACATTGATTGCCATTTTGGGAAAGGTGGTATGCGAAGGTAAAACAACATGAGCAAGGACAAGTGCTTGACTGGTAGTGATTCCTTCCTTGCTTGCTCTTTCAGGACTTGATGCAAGGCTTGCAGATCTACGAGGTGTGTTCTTCTTTAGAGGAGATAACTTGAAACCAAACTTTCCTTGAAAGTCAAAAATAGGATCAGATCAACCTTTAGCTTTTTCTCCTCGTGTAAACCTCTTTCCTTCCAGTTTGAAATCTTTATTGTGAAGGGATCACTGGCATGTTCTGATCAGCTCTAGCCTTTTCTCTTCGCTCTCTTTCTTGAGCTATTTGTGCCTGAATAGCTCTAGAAACTCTCGTGGATTTCTCTTCTTCGTTATCTAGTACTGATGTGAAAAGATGGAAATGATAGTTATTTGTGCGCTTCTCCCAAATAGCTTACCTCAAATCTGATGATATATCTTCTTGATTATCTACAAAAACAAGATTTTGTTACAAGATAGGTGGGTTACCTATAATAGTCATAGAACTTATTACCTTGGTGGAAGAGGACCACATCGGTGAACAATGATCAAAACATGTGCAGGAGGTCTTCTGGCCACAAGTGCGGGTGCTCTTCTTCTAAGGTATTCGATGTAGATTTCTCTGTCAATGGCTCTATCAACAGCCACAAATTGCTGCAAGCTTTCATGGTTTTTCTAAGCTACTGTTTGAAGGTTGGAAACAATTTCTCCTTGAAAATCTTCGTCGAGCACAAGGTTCGGTTGAATAACTGGAGCTTGTGTAGAGGGAATAGTCATAAAGATTTAACCAAGCACTTGTTAAAAATTCTTGAATCCCCAGCGGAATCACCAAAAACTATTAACATATGGATTTTCACGCATGCAAATGACATGCAACAGTGTGGGAATGAAGTCCCTACTCAATGAAGGTGAGGTTGCCTTTATTGAAAACCAAAATTGTATTTACATTTGTACATTCAAAATTGTATGTGGGGGGTGTTTTGGAACATCAATGGAAAGAAAAGTGAATGAGGGAGATGGAATGGAATGAAGGAAAGGAGTGGAAAGGAATGAACTGAAAGAACATGCAAGAGTTAGGTAAAAACAGAGCCTAATATTACATGAAGAGGAAAGATGAATAACCAACACAAATAAAATGGAGTTTGAGTTAGCCAAACAAGAACGTGTAAAAGGGAACACACATGAGCAAGTAGATAATCAGAGCTTGATCACTATGAACTAGAACAACTGATTAATAACGTTGACAATAAGATCAAAGACAATATTTGCATGCAAGATTCAAAAACTAACATCTAATGAACATAATAACATCAAATGCTATAAGAGATAATGAATGGGACACAAAGTTCATATTTCATTAACTCCAAAATGTCTTCTCAAAAGAACACAAAGTTTCTTTCTTTGAAGTAAAGCTTGCATAAAAAGTATTTTCTTCTCTTCTCTCAAAGCCACCCTCTACAAATGAGCCCCTCACTTCCTTTTATAACCCAAAAGTTGGTTACAAAGTAGTTAGGGTTTTACATGATCATTAAATAAGGCACTTAAGTGACCTTTGACTTTTTCAACCAACTTTATTAAAGACAACCAAAAATAGAAATTACTTAAAATATCCATAGTTTCCCGAAAGCAAATAACAACACCTTTTAAAATATACAATAATAACTAGTGCCTTATCCATTGAAATGGGGTCCACCTATCTCAAGCGTATGAGAAATGGACTCTCCCACTTCATTAAATATCAAGAAAATTATCCCCCTGAACGCCGGTGAAATTAGGATCTGCCACTTTTGCCAGTTGAAAAGATCTAAACCTTCCCAAAGTTTCAAACATTTTTTCTTCTTCTGGAGGTTCATTTTCTCGAAGAATAGCCTCACAAAATACCTACAATTCAAGAATCCTACTTGGCATAGCATTTAAATTAACAATTTGGATTGAGTGTTCTCAAACAAGTTCTTTAATTTGATGCCGCTCCATTGAACCTAACGAGATAATGTTGGTGGGAGTTTACATGTCCTTAAACAATTGTGAAAATTGTTCTTCCACCTACTCCGATGAACACCTTTGATTATGCTCATTTACGAGGTTACAAGGAATCTTAGCTATGAATTCTTGAATCAAGGAGAGTGAAGTGAAGGCTTCATTTCACATGCTCTCATAATGTATCATAGAATCCTTGAGAAGCATCTTCCTTGATTTGAGATGCAGACACCAAAGAAAATGTGTCCCTTGTTGTTCAACTTTGAGAATTCCTTGATGGCTAAAACTAAGGATTCCATACTTGTCATCTCCTACAAGTGGGCAATATCTCATCTAAATTTGATATATTAGAAACATAAGTTTCTTTGAAAGAAAGAATTGGATCAAGATATGCACTGACATCTTCATGAAGCTTAACCACGGTCTTGATCGTCCCTTGTCCTAAAACGAGAATCTCAGAAAGCCAAGTTTTAGTGGCATGGCCTAATGTGTTTTTTGGGGCAGCCACACGCATCAGTCTTGGGAAAGTGGATGATATGGGATTTATCAAATGTTGAACATATTCCACCAATTGATTCTTTTCGGCCTTGAGATGAGAGTTTTGAGACTTATATTTCTCAAGTCTCTTTAACATGATATCAATTGAATCTCGAGCCATCACCATGTCACTTTCTAATGTAGACCTCCCAAGTCCAAGTCTAGAAACTTCATAATCAGCAGGTGTCATGGCATCACACTCCTTATCAACTTGTGGGATGGCGAGATCTGCAAATCTATTTCCGTCATTATCCACCATTATTCGAGAAAGCACCTTAGGCTTCTTTGGAATGATGTCATTTGAAAGTTTGAAAAAGGCATCGAAATCGATGTCAATTTCCTTAACAACCCTCTTCCTTTTCTTAACCTCATAATCAACCCAGGAAGGAGTATCATGCACTATTTCGCATACAAAATCCTAGAGACTCAAATCAATATTCTCATTTTCTCAACATCATGAGATCTGCTTGAATCCTATCTACAAACTCAATTTGAGGAGAAACAACCTCATTTTCCACCTCTTGATTATTTGGGAGATTTTGGGAAATCCCTTCATGAACTACATGCTCCGAAGTGTTTGATATTTGAATTACTTGCACCTGAGTGGACTTTTGTTCAAATCATGGCTGAGGATCGTTTGCCATGAGTTTATGAGCACTATTAACAATGTGGGTAGAAGAATCTCTACTCAAGGGTAAAAATCACGATACACGCTCTCTTCCTTCATCAAGGTTAGGATCTTTAGATTTTTCTCCTCGTTACACGTTACTTAGCGAAGTGGATTTTGAAACCACTCCTTTCTTGCTTGTTGTGTATGATTGGATGGTATAGAGGTTGATCGAGAAGAGGATTTGGTTGAATGGAGGCCTCCTCGTGTTGGAAATTTTTGTGATCTCGAAGCATGATCTTGAATTGATTGTAACTTGGCAAGTTCTCTATCGTACCAAGATATGCTTCTTTCAAGAATTGGTTGATTCTTGTTATCAAGAGAAAATTCATCTCTTTTGGTCCAGTCGATTCAAGGCAATGGGGTAAAATTAAGCGCATCATATGAGGGATCAATGACATCTTCATCATTATTTATGAATGAATCGGGAGGGTTCTTGATGTGGAAGGCCTTGATCGAGCAAGTGTTAGGCGAGAAAACTTTTTGTCTTCTTACTTCATGTTCGTCGAATAGGCAACCCGAAATCTTCCATGGTAGGATTATGTTAATTCTTTGCTCCCAGAATCTTCTACATATATCCATTGATATCAAACTGGGCTCTCTTCACATATGGATGAATTGTGATGAGGGTGAACTCATTTTCCATGAGTTGTGCACTGAAAATATTTAGACATTGGTATTCCCCGATTTGGATTGGGAAATGAATTCTTGAACGATGCTTGTCACTAAGAAGATAGTGAACTTGGAATAGTTGTCACACAAGCTCCATTAATGCCCATCTATCACTGACGTACTTAGGAAGCTTCCATGGGGTACCAGCAAAGCCACTCACGCGAATGTAGGAAAATGATGAAAATTGAATAAACCAGGTTCCCCATTGGGAAATGACACTCATGGCTTCTTTAGAAAATCTTTCCTCAGTATTCGATTCAGGTTCCGAATCACGCGGAAGGTGAATGCATCGTTGACTCTTCTAAAATGGTGAGAGCTATTTTTGAAACTGAGTTGAGGGTAATAATGAAAAACACTATTTGACGGCCCCATGACTCCTCTTGTTTCAAGTCCCGAAAATAGCTTTCTTCTTACTACTGCATAAGTCAAATACGATGTCATGTAGAAGCATCCAGTCATCTTAACTTCTATCAATTGTTTGTGAAGGGTGTTACTAATGATGGTGGCCCAATCCACAAACTCTTTCTTGGCTAGGATGATACAGATAAACTGATACATCCATGGGTGGAAAATCCTAGTAGAGGGTAAACTAAAAACTTGACTTAGGAGAGTAATCATGTCCCCGATTTCTTCCACAAACTCAATGCGGTATAGTTCTTTGGGAAGCCTATCAATTCGAGGCCTCTTGGTTACTAACTAGTTGTTATTAACCATCTTGCTCCATCTCAGGGGTTCTTCATCCCAAAATTCTTACGCTGATTGGCGAGTGATATTTGCATTCTCAAGAAAGTCAGGTATGTCGAGCAATTCCTCAATATGCTTTGGTGTGATTAAGAGAAAAGGCTCGTGGTTATCTTTAAAAATTCCTTGTCTTTCGAGATCATAATGCTCCGCACAAGTGATAACCAACTCTTTACATTGCACCGAGACATGAAATGTTCTTTGCTTGGGGTAGACCACTATGGTAAAGCCTATCCAAGAATATGGTTTTGCCTTCAGTTTTCACCCATTCGCAGAATTGTTGCACATTGATGTGACCCAGATTTGTATCAGTGATATTGTCATATGTTGACTTAATGGAACTAGGAGGGATGATTCCTTAGAATTCATACTTGAGTGCGGACTTGTTTGATTTCTCCACCGGCTTCCTTGATCTTCCTACAGATTTGTTATATTTTTCGGCCATTATGAATTTCACAGAAAAAGGACTCAGGCACACAAAATAATGCAAACGGGGTCGGGTCTCAGTCTCCGAAACCCCCATCAGTGTAAGAACAATATGATTCATTTTAATATTATTATTATTATTATTTTAAAAACAATAATAATAATAATAACTAGTCTTGTTTACAAAATCACACACCGAGACTGGTTTGATTTTTGACTCGGGTGACAACTTTTTTTTAATTATTTATTTCAAACAAACAAAATCACCCGAGTTCAATATCGATTTTTATTTAATTTACCGGAGCAAATTCTCCATGGTATGTGTAAAAAAATGGCCTGATTTAAATAACCGTGTACTTTGAGATTCACTTCTTCCTAGTGATCTTCTGAGCGATGCGTGAATACACTTGTTTTTTTATTGTGGTATGTGTGGATTTCTTTCCTCTGCAATTTCTTTCACAACTTGCGTGGGAAAAAGATGAAGCTTTGAATGTGTTGAAACTGCTGCTCCTCCAAGTGAAGGCGTGGGATATCTCCTTTTGCTCTTGATTTACCATGTGCCCTATGATGTTACCTTGCTGCCCCCTTGACTTATGCGTGGAAACTCCTTTTTTGCTGTCCTTTATGTTGTTTTGGACTATCCTGGTTGTGTATGCATGGAAATTCCTTTTGTTTTATCTTTGGCATGTCCCTTCAAACTGTGCATGGAAACTCCTTCTCTCCTTTTATTATTTTTCTTGTCTTCTTCCTTGGTCTAGGCGTTGGATTTGCTTTCTCCTCCTTGTTGCGTGGGAACTTATGCTTTTGTTGAGTGAGAGATATTTCTTTGCTTATGCATTAAATCTTTCTTTTTTATTGAATGTTATACTAGTCAATGTGTGGTATTCTATTTTTTTCTGTCTCTTTCTTATGCAAACGTGGGTTCCTTTCTCCTCTCGCACATGGGTATTCTTCTCTAACATGCAGCACGTGGGTATTCTCTTTTTTTCTTTATTTTTGGACTATACATTATGACTGTGTGGGAGCTTGTTTTGACTGGTCTTGACAACTACATGGCCACTGCATGGTCTATTAACTCCCTAAGCATGGTTGTTTTTGCCTTGTTGCCATTAGCCAATGCGGGATGGATAAGTGGCTCGCTTATTGTCCTTTCCTCCTTCATGGAAAATTTATTTTCCTTGGTTGCGAGGACTATTTCTTTCCTTTGTTTTTAGATTTGTTCTCCTAAAAATGGCGTCTATTTCCTCCTTTTCTTGTAATTGTTGTTTTCCCTCTACCAATGCATGGGGAATTTTTGTCTTCTTTATTATTTTTCCTTCGGTGGAGACCCTCTTCAATATCTCGGCTTTGTGAATGTGTGATGATTTGTTGAGGATGTGATAAAATATTATGTTTCAAATAAGAAGTGAGAATCAATTTTAGAAAGCCTCGTACAACTCTTTCCAACAAGTCGACAAAGGAATTTAGGAAGGCTAAACTGACTTCCCCTCTTCCCGGGTAGTGGAATTAATTGTCAGGGGAAATGGGGAAAGCAACGGTCAATTACCAATGGGAATGGCAAAGTGGGCTGGAAAATTCCGTTCAATTTCCCCATGTGGGAAATCGGGAGATTTATTGCCCGTTTGCCAATTCATTGATTTAGCAATTGGTGGAGAAAATCCCACAAGTGGGAAATTAAAATAAATTTTCAGGAAAGGGGAAATCTGGGTTCGGGAAGCCAATTTGGCATTCCCAGCAGTTGGAAGCACAAGCTTACTTCCCCGGCAATAAAATAAAAAATTTGTCGAATGACTTTTAATAATTATTATATTAATAGTTATTTAATTAAAAACCCCAAATTTAATAAAAAATGATTTTATCGAATACGAGGATAATAAATTAATTAATTATTAATGCATTTTAAGACATGGCGGAGGAGTTCTCGCCCAAAATGGATGAAATGAAGACCGGAATGATCACAAAAATGAGATGGTTGTGATGAGAGTGATAAACCACGCAAAGTAACACTTTTGAAAATTTTCAAAATTTCCTTTTTTTAAATTAATTTTGCGAAGTCAAAATTAGTTGATAATAAGGTTCAATCACATCATAGTAAATTGAACTGGAAGTGCCTCACATCTCTTGAAATTCATTAGCTTTGTGATTTGCTTAGCCCTAATAAAACATAAACATTTTATTTTTATTGTATTGCAGATCATTGTTGGATTCCTTGAAATTATTAAACAATATTTTCAACGGTTACATAGATTAATCTTAAGGACTTTTTTAAATTGATAAGAAACTTATTCCCAAAAAAAATTAAGCATAGTGGCTGCTAGCCCATATAAAAAGGAAACATCATCGGTTTATTGATTTATGCACAAATGTAGGACTCCATGAAATCATTAGATTTTTTTCCCATTATCTTCATGTTTTAATGTTAATGACATTTTAAAACTGTTAAAAACCTTATTCCAAAGCAACAAATAAAGCCTAGCAACCGCTAGCTAGTATAAAACAGAAATGGTGATGGCATCCGAGTAGAGTGAGATGGGGGAAAGTTAAAGAGGAGGATAATGAAGACCTAGATTTTCTTCTACCACCACCGATAATTATTGGGCCGAGATGAAAATGGTGCGAATAAGATCGTGGAGTACAAGTTCAATTATCATGGATAGAAGGTGGTTCAAACCACTACCACGCACATCATCAAAGTGGCCAGAGCACACCTTAACAAACACACTCTCGAGCACCGCTAGTGGTGGAAGTTCAACACTACTGCCAACCAAGAACCCTTGGTGAAATTTTTAAGCATCTCCTTACAATAAATCCTGCTAGAGCACCGCCACCCGCCAGGATCCAAGGCTGATAATTCAAAATCTAGTGGAGATGCATTGTCCACCATGGCTAGCTCCAAGGGTGGTGCGGTGCTCATGGTTTTCCATATCTGTGGTAAAAATGGTGATCACTGGACATCAAAATGCAATTACAAGGATATCGCCCCACCGATGCCATAGACACCTTAACAATGGATAATGTCGTTGAGGGCCTCATGATAGATGGAAGAAGCACTGACGGTACTGCCACTTCTTCCGCTATTGGGAGATCAACCTATGTCCCTCTAATTCTTAAGGGTGGCGTGGATCACTCCATTGATGCATACATTGCAAAAATGATGAAAATTCTGATCGAGTTACCAGTCTATCCGAGGACATAAGGGATGTTGATCTGCATAAGCTTTTCAAGCTATTTGGACATATCACGCGTGTCTACGTGGCCATGGATCAAAGATGGGGGTTAGCAGGGGGTTTATTTTTGTTAATTTTGTCAACAGGGAGGACACACATAGATCTATCAATAAGCTCAATGGTTATCATTATGGTAATCTTATTCTCAAAGTCGAATGGGCCACTCCAAGGTAGACTTGAAATTAGATATCTTTCCTTCTTTTTATGGAGTCTTTTGATGATTCCCATTTTAGGGTTTGATAGGATCAGTTTGTTCCACTTGAACCATGTCATTCTAGATTTTTATTTGAATTGCCTCGTTTAATATAATGCTTAGTTTTTTTTTAAAAAAAAATCTATCAAATCTTAATTTTTAAAATCATTTTGACATTGTTCTTATGGTATATTTTGGAAAATTCGAGTTAAACTTTTAATTTTACCTTTACTATTGAGAATTCATTTTTGTACTTATAACAAATCTTTATTTGAACTTATTTTGCTCATATTTGAATCCTTGCGGGTCATTTTATTTGCACGATTAATTTGTTATCTAAGAATATAATTTTAAGCTGTTGTGATATTTTTCTAGATGATTTGTATTCTACTTTTTTACCCCTTAAGACAATGCAAGATATTGAA
Organism: Taxus wallichiana var. yunnanensis; assembly: GCA_018340775.1. Classification (NCBI taxonomy): domain Eukaryota; kingdom Viridiplantae; phylum Streptophyta; class Pinopsida; order Cupressales; family Taxaceae; genus Taxus; species Taxus wallichiana. Next base: position 732,685,304 of record CM031234.1, on the reverse strand, counting down.
GTTTTGTATTGTTTGATGTCTTCCACCGAATTTAATGTAAATGATGATACAAAGGATTTGAGTTGGTTTCTTTGTTCTTCTAAGAAACATGTTCTCATAAGAGAGTGTCTTGTGCTATCTAGTGTTATTCTATGTTGTTCGATACTTGATGATTTGGTATATCTATGGGGATTAAACCAAATTAAAATATATATATTTGAATGACACTCTTCAAATATATATGAACACTAGAGACGATTTATAGTTGTAAATGATACACACACATGCTAGATTATGATTAAGGAGAATGAGAAAAGCATTATGTATTGCACTCTTTACATGAATGGGTTATACATATTCATACACACACATTATTGTAAACCAACCTTCTAAAATTAAGAGGTCTTGGTTCCAAGACCAGAAAATTCAACAACATGTAGCTAATGAACAATCATGAGCTATGAATTCCATCAATGCAATAGCGATGATTATATATTTACTTAATTCCATGAATAGTCCATTTAGCAAAGTAGGGTAAATGTTTGTACCATATTTTTCTAGTAGGTTCACATCCATTGTAAATCTAGTGGAGATGTGTTGTCTTCCCTTGACAAGAAGTTTATGTGAGCATAAGTATTCCTATTTTTATTTGTAGGGTTTTATTGCGATAACCAGTGATTTGAGTGTCTGCAAACTAGTGATAAATTTTCTCCAGACGCATGAGGATTTCACTACTTTTCCCTTTTCTTAAGCTAGGGATGACAGTGATGGCGTCTAATAGAGTGAGATGTGGGGAGCTTGAATAGGAGGATAATGAAGATCTAGAATTTCTTCTACCACCGATGAATATCATCGAATTTGGATGAAGAAGATTGTCGAAGATCTTTCTATGGAGTCTTTTACTTATTTTTGGTTAAGGTTTTGTAGGGTTTTTAGTGTTGATAGGATAAGTTATGTTTCGCTTGAATGCAATGATTCTCCTTTTATTTTGACTTTCGTCCTTTAGTATAATGATTTATTGGTTTCTCTAAAGAAAACCTATCAAATCTTAATATTTAAAATTCATTTTGACATTTTTTCTCATGGAAACATTTGTTTATTTTTATTTATAAGAAGATTTGATTATCTAAAAACCCTTAAGGTTTACTCTAGATGTGTGAGGATTTCCTGAATTTTCCTGTTTCTTGAGTTAGGGACGACCATGATGGCATCCGACAGAGTGAGATGTGGGGATATTGAATAGGAGGATAATGAAGATGAGGAATTCATTTTACCACCACCGAATATCATCAAGCTAGACAAAGAAGATCGTCGAATACAAGTTCAATTAGCAAGCCGAGAAGGTGGATTGCACCACTACCATGCGCATTAGAAAATTGGAAAAAGCGCACCTTAATAAGTGCACTCTCGAATGCTACGAGTGGCACAAGTTCTGCATCACTACCAATAAAGAACCCTACTAGAGCGAATCCACCCATTGGGATCCAAGGCCGAAAATTCCAAGTCCATCGGAGATGCGTTGTTTGTCCTCTCTCGCTCCAATGGAAGTGTGGTGCTCATAGTTTGTCGTATCTGTAGTGAGAAGGGCAATCATTACACATCAAAATTCCCTTACAAGGATATTGCCCCGCCCATGCCACAGACACCTTACCAAGGGATAAGGTCGTCGAGGGCCACACCTCTGGCGAAAGCATCATTGGCAGGGCTAGCGCTACCTCCACGGCTAGGCAAACTTTGTCATCACCAATCGGCACTATGATAATTCTTCACGGGAACTCCTCGTCTTTATGATTATTTACTAATGCACAGCCTTTAGTTTGGTGGATGTAATCTGCGGAAGCAAAACAACAACCGAACATAAGAATACCATTACTATGATAAGACAGAATGATGACAAATATGAAATATCAAAATAAATTATAATATTAACATGAAGCTCATTACAATCTCACCCATGAGATACTTCAACAAGACTATGGGAGAAACTTTACAATTACACCTCTTGATGGCTTCTTCAACACACCTTTAAGCGATGGCTTCCTTCGCACACTTCCTACAATATTTCTCACTACTTCTTTCTATGCTAAATGGGGGTGGCCTCTCTATTTATAGAACTTCCGAGCTTATCCATCCTATCTCTAAGATAGGATAAGAAATCCACTACGACGAATCATATTCCATACCTTAACTCTTATACGTACATGTAAGTTTATCTCATTAAGATAAGATAAACCTTATCATTTTACATGGGTTCCACATTTTTAGACTTTTTACAAATAAAATACACAAAATATTTATGACCTCACTCCTTGTCCTTATTACCAATATAATATTTCTAATTCCTAATCATGTAGACCCTACTTCTCTAATTACCCAAACTTTGACATTTTAACATTACCGGACCACTTACGACAAATATTTACTTTTTACAACATTCCTATTGTACTTTGACTATTACCGTACTCCACATTATTGGCGGCACCGTACTGACGGCGCCGTTATCTTCTATCGGACGCTACTACTAATTACACTTAACAACATCCTATTCCTAATACATACATTAATGAAATAGAAATTATGGAGGAAAATTTTAGTGTCGACATCTTCCCCCTTCCTAGCTTCTACTCCGTCCTCGGAGTAGACTATTCTAGTGCTTAGAAAATCTTCAACTTGTCGTGGTTGACCCATTTCATAATGGGAGTGCCATCTAATTCCTCCAGTCGGTACGTACCATTTTCATGCACAACTACTATTTTGTAGGGCCCCATCCATTTTGGAAGAAATTTTCTCTGTCTTCTTTTTTTGTATCTGGAATCATATACTAGGACCAAGTCATTCACATGAAATGGAGACCATCGGATCTTTTGATCAAAGTATTCCTTCTGCTTCATTTTCTTCTTATGGCTTGTATCCTTTGCTATTTCCCTCATTTCCTCTAGCAAATGAAGATGTACCAACCTTTCTTTTACTGAATCACTTTCATCCATCCTTTCATTTTTCATAACTCTCACAGTGGGAATATCAAACTCAATAGGAAGAACTGGATCAATGCCATAGGCCAATTGAAATGGGGAGTATCCTGTTGCTGACTTTGATGTTGCCCTATATGCCCACAATGCTACATGAATCCTTTTATCCCATTTATGTACTGCAAAAGTGCATCTTTTGCTAGAATTTGACACGGACACAAAATTTGTTCGTTTCACTGTCCATTTGTGCTTGGCTTGTATGTTGTTGCCTTCTGTGCTTGATAGAAAACTTATTGACTAGGGCTTCTACCACCTCATTAATGAAGTGGCTTCCTTGATCTACATTACAATTTCTAATGGACAACAAAATCTGGTGACAATGCGTTCATATATGAACCTTGCCACTTCATCCATGGAAGCTATTTTCAATGGCCTAGCTTCAACCCACTTGGTTAAATAATCTATGGCAACTACAATATACTTATTTTGACGTGATGTAGTTGGAAGTGGACCTCTACAATGTCTATTCCCCATTTTTCAAAGGGAACAGGGGAAGAATAGGACATAATGGAGTGATGAAGTCTTACGGTTACCATGTGTTTGACAAATATCACATGTCTTACAATAATTATAACAATCTTTAAAAAGAGTGGGCGGTGATAACCTACATCCAAGATCCTTCTTTGTAAGTTGTCCAGGAGAAGTGCCCTCCACATGTACCATTGTGGAATTCTTCTAGCAGCTCCTTTCCTTGATCACGTCCATTTGCCCTCTTATCTTGTCCATCGGTCCTATTCGAAATAATGCTCCATGCGAGAATAGAATATGGACGGCGGCTTGAGTAATATTTCTCTTAGTCTTTGCATCGGCACCATCGGAAACTTGAATTCATTCGAGATAATTCCAAATATCTATGTATTCACTAGGGATTGTGTCGAGGAGAACAATCTTTGCATCGGAAAATCATCATCATCACAAGATGATCCTAAACCATCATAGGCTCGAGAGAGTGCATCTGCATTGACATGCTTCTTCCTGGCCTATCTATAATATCAAATTCAAATTCTTGTAGCAAAATTATCCATCTTGCTATCCTCACGATGGGTTAGGCTTATTGACAATATATTTGAGCTGATGATCCGTTACAACTATAAATTTCTGCCCTAGCAAGTAATTTCTAAACTTCTTTCTGACAAAAATGATAGCGAGCCTCTTTTTGATTACGGTATAGTTTACCAAGCCTTTGCTCATTTATGCGCTCCCAAAGTAAATTGGATGTTCATTCCCATTTTCATCCTTTTGGCTCAAAGTACTACCTAGTGCTGCATCTCGAGGCATCGGTGTACACAATGAATGACTTGCTCCAATCTGGATTCTTCAAAATAGGTGAAGACACGGGGCTTCCTTGATTGTCCAAAAGCTTCATGCGCCTTGTTTCTGGTTCATAAGCAACATCCTTCTTCAAGAAGCTGGGTTAGTGGTCATGCAATCTTTGAGAAATTCTTGATGAACCTTCTATAGTAACCCACATGGCCTAAAAATGATCTCAATTTACTTCTATTTATAGGAAATGGTAAATCTTTGATTTTGAAACTTTATCGAGGATCGGTACCAATACCATATCTGGATACAACATGCCCTAACAAAACGCCTTTAGAACATCCAAAGACACACTTTGTAGGGTTTAGTGAGGCTTGTGCTTCATCTAACCTTTGAAATGTTGTCTCCATCAGTGCGGGTGGTCCAACTTGCTCCCATAGATGTAAAAATCATCCAAAAATACTACGATGAAGGTCCCGATGTAGGGTTGAACACCCTATTCATCAAACTTATTTGGAATGTTTGGAGAATTACACAACCCAAAAGGCATAACTCTATAAGCAAGCGTTCCCCAAGGAGTGGTGACGTGGTCTTGGTGATCTTTCTCGCTATACGAACCTGGTTGTAGCCGCTATATCCATAAGCAAAACTATAGCACTCTGGCCGGCCTACTTCGTCCAAGATCGATCGAAAATGGAAGAGGGTAATGATCCTTCTTTGTTGCCTTATTGAGCTTCTGTAATCAACACAAATGCGTAGCTTCCCATTCTTTTTATTGAGATCACAATGGGAGAAACCCATTATGAATTCTCACTGACAAATATGAATCTGCATCAAGTAACTTATCTATTTCTTCTTTTACGGTCTTGGAAAAATTAGGATTCATTCTATATGGCATTTGCTTTATAGGCTTAGCACCATCTACCACTCAATACAATGTTCTACCCAACTTACTTGACGGAGTTCCTTGTAATCAAAAGTGAATAGGTGTATGTACCTTGAAAGAGCTGGAGGTAGGATTCCTTCTCACTCTCCATCACAAAGCATCACCAATCTTTATTTGTTGGAGACGATCATCAACTTCTTCTTGAGATAATTTTATGGGGTCATGAGTTGGTGTGGTGGTAGGATATCCATGACTGAAACATCCACCTCACTTTCTTCATCTTCGGTGTCCACTTCACTTAGTACTAGAGTAATCGAGAGGATGTCCAATCATCGGTTTCATCACTTGAATCCACGAGGTTCTACTTTATGATGTCGAGGATCACGTTTATCTTCACCCTCTCTCTACCACGTCCAAGTGTCATGAAACGTTCATTCCGGTAGTTTCTTGCATGAACTCTCCTTAGCCATGGTCTTCCCGGTAGCATTGGAGTGCATGCAGTACCATTTTCATCACTGAAAGTCTACCACACATACAACACCCATATGAGATATTGCCACATTTGAAATTACACCTTACGGTTTAGTTTTCCCTTATTTAATGACCTTAACATAAGTGTTGAAGGGTGATCAATTTTAAACCCAACATATTCATTACTGAGACTCGGTCATTACATTAAGCTGCAGCACCTCCATCAACTAAGACATCATGAATTGAAATACCATTACATAATACCTCGGCTTGTGGAGCATAGGGATCTGCCTCTGCCTCCAAAACAGGGACCTCAACCTCCTTCCTTCTTCGAGCATTGAGTCCACCTCGCAACTCCCGCCTCTTCTCAGAAGACATAGCCAAGAGTTGACCATATGTAATATTTGCAGGCCTTTTGGACAGATCTTCCAAGATGGAGTATGGTCCTTGCCCCTGTGAAATCAGAAAATCCTGCACACCCAACTTTCTTCTCCTATGTTTCTTACTAGTTTCTTCTTTCATCTTCTTAGGATCATTTCCATCTTGATTATCTTTCTCTTTCTTTCTTTTTGTTACAAACACATCTACTTCATTATTTCTACTCTTATCTACTACATCAAAAGAATTCACAGGTGCTTTTCCTTTATCATTATCTCCCTTACCAGATGTAGAAGCTCTATCTGGACAATTATACTTATAATGACCCTTTTTATAACAACCATAACAAACAACTTCAGAAATATTTCTCTTTGGACCTCTATCTCCTCCCTGAGAACTAAATTCCTTTCCTTGAAGAAGATTAATAGTTAACTGACCCATCTTTTTGAGCAGATCTTCATACTCAGTAGATGTATTAGGAGAAATATTTGTGCTCACCGGGAGTGGTTGTGGATTCAGGACCAAAGGTCTTTGGTGTGGGCTCTACTTTAGCAACAATTTCTTTGGGCTCCTCTTCCATGCTTTCTTCTTGCCTTCTTGCAATCTCCTTTGCTTGTTCAATGGTATTTGGACGGTCATACTTCACTCGTTGTCTGATCTCGGCTTCATCCCAAGAATGAAGTGCTTATAGAGGAGATTATCCACGCCATTCATCAACCCATCCGCTAGTCCTTCCTTCGGATCGGGCATCGAGCTTCCTCCTTAGCTCTAGAACACGAGCATGATAATCCCTTATCTTCTCCTTCTCTCCTTGGGACAGCTTTGTGATCTCGATCATGAGATCGCATATTTCTGTTGTGTACCAAATTCTTCAAGAAAACTTTCGGTTAATAAATCCCATGAATTTTTCACATTGTCACCTAGTGTTTCAAACCACCTAAGTGCTGAACCATCCAAAAAGGTAGGAAAAAATTCAGTCCATTGTTCCCTTCTTATAAGGCCATTACAAATACAAGATCGTTTAAACTCTTGAATGAAAGAAGAAGCATCTTCATTAGATTGAGCTGAAAAAATAAGAATCTTCCCCATTTTCAAAAGTAACCACAGTGAAATACCAACCCACAAGTACAATTAACAAGACTTATGTGCACAAATAATTGGAATCACTATACTAGAAAGTGACTTTACACCTTTCTACAGTAAAATAGAAATGACCACGGTAAACTATGGTAAAACTTGACTTACTACGGTAAAAACTGACTTTACTGTGGTAAATACTATTCACGGTAAAAAGTGAAGTTACTACGGTAAATACTATTCACGGTAAAAAGTGACTTTACTGCGGTAATTACTATTCCCAGCAAAAAGGACTTTACCAAGGTAACTACTATTCATGGCAAAAATGACTTTAACATGGTAACTACTATTCACGGTAAAAATGACTTTACCATGGTAGCTACTATGCACGCAGTAAAAACAAGGTTACCCTCGATTAATTTTTGCCTAAGTGGGAATATCTCTCCAGAAAATCCACCAACGAGGAATGGTCCCAGCAACGGAACCAAAATGTCATCACCAATCCGGCACTATGATAATTCTTCACCGGGAACTCCTCGTGCTATGATTATTTACTAATGCACAGCCTTTAGTTTGGTGGATGTAATCTGGAAGCAAAACAACAACCGAACACAAGAATACCATTGACTATGATAAGACAGAATGACGAAAAATCTGAAATATCAAAATAAATTATAATATTAACATGAAACTGTTACAATCTCACCCATGAGATACTTCAACAAGACTATGGGAGAAACTTTACAATTACACCTCTTGATGGCTTCTTCAACACACCTTTAACTGATGGCTTCCTTCGCACACTTCCTACAATATTTCTCACTACTTCTTTCTATGCTAAATGAGGGGGGTGGCCTCTCTATTTATAGAACTTCTAGGCTTATCCATCCTATCTCTAAGATAGGATAAGAAATCCACTCTGACGAATCATATTCCATACCTTAACTCTTATCTGTACATGTAAGCTTATCTGTTAAGATAAGATAAACCTTATCATTTTACATGGGTTCCACATTTTTAGACTTTTTACAAATAAAATACACAAAATATTTATGACCTCACTCCTTGTCCTTATTACCAATATAATATTTCTAATTCCTAATCATGTAGACCCTACTTCTCTAATTACCCAAACTTTGACATTTTAACATTACCGGACCACTTACGACAAATATTTACTTTTTACAACATTCCTATTGTACTTTGACTATTACCGTACTCCACATTATTGGCGGCACCGTACTGGTGGCGCCGTTATCTTCTATCGGACGCTACTACTAATTACACTTAACAACATCCTATTCCTAATACATACATTAATGAAATAGAAATTATGGAGGAAAATTTTAGTGTCGCATGACACCTCTCGGTGTCGGGCGAATGGACCACTCTAGAAACAACATGCACCATTGAAATGATGAAAATTCTATTTGAGTTACCAATCTATCCGAGGACCACAAGGGATGGCAATCTGCATGAGCTATTCAAATCATTTGGACATGTCACGTGTGTCTATGTGGGCACGGATTAGAAGGGGATTTGGTCTTGTTAATGTTGTTAACAAGGAGGATGCTTAGAGATTTATCAATAAGCTTAATGCATATGGTTATGATAATATTATTCTCAGAGTCGAATGGGCCACTCTAAGGGAGACTTTTAAAAAAAAATTAAAGCAAGACAAACTTAAAAGCAGGCATCTTTCCTTCTTTCTATAGAGTCATTTACTTATTTCTATTTTAGGTTCTATAGGTTTTTTAGTGTTGATACTTGAACTCAATGATTCTCCTTTTATTTTGACTTCTCGATTTTTCCCATTTCTTTAAGTGTCTCACATCTCTTGAAACTCATTAACTAGCGGCCGTTAGCCCGTATAAAAAGGAAACGTGACCGGTTTATTGTTTTGAGAGAAATGTTGGCTTCCATGAATTCATTCAAATATTTTCCCAAGATCTGCATGGATTCCCTGATATCATTAAATGGTTTTCCAACAACTGCATAGTTTAATCTTAAATAAATTGTAAAACTGATAAGAAGTTTTATTCCAAAGGAATAATTTAAGTTGTCATGTGGTGTTAGCTCACTCGGAAGCAGAGACATGTTCAATTTATTATTTTGCATATCAATGTCGGATTCCTATATTTTGAATTTCAGAAACCAGTATATGGGACTTTGGAGTGCATTAAATTCCAATATATGTGATTTTGGATTCCAATATATGTGATTTTAGATTCTAATATATGTGATTCTGGATTCCAATATATGCGATATTGGAATCCAATATGTGCAATTTTGGAGTCCAGATAATTCCAATATTTAATATTTTGGAATCCAAAACTAGTAATTTCATATTCCAATATTAGAGGTTTTTTTTAATAGCTCGGACTGTAATAAGTCTTGATTTAGTGAAATAAGTGTTATCTATATATTTGAAAGAAAATGTTATTCATCGTCAAATTACATCACCCTACATCCTATAGAATAATGGTGTTGCGGAGAGGTAAAACCACACTATCATAGAAATGGTATGTAGTATGCATGTTTTACAAGAACATATTGGGTGGAAGCAACTCAAATATTATTATATCTATTGAATAAGTCACCAATATTTTCACTTAATAACATGAATCCATATGGAGCATGGTCAAATAAGAGATCCTTAGTAAAACATCTATGGTTTTTGGAAATAAATCACACACGTTGATCCCCAAACAAAAATTAACCAAGTTAAAAAAATAAGTCCACACTTACATCCTTCTTGGGTATGATGAAAACTCTATAGGATATAAACTGTGGATGAAAAAAAAAAAAAGAAATATCTACATAAGTAGGAGTGTTGAGTTCGATGAGACAAGTGTTTCAAGTTCATTCCCCATTAATTCAAATAAAAAATTAAAAAACAAACATGTGATCAACCTTGATGACGTAGAAAATGATGAAAATGATAATGGGATTGATGGTACAATTCAAGCCCCACAACATAACATATTCCAAGGTGGTGTACAAATTTTATCAAAGACACTAAACAAGATAGTGTTCTAACCACATCGATTTTGGACCAATAATTCAGAGCAAAGAAAGAGAAAAAATCAACATGGCCTTGAAGAGTAGATTTTTTGAAACAAATGAACCCACCAAGGTTCAAGAAACACTAGAGTTAATAATTTGGAAAGAAGCAATGGAGGATTAATATCAATCCTTGATAATAAAAAAAACAACACATGATAGCTTGTAGATCTTCCACTTGGAAAGAATGCAATTGGTTGTAAATCAGTTTTGAAAACCAAATACAAGGAAAATGGAAGTGTTGACAAGCATAAGGAAAGACTAGTTGTAAATGGGTGCACAAAGATAAGGCATTGATTATAAGGATAAATTTGCTCTGTGGATAAGATCAAAAAATTAAGATGGTTTTTGATCTAGTTACACAATTGGGATGGAAACTCCACCAAATGGATATAAAGATTTCTTTTCTAAACGCTGATCTTTAAGAAGAAGTTTACATGAAACAGACTAGAAGGTTTTTCACTCCAAATCAGAAAACAAAATTTTGTAGTCTCATCTAGTCACTATATGGTTTAAACTAGGAACTTTGACAATGGTACATCAAGATTAATGAGCATATCATTCAAAATGGATTTAAGATAAATCCTTACAATCCTGATCTCTACTCAAAAAGTAATGGGGGAGGTGGTGATCGTAATAGTCTATGTTGACGATCTAGTAATCACTAGTAGTTCAGTGACTATGATTAATGCAACATAGGAAAATTTTAAAATATTGTTGTACATGAAAAATATTAGGCTTCTCCACTATTATCTTGGATTGAAAGTATTACAAAAAGAGAATCAATTTTTTGCAAGTCAAATGAAGTATGCCAAGATAATATTCGATAAATTTAGGATGAGGGATTGCAAATCTATCTCTACACATATGGAAGAAAAATTGATGACAAGAAGTGGAAACTTCTAGATATGTATTTTCATTTAAATGTTGTCTTATATCATGGGGGAGAAAGAATCATAATGTTGTTTCTCATTCTTCTACTGAATCATAATATTATCTTGTAGCAAGAATTGTTTGTGAAGTGATATGACTATGTCACATTCTTGAAGGTTTGGGTGTTCCACAGAATTTTCCTACCATCTTGTATTATTACAATGAAGGTGTGATAAAACCTTTTATAATCCAACATTTTTTGAACGTACCAAGCACATTGAAATGCAAATTCATGACATATGCAAAAAAAAATTAAAGAACACAACATATAACTCCAATTTTCCAAAAAAAAAAAAAAAAATTCATATATCTTCACCAATTCTCTTAAACATGAATAATACAAGGAATTCAAATAACTTCTCACTTGTTCACTTAATATCATGCTTAGTTAAGGGGGAATGACATAAATAATAATTCATTGTTATTATTTCATAGTTAATTCATCATTATACTCAATACAACACATGTGATTAGTGTGTTGATTAGGTGTCATTAGTGGTAGTGTTTCACTTGGGTAAGGATTTTGTGTCATCTTGTTTATGTTTTATGAAGTCGTTGTACTTGTAAATCTCATCATTCTATTTAGGAAATTTTTACACTTGTTATTAAGCTCTTACAATGTTGTAATCATCTTGTAACCTTGTTGACAAATATCTATAAATATTGCAATATGTTTCTAGTCAATATAATCTTCGGAATTATTTTGTGCAACATATGTGTGATCTTCTATTTTTATCATAACATTGATGATGATGTGGCTAATTTTGATGATCAATCATGTCTTTCATAACCCTTAAGAACTATGGAACATATACCTAATTGGTATACTAGTGTGATACGTCTAGAATTGGACCAAGGATTAATAATATGGTTTAAGAAGAAGTCAATTTTACCATGAAGAAGTGATAAATTTCAACACCTTGGAACTTGGTATCTCTTCCTCCCACATATTAAAGGAACCTAAAATGATTTCTATAATTGTCATCAATGATAAGGGAAAGTGGTAAGTAAATATTGTATTTCCTCCAAGATAATTAAGGAGGAAGTTTCAATATAGGAGTATCATATCTCCAAGGTGTATCTAAGAAAAATTAAGCATGAAGGTACAAAGTAAGACGTGACATCTTCCATTGGCATGCTTTTTGATAACATTGATAAGGATTAGATGACTAAATAATTACTAAAAGATAAGGTTGATTAGCTTATCACATTTGTGTAAAAGATAACCAAACCAATCTAGTACTCTATTATATCCAAAAGCGTACTACAACTAACCAATTTCGATGATCGAATGTGGCAGAAAAAAGTATCCACGGTAATGGTTAGAAATTTTGATCGCAAAGGAAGAAAAATCCATTGAAGTCATTATGATTGTCTATGCAGAAACTAACTCAAAGGTTGAAGCAACACATAAAACACCAGATAAGTTTGAAAATGAGGTCAATATGCTATAATAGTACTTACCTAAGTTGGAGATGATTCAATGAGTTAAATTTTACACTCTTGTAATTTAAGGAGTCCTAAGTGAGGAGGATCATGGGGAACAAAGGGAGCTTCGATCCGCCAAAATTTTAGATTTGTATACTAGAATAATGTGTTGAGAAGTTAACTTAAATTTGGTTTAAAGGGGTGGATGAAATTGACAAGTTCATTAAAAATGTTCCTTGGACTCTTTATACTAAGAAATGACTCATCCTCCCAATTTAAACAATCAAAGACAAATTCAGGAAGCTGATAAAAAAGTGTCAACTCCAAGGATTGGTTTTAATATTTATTTAATTCAATGGTTTCTGAAATATCAAAAAAATTATGATAAACTTGAAAAATACATGAGGACACTCTAGAAGGTTCCTTCATGAATGATTTATGTAGCTATGGATTGCCAAGTATGCAGTTTATAGACTATAAATTCAAATGAAAAGTAAATCATGGAAATATTATTGAATTTTGATGGCTACAAATAAGGGATTCAAGTTGCTAAAGAGAAGGTAGTTGAAGTCCAGGATGAAAAAATAACAAGCCCAAATGAGAATGTGTTGAAGAAAATCCATGATTTGTAACTATTTAAACCAAGTCAATTGCAAATTCTATGTTGGGTATTTCCATGTTTGTAAAATGTCACTTTATATTTGTAACAAGTGCACGCTTTTATGACAATTTCTATTTTTAGAAACATGATTTTTTCAAACTTGCATGTAGTTAGAATTTAGGAGGTAATTTTCTATAAATATGTATTTATCAAGGGAATTTTTGGTGAGGGAGAAATCATAGAGAGAGAAATTTTGAAGCTTTGTATTAAAAATTTTCAATAAGAGAATATAGATGGATATTAAAAATGTATGTTGCATATTGATCTTTTGATTACCATTTCCACTTATATCAAATGAATTATTACCTCTCACTTTACAAATTTGTTATTCCAACAAATTATGTTTATTGTTAATTATTTGTGTGTGATTAAAATAGGTTTTTTCATTTTCCTATTAGAAAGTGCAAGTCTTCATTTCTCTCCTTCATATGTATTCTTATTTTATTCACTCTACTTCCCTACTATCTATATTATTTCCTTTTTTACGAGTTTCAAAATTTTGTGAATGGAATCCCTAAAACCCCAAGGACATATTAGTGTAGATAATGTATATATCATTTTCATGCAGCTTTTTTCAATAATGGGAGCTTCCTCATATATTAGAGGAAGAACTTCATCCCACAATATTGTTGGCATAGGTCCATATTTTTCATATGATAAAATTATTTTCCAACACTCTCCTAGTTCATCCCAATCGTGCACTAAGTTAGGGGGAATAATTATATACCAATCAAGATATTTTCCTTTGGGAAAGTAATTAAAAAACTTACAAACACATCATCTTGAATGACATAGTGAATTGAGCATAAATTAGAACTATCGTGGATGTGGTCAAAGGGGTGATTGCACTTTTTCCAGTCAAGTATGGGAGGATTTTAAAAGTAGATATATGGATATCATTCTTGCAATTAAAGATAGAGGATTACCTCCTGTAGACGCAAAATCACACACTTTGAGTTATTATTTAGTCTCAATCTCATACTCCTATTTATATGATTCTCAAGTGAAAAGAGTAATAATTAACCCATGTCTTTAACCATTTTTACATTGATTGTTGTCATACTTTTAATCTTGCACTAGTGTTTTCCTAGTCTGTATTGTCATTTTGCATTTTCCTATTTCGATAGGGGCACCCGCCAAGACTCGGGGTGCCCTAGGCTCTGGTCCCCCTCGGGGCGCCATGATCCTCTTTTGCACTTTGCTCTCACCTTTTGGGCACTTTATATCCATTTAATCTTTCTATCTTTTTGGTGGTCGGTCTTTTCGAGGTTAATTATGAAATTAGAACAAGAGAACCATATAAATATAAAGTTATGTGACCATAATGAGGGACCAAGCACTAAGCATCTACTATCACCATCTAGAGTTGCATCCATCAAAGGAATATAAAGCTACATTTGCATCCATCTAGAACAATCATAGGGAATACAAGGTGGGTTCATTTGCATCAAACTTCATAGGATGGGAGTTTATTGTTTCGATGCATACATATACTACATTCTACATCTAATTATTTTCTCGCTACTTCACAAAGTGAGACTGACACAAGAGAAACCTAAGGCACGATTACACACACACACCTAGAACTACATTAGGTCTTAGATGTAGTGTAACACTTAGTGATAAGTCCATCTTTCTTATTTATGGTTTTGATGTTTTTCCTAGGGTTTTGTAGGTGATTCTTTATTGCAGGTCTTACAATGACATTGGCGATCATACATCAACATTCATACAACAAGAAGTGAACACAAGTGAACATCCAATGACACTCTAGATGAGGTTTCCTAGCCATTCCTATAGACCAATGCGATCATATCTCGGACCAGAGCACCCACGGGCACCCCTATCCTTTTCCAGGTGCCCCAGTCTAGTCAGATAGCTCAGATCTATGCTTTCTCAGGATTTTGTATGGTCATTCCCTCCTTGTGTTCACTTGTTCTACTGAGTGTAACATAGTCCCATGACATCTGGGAATCAAATAAGGATTTTCTTAACCCTTCTTGTGCATTAGGGTTTCATATTTTCTAGCTTAGTTTACTTAGATGTATTTCAGTATTTTATTGTTCCATTTATTCAGTCATTTTACTACTCCTACAACATTAGATACACTAGAATATATATTTATTTTAATTAATCATTTTGGTGAACCCCACACTCGACACCACCTTCCACTTAGGGCTCTCTTTCTCTTCTTTACTATGGCTCAATATTTGAAGATTTTACTGAATCTCATCTTAAAGCCATTAATGATCATATCATTGCGCATCCTCAAGATATAGACTTCTTTTTATATGTTGCTCATGAGGAAGCTACAAACCTTGCGGAGCTTAATGTGTCTCATCATTATTCCCACCACAGTTGTTACCCAATTTGCTTTCTACTCTTCTGTCTATTTCTATCATTCTTGCTTTTGTCCCTACTCCTAATAATCACCATATCCCGCCTCTTATTTCTCATAAACAACAACCTCCCTCCACTAGCACTCAAGATCTATTCTCCCTTTATCAAGACCTTCAAGCACAAATTCACTAATTATGGTAGGCTACTTCTCATTCATCTCCATCTTTGGATTCCACTCTATTATTGCATACTCCATTTGCACCTGTTATATCCACTTAACCACTCCTACCAAATTTCTTTACCCTTAAAATACCTATTTTCAATGGCCAAGGTGACCCATAAGAGTGCCTATGATCATTCCATGTGGCTTGTCTAGATTTTATGGATGGTCACATTCTTCTAACTAAGATTTTTCCTAGTATCCTTCATGATTATGTGATGCGTTAGTTTTATGACCTACCTGTCCATTTGGTAACCTCTTTTATGCATCTAGTCGATGCTTTTCTCACTCACTTCTCTATTAATATCATCTCTAAGATCTCATCTGCCTAACTTGCACAACATAAATAGGGATCCAATGAACAGTTAGCAAATTATGTTTTAAGATACAAAAAAAAATTAGCCAATATGTCAAATGTTCTTGTAGACTCTGACCTTTAGGATTTATTCCTCTGATTCTACTACCACCCCTCTAAGAAAGTGTGCTCTTTGAGACTTCTCCTTCATTCAATCAACTATTTCATACCTTCAAGCTTTGTGAAACGAAGCTTTTATCCATTGAAATCTTAAATACCAAGAGCAAGCATCTTCTCTGCGCATTTTCAAATTAATTCAACATTTAAATCATCTACAACTAAACCTACTAATGCAAAAATCACTATCAATGTGGTAGCTACTACTAAAGAAGTTCAGTCACAACCACCTCAACGAACATTCACCAAATTTCCTATTGCCCCACAACTCATCTTACAACAACTTCTTGAAAGCAATCTTATCACGCTTCCTCCACCACTTGAATTAGATCCATCATGACCAAAAGGAAGAAATTACAATGAAAAATTTTGATGTGATTATCACCGTTGTGTGGGGCACTCTACAAATTGGTGTCTCAAAATCCACACCATCATCTAGGATCTCATAAACAATAACAACAAGATTGAATTTCATGAGCCTACAAAATCTCCACCAATTAATTAAAATTGTAAGCTCAAATTATTTGGTAACCCACCTCCACAACACAACAAGAAAGTTTTTGATTCATCAGCTAATTATACTTATCACACAAATCTTCCACCTAAATCGGGGGGCCTTGATTTCTTAGTTGCTAACATCGACATTTCTCCCTTGGTTATTTCTTTCTCTGATTATGATAACCATACTGCGTTCTCTTCTAATCATTTACATATTAGTGCTTCTATCAAATTTTTCCATATCATTAATACTAAGGTTGATCCATCATGGCCTATCATTACATGTTCTATGCCTTTTCTTGATGTTATCGGTTATCCGCGTTCACACATCTCATATCTAATGAACAATTTATATAGTTTTGTCAAACTTTGCGTGATGGTAGGACCTCTTACTATGCTTGTACCCTTTCTTGTGGGACAAGTAGTCAATGGGTGTGATATGCTCTTAGGTCTTAACAAGATTTAGAGGTCACGGTCTATCATTTCCATGAATCATTTGCATCTAAATTTCATTCATAACAATCAAGTTATCACTATCAATGGTGTGCCTTCATCCACCCCATGGTCCCGATCTCATCGTAAAGTCGTCAGTGCATCATCTTCTCCCTCTAATGTTTTATGGCCTCTAGAGCCTTAAGCACAATCTACTCCTCGTTCACCTACTCACACACCATCTATACGGCTTCATCATTTTTCTAGTCCCACACACCGATATAGACCTATTCCTAGGATGGTTACTACATCTAGACACGGGTCTCCACCTTACTTCATTCCACGCCAATTTTCATCACCGCCACATTATGCTTTGCATAGATTCCCATCACCTACATATTTTTTTACACCATTCCATCTATAGTACACTCATCCATCACATGCACATAGGCTTTCACTCACCTGCACAACGACTATCTACTGTTCCACCACTACTAGAGCATGGTCATACACTTTCATCACCACCAACATTGGATATGTGACCTCGTACTTCACTTTCATTAGATAAATCACTCAATCACATGCAAGTAGGGGCATAAGGCTTATCTCTTCTACCCCCACCATCTTATTAGTACATTCTTGATCATAGCATATGCATATTCATCTACACCTTAGCATCATCACTCCCCTATTACGCACTTTGTGCTTTGGTTCACACTTGATTGTTAAGGGTATTCTCTACACATGAACCCCACACACTTTACAGTAGTCATTACACCTTAGGCACTTCATATCATCACATGATCCTACATCATCTACACATTACATTACAATTTATACACATTGTTCATCTTCCTACATACACCATAAATGTTCTACACATGCTCCAAACACTACACCATAGCTACTACATATTGCGCATCGTCACACATCATACATGTCATCTTACATTTTACATCCTAAACCTTACCTATTACATCTTACATGTTACATCTACTATTCATCTTCTAGTTTTAGGTCATATACGCATCTTGGTATACATCATACATTATACTATGCACATTACACATTTTTTCTTCAATGTGTTGTAATCACTACATGATGATGCACTCTAGTCTCATGGTCCATACTAGACTGTTGAGGGTATACATCACAAATGGACCTCATCACCTTTATATGTTCATCCTTGAATATTTTCTCATACAACATACCTCGACTAAGTAATATACGCTTTAGGCTACATGGTCACTTCTTCTACCATCATCTCATAATATGTCACATCATCATTTTTTTACATCATTTAGTGGTACACGCTTTAGGCTACATCTCCACTCTTTTATATTCATCTTATCATGATATATGCTTAGGCTATAGAGTCACACACAATTCATCTCTATATCGCATTCCATCACTACACAATCATCACAGCGTGTTACCCACAACAAATAGTTCGACCATTTCCTGATGACGCACTCTCATTTATGGTTCATTTTTTACTATTGAGAGGGCATATTAAATCAACCTCACTGTATAAAATTACATTCACTCTAGGAGCACGAGGCTCCCATCATTCACTCTGCATTTCATTATATCCATCCACAACATACTTCATTTTATGGTTGTATTTACTCTTGCTTGCACTTTCTTTTACATGTTTACTTTATTACACATGTTAGATAGATATCTTATATGTCATTATCTTTACCATACACACATACACATTCAATTTCTCTCTAGTTGTGATCGCAGATACAAAGATTTTACACACAACATGATGCTTGACACACTACCTCTTGGGGGCATCCACATTCGTACACTACAAGTGTTATTGTTTCATTTTTTTCATAGCACACTACTTTGGTTTATACACGATTTGACATACATGTTATCTTTCAAATATGCTAATGGGTGCTTCATGTGTAGTATTTTCTATGCAAGGATATTTGCTTCCATACTTATTTGTTATATTGTATGTTATTGTTTGTTCTTGTTTGCAACCTATGCCCTTTGTTTTTTGTGCACACTTGTTTGTTTACAGCCATTGTGGCTTTGAGTGTCTTGTGACACCATGAGTGTTGTCCTATGTTTGCAACTTATTTTGTGCAGCCTACATTGTCTTCTTGGGTGTTTACATTATCTACGTATGTTCTAGCTTACACATTGTTTGTTTGGCTTACACTTGTTTTTTAACATGCATGTTCGTACTAACACTTGTTTCCTAGCACTTGCTTACATGTGCCTTGGTCTTTACCAAGCACATTCCCTTCCCCTGCAGGGAAGAGTTTTAGTTTTACGTTGTCGGTCCTCTTTTGGGACCACATTCTCCTATCCGCATGATGTCACATGTGCCCCCAAAGGGGGCATCATTTGGGTTTACACACTACACAACATAGTACCGGTACAATTCATTTTATATTTTTCATCCATGACACACTGGGTTATACAACAAGTGAGTTTAGACTAGTCTATAAAAATCCATACACAATGGCTTTTACAAGGAAGACTATCCTTAGCATTTTGGGGAGTAGTTACAGGTTGGAGGAACATCGAAATTTCCTCCCTACACTTCTTCGGTCAGTGGCATCAGATCACCCAAAAAACTAGACAGTACAAATATCTCTTCACAACTCTCGGGAAGCGGTTACAGGTTGGAGGAACATCATACTTTCCTCCCTACACTTATTTTTCCAGTGGCGTGAGATCACCCAAAAACCCGCATTTCACCGAAATTTACAAGATCCTTTCTACACCCTTTTTTCTCATCACGAATCAGGTGCACATGTTCCTTTTTCATTTTCTATAATGTCTTTATATGATTTTTACATATATACATGTGTTTTTATGCATTAGACATAGACATGACTATTTGACTACTCGATCAACTTCTCTTTTGCAGGTTCATCTATATGGGAAGCAAACATTCAATGACACACACATGGTGAGTATATCACACACACGATACTAACCATGCAAGTATATCACACACATTGGCATCTACACACGCACTTTTGCCCTAGGTTCACTCTCATCACTTTTTACACTTTTACATCTTTAGTATCCATGCTCCATACTTTGGTCAATCCACACTTTTGTCTAGTCCTTCGGCACATTTGCTACATCATTCTACATGGATTATCGGTACACATCTCTATCTACTTTATGTTACCTAGATTTCTACTCACCAACATAAAGTGGGGGAAAATGTAGACACAAAATCACACACTTTGAGTCATTATTTAGTCTCGGTCTCCTATTAAATTGGCGATCATACAATGACATTCACATGATAGGAAGTGAACACAAGAGAACATCCAGTGACACTTCAAAGGAGGTTTTCTGGCCATTTCCGCAAACCAAGGTGCTCAAATATTAGAACAAGGAGCCCATGAGCACCCCTATCCCTTTCCAGGTGCCCTGGTCAAGTCAGATAGTTCAAATATGTGCTTTATTAGGCTTTTCTGCAGTCATTTCCTCCTCATGTTCCCTGGTCTACACTGTAACACGGTCCGTGATATCGTGACTCGGCTAAGACTTTTCTTAACCCTTCTTGCACGTTAGGGTTTCATATTTTCTAGTTTAGTTTTCTTGGGTGTATTTTAGTATTTTATTGTTACATTTATTCAGTCATTTTATTGCTCCTATAACATTAGATTACACTAGAATATATATATATTCTAGTTTAGTTTTCTTGGGTGTATTTCAATATTTTATTGTTACATTTATTCAGTCATTTTATTGCTCCTATAACATTAGATTACACTAGAATATATATATATATTAGTTAATCACCTCCATTTCACCTCCATTTAAAGTGAAAAAGGGTGATTTCTTCGTGCAACATCGAAGTTGATATGACAAAGGGTTCTCTAAAAATAGTGAAGGGCATGTTTTGTGTAGGAGTGGATTGAGTTCAATGGATGGGGGGAGTTTCCCTTTGGAAAATTTTCTTTCTCCTTCTTGGGGAAACTTATAAGAACTAAAAATGTATTTTCTACCAAGAACTTGTTCATGTTTCTATTTTTCTAATGTGTCGAGGCCATTAATTATTCTAAATTAGAGTGGATTGGAGTATTAAAGTACTTACATATGGCTCATAAAACCAAAAAGGATAAGAAACACAAAAAAACTTAGTTATAATATTCAAAATAGAGTTTTTCATATCTGGAAATGTTGAAAATTTTCATAACAAGAGTAAAAATGGTCACATAAATCATGCCAAAAATTTGGTGGTTGAAAAAAATTCATGAAGTTTTTTTCACTTTCAACACAACATTGGAATGCTTCTTCGGTGAGGAAGTTATGAATTGAATCAAATATCTAGAGATATTTGGTTCTTTATATTTTCTATTCCAATATCCCTAATATACTACTAATCCTAAAATAAATTCTTGATAGGGAAAAGCGATAAGAGAAAACAAAGAAAAGGAAGCTAATACACTAAGAAATGTGGTTTTTTTTTTTAAGAATTACAAAATATATTAAATGATTGCAAGTATAGTCCTAAAAATGATATCTAATAGTAGGTAAGATTAGGAAGGAAAAGAAAAATATAAGCCATGTAACAACTTCACTATTTCTCAAATTTACACAATTGTATTACACTATCAAATAAGGAATTAGATGCATTACATTCATCAATATAAATGTTAGAATACTATAAACATAAGATGATAATTAAATAAAAATACAAAGAAAAGAAGAACCAAGAATGTAGAGAAAGAGTTGTTCTTTATAGGAAATAGGTGGAAAAGGCCTGAGAACTAAATCACACACACCATGAATGAAGAAACGACAAGGTGATCCTTGTTGCAAAAGAATATAAGGTCTAAAGTGACACAAAGATTTGATCTTGGAAGGAAATTGAATATTATGAAAGTGAACAACACATATGGAAGGGGATATACGATTTTCAGGATATGGATTATAGTGAAAGGGATCTTAGATGATAAAAATTTGTATAGTAGTTCCATTACATGTGATATATTGTCATTCAAATCTGCAACAAATCGAAAACATTAGGGTGATTTCCATTACCATCGTCGTGCTCTCTTAGCTTAGTGGTAGCTCAACATTAATGCAAAATAACAACAATGAGTAGAAACAATCTACTACATGGAAGAGGTGGATGAACCAATTTACGTGGATGGTGTTGCGAAGAGAATGTGGCCAATAAAATGAGACCTTTGTTGATTATCTTTTTGAATTGAAGAAGGTATAAAAGGGAATACTACACCATAAATATACCCAAACAATGGATTGTAGGTCAACAAAGTTGTTGGCATATCAAGGAGCGGTGGTGGGTTTCAATGGTTACTAACAATGTGCACAAGACAAAATATTATAACTAAAGTTAAGATAGGGTGGATTTAGATGATGGCTCGTGACTTAAAATGCCTTCATAAACATTTATAGTATTTTTGGTTTTAAATAGAACAATATAGCTTAGATAATATTTTAAGGATCAAGCCAATACTTGGTGAGGACGTGCGGTGGTGACCACATGATGTGGTGGAAAGGGAAAGAGAAATGGAAATGAAATCTAGTATAAAATTATTGTAATAGGAAGTATTATAGGGATGACATCATTATCATTCCATGATCTAAATCGAGGCAATAAAACATGGTATGGTCTAATAGAACTTAATATATTTTAGAGGTGAGCTAAGGCATTTCAATAATGGGCGGGCTACACAACATAGTTGACAATACATGGAAATAATAAAAATAACGCTAAATATATAATATACAAACACAAGAAGTTTAGAAAGAGTCTTGAACTATAAAGGCATGAGGTTGAAAAAATGGCCAAAGGGGGAAATTTGGTTAACAATGCCTTGGTATGACCCACCACCCATTGAGCTAAAATAGAAGCGAGTCAACTTGTGATAGGGCTAATAGAATACTCATAATGAACATTAGGAATGGTAACCATCATTTTATTGTGTACATACTTTAAGTTCATATGTAAAGTGAAAGGGATAATGTAAATTTGGTGAATCGAGTAACATGTTGAATGTGTTATTAGAAGGGACCAATAAAAACTATGTGGTAATCATCTTAGGTATAACTTGTAAAGGTGTTGTGATGCACCTAGGTAGCATTTACCATTGTCAACCAGATTTTTGAATTGTTTCTATTGTTCCAGTGATATCTTGTGTGATATATCCTAGAGTACCATGAAGTGCCATAATGCAAAGGTTTCAATTATATCCAATAGCTACCATCATGATCATGATTATATTTTATATTTCATGTGATCAAATGAATAAAGGTCTAGATGTTTCTTCATCATCAAGAGAAATCTATAAATCATTAAATGTGATCTTTGATGTGAACTATGATATATTTGTTGTCAAACTAACAATCTCATTGATAAGATGCGGGTTAGTCATACAAGTCT
The DNA here is from genome assembly GCA_018340775.1 of Taxus wallichiana var. yunnanensis. Taxonomy (NCBI): domain Eukaryota; kingdom Viridiplantae; phylum Streptophyta; class Pinopsida; order Cupressales; family Taxaceae; genus Taxus; species Taxus wallichiana. Next base: position 732,661,777 of record CM031234.1, on the reverse strand, counting down.
AAAAAGAAAGTAAAATATGATAATTCAAATATATGTCATCACCCTTATGAGTCTTCATATGATTAGGTAATGGATCGATAAACACATTTAACATATAATTGGGTTGAGCAACCATTATGTTGGTAGGTGTGTCCAAGTATTGTATATAAATAACCTTGGTGTCAATTAGCCCTTGGATTTTTTTGTGTAATGTGAATAATCTATTGGTTAAATGTCCAATGCACCTATGGTATTCATAATACTACTTGCCATCAAATATCACACTTATTGTACTAGACATATCGATTATAGTGGGAGGAGGAAAATCTACGAGATTACACTCTATGATTTTCTACAATATATTTTGAATAACTTATTCTAAATGGATCCATTATATTTTCAATTTGAAATTTAGACTGTAGGTGGAGTTGGTTCTTCTACATTGATGATTTTGTAATCAAACTTATTTTTTTCATTCGGTTTGGCTTTGTAACATGGTTTCACTTGGAATTTATTTCCATTGGTTGAAGGTGTATTATTGTCGTATTTTATCATATTTTTTGCAAAGATCTTGGTCTCATAGACCTTTAAATTTTTGATATAGGTCCTCAAAGGATATAAAAGTAGAGAATATGAAATTTTATTTAATTTGTGGAATAAGGCTTGCAATGAGCACTTCCTATAATTCACCATCGTCAATGTGCGTAGGACCTCGAGAGAACACAATCTTATAGTGTAAGATGTAAATTGAGACCCTTTCATTATATTTTGGGTTGACTTATATGATTTGGGAAAATTATATTCTTTGACCAATCTTAATAGAAAAATGTGAAAGGAAATTATTCCCTGAGGTTTGAAATGGACATAAAAAAGCTAAAGGAAGGGTATATAACTAATTTAATGAATATGTTTTGAGATGGTGTGGGAAACACTTATTTAATAAGATATTATTGCCGACATAGTCCATAGACAAGGCCATAAAGACACAAATATGTTATTGGGGATAAATATTTCCATCATAGGAGGAGAAATTGAGTGGAGAAAACCTAAATGGTAATGGATAATTGAGGATCTCGGGGCTAATATATTATTAACCATATAGAGCTTGTAGTGACTTATAATTTTATTTGTGTAAGAAGAGAAATATGAGTTTACATGTCTTGGAGTTGTTGCACATAAAAATTAGGAATGGGATGTGAAAAATATTTGAAGTGTTAAGTTCCATAAGTACAAGCCATGTATTATGTAGTCATAGGCATGGTAATATAGGGAGCCATATGAAATGATCCCATAGTAGGCACATTAGATGCAAGAAAATATGGGCTAGAATCATGAGTTATAGCCCCTAAATGCGAAGGATAGCTTATAGAAGGTGGATTTGAATTTATTGAAGGTTCAATAGATGTTTCCCCCACCTTATCTTTTTGTGAAGTTTGGTGTTTATGGGCATCGGGTTATAATGCCAAGACTCCATCAATGTTATTAGGTTTATCTCGAAGAACTCAATTAAATATATCAAGTGGAAAATTAGGTTGGATTTGTTGGAAAATATGATCTTGGTTGTCATTAATTTTATATTGGTAACCCTCATGATTGACATGGCCTCAATGATAATAGTATCATTAGTGACATGCATTTTTATCATTATCATCAACATAAACAATGTTTCCTTCTTTTTTGTTACTAACAGCATAAATAGATGAATAAACATGTGTATTATGTAAAATTGTCATTTTTAGGATGGTGTATAACTAATGACACTTGAATATTATTAATGATAGTCCCACTCAATCAAACATTATGATGAGTGGGAGTGTAAGACCTAGTTTTCTTATATGGCATAAGAAATAACCTTTTGAGTATGCAAAATAATGTAGAAGTGTTTTGATACAACCTTTAAAATAATAATAACATGCCTAAGGTCAACAAGATTGGATCAAAATATGAAACGCTAATAATGAGGAACAAGCTATAGATTGCATAGATTAATAGATAAAATGGTCTTACCAAAATGTAATATAAAAACTAGGGTTAATATAATTAAGATATTGCAATATGTTTAAGATATAGTTTTAGAATAGTAAATATAAAATCTTAGTCCTAAAATTATGTAAGAATGATATTTCACTCAACATAAATTTAAGAAAATCAATAAGAGTAACAGGAGTCAAGATTTAGAACATATTGATGTCCCAAAAAGGTTTAAACTGTATGATAGTGATATAAAATCAAATGAGAAGGTTGAGTCGAGCATCATAAACATGCATATGAAACCTAGGAGCTTGAAACTAGGTGCATGATAGGTTTTCTTGAGGGTGGATAGGTTCACCTACAAAATGTGTCCCATAATTGATGAATATGTCCTCTCGCTACTATGATATGTAATATATGGAACATCCCAACTTATTGTATACACATTGTTTTAGTGAAACCGATAATACTTGTATAAGTTATTGGATGTTGAATCGATTGCATTATGGCTCGTCGCATATCGAAGTGTTTGTGATGATTTAATAAGTTATTAATGAATACATGGATATATATTTGTCAATAGTTTAATTAATAATAGATAAGTTTTATATATATAATGTATGTATTGATATAGTGATAGATTAACAATTATGTTTTGTTTTTAAAAAAGGTCAAGGACAATCGATTGCTTAATAATGTTTATAAGTTTAATTTCACATATGAATGGGTCTCGGGACCACCATGGCTAACAAGTTGGTTTGTATGGTTAATATGGGTCATAGACCATTTGGCATAAACATTGGTTAATAAGGTTAATATGGTCATCGACCATCCAAGCATTGGGAAATTTGGTTGTTATGTGACATAAAAAATTTAAGTTTTGATGTGACAATACATCGCCACCATGTAAGTTTATTAAGTTTTAAAGCTCGCTAGTTTGGAGGAGGTTTCTAGTAGTTGTATTGGCCATGGCATGGCACTGGAATTTAAGAGGGAATTAATGATAGTACGGTTCCTTGGGAACCGATAGCTTCTCCAAGAAGCTAACCATGCAAGTCGACTTCCTAGCATTAGCATTGTTTGCATTGCATTTGGAATTTTCATTGTTTGGTTAGAGATCTCAGCATGGAGCTAAGAAGTGAGATTTTTATGGAGATATTATTGGAATCCTATTTTTGGTCTGTGCATGGAGAGTTTATTATTGTTCCTCTAGTTTCTATGGCATTTTTGTTATTTAAATAAATTTGGAATGATTCAATGGTGTTTTTGGGAGCATTCAGTTGGAAGGATTTCAAAGAAATTAAAGGAAAACACAGGAACATTAAAGCATGAATTTCTTAATCACATTCCTTGTTGTTTTATTTGAAATAATGAATACGTTTTTGGTTACATATATTTGATTTTAAAACGTGAAATGTGAATGCTTTAACTTGAAATATGGTTTTTAAAATGTGATAGTTGAATGTATTATGGTTTTCATTATTTTTTATCTTGATTAATGCATCAAACTTGGAAGATTTGATCATGAAATGTGTAAATGATTATTGGTGAGTTTATGAACCAAATACATGTGGGTTTGTTTTATATTTGATATCTGGGTTTGAGTTGGGAATATTTTTGGTATGTTCAAATGTTTGAAGGCTATATTCAACTTGTTGTGAGCTCTTTATTTTTTATTGTTGTCCAACTCATAGTTATATAAGCTCTTATTGAGCTATGTTGTTATTACTATTTAAATTCAACCCTCCTTTGGTTTTGAGAACACCATTGTGATTCAACACTTAGAGATCTTGACTGTTTTGTGGGATTCTAGCTCATTACGAGCTTTGATGATATCGTTGTTTTTAAGTTCTTTAGAACACATATTTAACTGATTTCCCTCCCTCTTTGAACATGATTGACTATGATAATCATTATGAACTTAAAGGTAATTACGTTTTGGTTTTTGTTATTATGAAATATACAAAAGTTAAGAGGAAAGAGATAAAAGATAGTGATTATGAATGTTGTGTGAGTTTTTCTTTTGCATACATTTGAAATCAAGCTTGGACGATGTTTTAAAAACATTTTTATCTCTTCTTGAGTTAGCCATTATCATTAGCTCTAGTAGAGCATGATTTTCATGATTATCTCTCCCTTGAAAAATGTTTTTTTATGGGTTATCATTATGGATCGGGGAAGAATATGTTTTGGGTTATAATTACTTTTGTGCTTTCATTTCATCTTGAACCTAGCCATATTTTTTTACTTTTGGCTCCTAACGAGCATATTTGTTAAGCATTTTTATGATCTAGTTTTGTTCTTGGTTTGTTAATGAAATTTCGACAAGTAATACGAATGATATAGTTTCTTCATGAGATCTAATGTTACTCTTCACCTTTTGCATAAGTTAATGGATTGAGTAATTAGGTGGAACTTAGAAATTTTTCACTTGTTTCCTCATTTGATTAAAGTAAAATTAGGTATTTTTGGTTTGGTTATTGTTAAACAAAAAATGGATATGGAATTAAGAAATAACATCTTATGTAGTATTGTTGTTTTATCTTGATCACAAGTGGTATTTTGGCTATTTCATATGATTGCAAAAGGAAATAGAGGATCAATTTATAGATCCTATTAAAGCATAGATATTATATTTCTTATTGTTTATAACTCATCGAATCTTATTAAAACTTGGTTTTATGATTGAGAAACTAAAGAATGAGATAGAATTGTGGCTCTCCTTAAGCATTGTTGATTGAATTAGTTTTATTAATCTTCTTCTTGAACATAACAAATATATATGATTGAAAAGTTCTTTTTGATATCTAGTTGTTATTGTTCTTTTTGTGGAATATAAATTGGTTGCTAAAAAAGAAAGGAGGAAATAAAAGATGTAGATATGAATGTTATTGGCTAAGATAATTACCTTACCAAGTTGTTGGCATCATTCTATTTGTTAAGTTTATAAAAGTATAAGTATGACTTGTGGTTATTTATAATCTTGAAAGGAATGGAGGTTTAATTAAAAGTAGATTGACTTCTATTTAGTGAGTTGTTGTTTCTAATCTTGGATTATTGAAATAAAGGACAACTTTAGTATGTTTTATTATCATCTAAATGTTAAGTTTAATTGGTTGGTTTCATTAGGTGAAAGTGAACATATTGTTTTTATATTAAGATGAATTATCATTTTTATATTTGTATGTGATAGTACTTTTATTATAAACTAGGAAGTTTATAATTATATCGTACTGATTATGAATCAAGTTAACCATAACTTATTCAGTTATTTCATTATGAATACAACATGGAATATGAGTTTGCGAACTCATGTCAGTTCTTTGAACTAACCCATATATTCTCTCTCTCCTACAGTTTGCAAGAAAGGATGACACTCTTGAAGTGATTGTTTGGATTGTTTATGATTGATTTACGTCATATGTTATTTTAATATGAATCCAAAAAGGATTATTGTAAATAATTGTTAATGCAAATGAAATTCCTTCACATATTGTAAAGGGAAATTTTCCTTATTTTTATTTTGATTATTTGTATATCATTATTAATGAAAATAAAGGATTATCCTTATTTAAAAAAAAATATATGACTGGATAATTTGTGACTTATCTTGTTGGATTTGAAAATAAGAATGTAGTGTTATACAACTAATTATAAATAAATATGATTAATCTTATGATATCTATTAAATGTTGATTTGATTGATTTAATTGAAATGATCAAGTTTAATGAATGACGACACATAGACAATATAAGGATAACAATATAATGAAAATGAGTTAAAGTTATTATTGTACCTTATGTAATTAAATGAACTAATCAAGACAAGCAATGTACTTAATATAATAAAGACTATCTTCAACGAGTGAGTGTGGTGAAATAACTCAACACGAATATGATTAGTAAACCTTCACTTATTAATGTAAACTATGTTGTATTAATGCGATAAGATGAACTAAATAAAGGTAGTAAATTGTTGAGTTATTATAACACTTTTTTAAGAATCTAACATTGTGTATATATACGGGCTTTGAACATGTCGTAAAAAAGACTTAGTTACTTCATCTATCAAAGATAACTTAAAGTATATAAGTAGCGTAGGTGTCATGTCCCTTCATCTTTTTGTTAGCATCTTACCCATGCCAACTCTGGATGGATACGATAAGGGTAATGAGGATGTAATGATGAAAATCAATACATGGTCACTATCTTTCCCATATAGATCCTAAGATGGTACCAATAGGATCCTTTCGATTAGTAGGATGAGCCATACACAAACTCTTCTTCACGAAAACAAAATTATCTTCTTAAATATTTAAAAATAAATCTAGATAATTATATTGGGACGGTTGTGTGGCGGTGAAAGACAAGTTTCGTAGGCTAGTGTGCAGTCTCGAAACTAAGATTTCAAAGCAATATTGGAAAACTTTGGCTCAAGTAATGTAAATGCTTACTACATTATCTATTCGTCGGTACCCTAAATCAACAATTTTAGATTTTGGATGGAAGATGTTTAAACATCTTTCTGGTAGTCACTAAGGAGATGCATATGTTCTCAAAACCTATGTAGGGTTTAACCAAGTATACATAGTATACACAGTCATATACAATGATCAAGGGAGATCGAGAAGATCTAGTAGACACAACTATACATGGTTAATGTATTTTATCAAGATGGATTATGAACAATTTAATAATGTTGCATTATTTAGCAGCAAGCTAATTGATAATTTTAAACAATGAAATCTTGTTAATTGAACTTAAGAGGTTTGTTTAAAAAAATACCTTAATTTGTATGAATCGTAACATGCGTGTTACAATTTGGTATTATAGTTGAAGTTTATCATGTCTTGGACTTAATGGGTTCATAACGTTAACATACATCTTATCCTTTTATTAATAGGTGGTTGTAAGAAGAAGGGTGAACCGTGATGATGAAGGGTGGTGATGACAAAAAAAGATGAAGTCAAGCACAAAAATCCTCTCCTAGGCAAGTCACACTTTTTGGAATGAATGGGTTTAAGATGCAATGGGAATATTGGTAGTGGCAGGAAGGCGGGAATTTCTTACCTGCCTTACAGGGTACTTTTTACCATGAAGTCAAAGTCACTTGAGCTACAATGGGAATATTAGAGGCTTATTAACTAGACAGAATTTTTACCTACCTTACAGGGTAAAAATTCTCATTTTAAAATAAAGAAAAATCACTTAAAGCACTTATGGGAATTTTTTGTCTTCCTAACAGGCTAACTTTTCCCACCAAAGAGGTTTATTCACCCATGCAATTCACACTTTATCAAAGGAAGCTATTTTTTATACAAGTCACACTTTTTGGGAGATGTTTTAATTTGCGAGTGGGTATTTTGGCAGTGGCAGGCAGGCGAGAATTTTTTACCTGCCTTGCAGGTAAAAATTCTCATTATGAAAGTCAAATAACTTAAGTGGAAGAGTTGATTTTTGGAGCTGCAGTGCAGGGTGGAAATTCCCATCAAGTTGACTTCTTATTTTTTAGCAATTCCTCTTGCCAAAAAGTGTGACCCACCTTGGGTGAATAACAATGCATTTAATAATTTTTATTTTTTTATTATTGGCAAATATTTTTTTGAAAGGGACTATACCCTTGAATACAAAAGAAGGCCTAAAAGCCAGGAAGAGCAAGAAAACCAAAGCGAAAAGGATCAGAATCCAAATGTTACAATAATGCTCAAAGTAGCCAAAAAATAGCTACCAAAATGAGACAGAACGGTAAAAAATACCGCAAAAAGCAAGTAAAGGATCCACAAAAAAAACAAAAAAGCAAACAAGGACAGCGAGAATCAAGCTGCGACTACTTCCTAGTAGATTTGTCTAAGATGGTTTTGATATTCTTCCAGAATTAAACATTCCCAAAGTAGTCATATGGGCGGCGTCATTAGAATCCAGCTGCTCCAAGGTCTTCTTTCTTTCTTTATCAGTACCCCAAAGAGTTGTCGGCACTCCGCTTAGGTTGGAGACACTTCTGACGTGCTGTTCAATAAATTCCTCAATTGCCCTAAAGATGAAAATGTTGTAATCATGCCTAGTCTTGGCCTTCCCTAAGCGAGAGTCCAAGGAGTGCAATTTCTTGTATATATCTTCAATTTGGCTGCTTTGTCCACATCCTCCTCCTCCTCCTTCTTCCTCTTTCCTTTTTGTTTTGTCAAGTTTTTAACTTCATCCTTTAACAATTTCATATATGCCTCTAAGGCTTCTAGCCTTTTAGTAGGGCTTTCAATTGCACTTCAGAAGTGGTGCTGCTGATATGCAGGAGGTCATGAGCAATTTCAAAATCCCGAGAACCCTTCTCCAGCAAGGGTCTCTAGGTCGAGGTTGAGCTTCCTAGAAGCCACGGCCGGTCTCGCGAGGTAGAGGCAAGTGGGGGTAGGAGCCTTAGAAGGGGGAATGGGAGAAGAAGCACAGAACGGCGGCATGGGGTGGTGCAGATGGCGGTGGTAGGGACAGAGAGAGAAAGGAGAAAAGCGGGGTGGCAGCGTAGCAGAGCTTGGCAAAGGAGGAATCGAGCTAGGGGAGGATGGGAGACCAGGAAACCTGAGAAGACAACATTTGTGTAGCAACAAAATGAGCCCCTGGTGCAAAGGAACCGCCCGGGAATGCTTTTGAAACTCAAGAATGGAGCATTCAAGAGAGTTCAATAAGTAATGGGGGAAACAAACCAGCCGATCCCTACGAAAATGATTAAGAAAAATAAGGTGCTTCGCAGGAACAGTGACAAACCTCCCTTCCAATGAGATGAATCGTATCATCATGTGGGTTACTTCATCATATGGTGGAGGGATCGAGCTGACAAGAAGGCCCGTTGTTAAGTGGGTCAATTTCTCCTCTCCCTCAACAAATCTTCTCTCTTCCACATCTCAATCAACCCTTTTGTTAAAGAATCTGAATCCCTCTAAGCCAAAGCCGGTCGCTTCAGCAATAAGCTCTTCATTGATTAAGACCTTCTGCCCCCCATACTCCACTGTCCTCTCCTTCCAATCTTTTGCAAAGTGCACAGAGATGCTCTGGTCATGTCCCTGAACTTTTTCCATGAAGTTTGTTATGCCACCCTTGCTAAGAATGTTCCACAGCTCAATATTGTCTTTCCAATCTGGGTCCACACTAGGCTCAATTTGACAAGGAGGACCCCCCATCTTCTCTGTTCTGAGCTGTTTGCAACTAATTCCCAACTGATTGCCAAAGCCAGTCCACTCTTTGCTATAGTAATCCGCACAAAACTGGAAATGAGAGCCGTTGTTATTCCCACGATCGGCTGCGTGTATGCTGATCTGAGCCTGCTGAACGCGTGTGAGAATAACCCGCTCCCTTCCATCAATCACTTTATCGCCACCTTCGGTTTCCGTGGAGATTTGAATCCACCTTTTAACAGTCACATTACAGCCCGCATGCGCGATTTTCAAAATCGTGTATCTCCACTTGTAATTCCCCATATGAATCACACTATCTTGATTATTAGACATGAAATGCATAAACCAATACTTTAAATCAACATGTGTGGGAGTATTTTCCACACCCAAAATTCATCATTCATTTCAAGATATTGCTTACGTATGGAGCTCCACCTGAATGTTGTTTTGAAGTTATTTGGGGATGTTGTTATTGTCCCAAACTGTAAGGTTTACATTAATGCCATAATTTTCCAACACATCCGCCAATTTATTACCCTCCCTATAGGTATGCATGATCCTGATGTTATTGAAAGTATGACTAATACTTATGGACTCTGCAATAAAATCCTTGATGCTCCAGCTTGGAGATGAGCACTGCTTAAGAAGATTAATAATATTTAGGGAGTCTCCTTTAATGATGAGGTTCTGAATATTATTTGCCTGGGCAATTCTCAGACCCCAAAGAGCAGCTAAAGCTTCAGCAAAATGATTAGTTTGAATTCCCATTTTACCAGCATACGCAGCTATTAGATTGCCTTTATGATCCCGTATCGCTCCTCCCCCTACCGCATTCCCAGGGTTTCCCTTAGAAGCCCCATCAAAGTTCAACTTATACCAATTTAGATCTGGAGGATGCCATTTAATCAAAGATCTATCAATGCTATTCCCGGGAATGTTCCAACTATTAATTGATCCAATCTGCCAGTTGGAGAGAATGTATTCTTCATTTTCTGGATATCTCTTTTTCTTGGGAGGTTTAGAACCAGCAATATTCTCTTTGATACCATTAGAGATTTTCCCAATACTAAGTTTGTAGTTTTGCTTTCTGTTTCTGAAGATAATATCATTTCTGTCCTTCCATATTCTCTAGATTAAATGAGGGATAACCAGCTTCCAGATCCTTTTAACAACACAATGCTTAAAGGGTGGGTTCCACTGAGTCCATAGCTGATTGAGATCCTTCGGCATCACCCAGAGAGCTTCAAATTTAGAAAGGGAAAAACTCCATAATCTAGTGGCATACTCACAATGTATGAACAGGTGGCTGATATCCTCAAAATATTTCTTACAAAGATGGCACCTATTAGGGATTATTAATCCTCTTCTCATCAGATTGTCATTGGTAAGAATTCTACCTCTGATAGCCAGCCATAGGAAAAAATTTATTTTGGGAGTTAAATCAGTCATCCAAATCCTGTTCCAATTGAACTCTGTTTGATTACAGTGAAAGAAGTTATTGTATCCAGTTTTGATAGTGTAATTCCCATCATTTGAGTTAATCCAAACCAACTCATCCTTGGAATCCATCTGACTTAATGGAATAAGCTCTAAATGATCTTGAAGGGAGGAAGTAATTTTCTTCAGATCAATTCTATCAACAGCAAGTTTTTTCCACTTCTTTCTGGTGCCATTTTCCTCAATATAGTCCTTGATTTTGATGTCATACTTATTTATAAGACTGTCCTTGGCCATCCCAAAACTCTCCATGAGATTTCCATTAAACCAATTGTCCTCCCAGAAGTTTATGTCCCTACCATCCCCCACTTTCCATTTACTTCCTAATGAAATTTCTGCTTTTAACCAAATTGTTCCAAAAAATGGAACCATAGGGGAGCTGTTCATCAAGAAGGAAGGAGTACAAAGATTGATGCTTTAGGTATTTTGCTTTAATTAAATCTATCCAGGGTTGTTTCTCAGTCAGCATTCTCCAGCCCATTTTAGCAATGAGGGCCTCATTCATTTTCTCAATGTCTTTTATACCCAGACCTCCCATAAACTTCGGGGTGCAAACCTTATCCCAAGCCACTAAATGAAATTTGAATTTCTCATCCATGCCTTGCCATAAAAATTTTTTTGGATCCTTTCAATCTTATCCCTAAAAGAGGAGGGGATCTTGTAGAGCGACATAATATAAATTGGTAGATTTTGGAGAGTACTTTTGATGAGCAGGCACTTACCAGCACTAGATAAAATGGCTCCTTTCCAACCAGCCATTTTTTTTTGGAATCTCTCCAATAAATCATCCCACACCTTGCAAGAGACTTTCCTAGTGCCGAGAGGAAGTCCCAGGTAAGTGGTTGGAAGCTCGCTTATTTTACAGCCCAGAATTTTAGCTATTTTAAGTTGTCTTTTCTCAGGAGTGTTGAAGAAGAAGATGGTGCTTTTGTCATAATTGATCTCCCGCCCATAAGTAGATTCGTAGAGCCTCAGCAAGGCCTTGGTAGCCTTGGCTTCAATGACAGATGCCAGAAGGAGAAGGATAGTGTCGTCCGCAAATTGCTGATGTGAGACAACACGACTGATGGAGGTGGGCTTGGAGCCACTTAAAAGCCCTTCATTCACCGCTTTACCAATTGTTCTACTAAGGCTGTCAGCCAAGAGAATGAAAAGTAAGGGGGAGATAGGGTCTCCTTGTCTAAGTCCCCTGCTGCTGGTGAAAAAACCCACTGGTTCACCATTAACAACCACAGAAAATCTGGCCGTGGATATGCAAGCCTTAATAATTCTTCTGAATTTTTCCGGAAACCCGAATTTTGTTAAAACTTTGTCAAGGAAAGCCCAAGAGACCTTCTCGAAGGCTTTATTCATATCCAACTTGAGGACCATACTCGCCTTTTTATTATTCTCCATTGAATGTATGGTCTCATGAACCATGATCACTCCGTCTTGAATAATTCTGCCTTTAATGAAGCCACTCTGCTGCCTTGAGATAAGTTCATTCAAAATGAGCTGGAGCCTAGTAGCAATAATTTTGGTAAAAATTCTATAGATGGCATTCACCAGGCTGATAGGTCTGAAGTCCTTGAAATCTTTAGCATCCATTTTTTTTGGGGCCAGCACAATGTGAGTGTTATTAAGTTCTTTAAGAAGATTACCCGTTCTAAAGAACTCATTCACCGCTCTGAGGAGATCTTTCGAACATATTTCCCAAAATTTCTAGGAAAAAATTTATGGAAAATCCATCCGGTCCAGGGGCCTTATCACCCTCTAAAGCAAAAACAACTTTCTGCAACTCTTCCAGCGCAACCACTTTGTGGATATCTCTGAAATTTTGTTCCTCAATTTTATTTTGGGGAATGGCCTCCAACATAAAAGAAGTAGCTTCAAAGTTGTTGATATTCCCCTCCTCAAGAAGTTTTTTATAAAATTCAAGCGCTTCTTTCTTAATGCTATTGGGATCTTTTATGATATTTCCATTGTTTTTAGAAACCTCTAAGATCCTATTACAAGCTCTGTGCTTTAGAGTGGTCATATGAAAGAACTTCGTATTCTTGTCTCCCTCTTTAAGCCAAATAGCTCTAGATTTAAGCCTCCATAAGGATTCCTCTCGACTGCAGATCGTATGCAACTCAGAAAGAATATTCTTTTCATTGACTTCGTCTTCAGCCGATCTCCCCCTAGTATCCATCTTTAATTCCAGCTCCTGAAGTTTTGTTTTAACTTTTTTTTTCCTCGAAAACATTACCAAAGACTCTTTTGTTCCAGATTTTGACTTGCTTTTTCACATTTTTGAGCTTTTGGACCAATCTATATTGAGTAGTGCCTTCTCCATTCCATTCCCACCATTCTTTTATCTTGTCATAAATATTGTCATGTTCCATCCACATCTTTTCAAATTTGAAAGAGCTTCTGGTGGGTTTAGTCCAATTGAGAAGATTTAGAGCAATCGGATTGTGATCCGATCCAACTCTGGGCAAGGAGGAGAGGTGAAAGTCTTGACTGAGAATCCAACTTGCTGAAATTAATGCCCTATCCAATCTTACCTGAATAAACTCTTTCCCCAACCTTCTATTATTCCAGGTGTACTTATTCCCATGAAGATCCACATCAAAGAGGTTATGCTCAGCTATAAAATCAGCAAAATCCTCCATACCAATAGAAAAGTTGGAAGAACCTCCAAACTTTTCTCCTGGGTTTAGTGGAGAATTGAAGTCCCCCATAATAAGCCAATTAGAAGAACCATACTGTTTTCTAAAAGTTTTAAGGTCAGCCCAAAGCTTCCTTCTACCACTAACCGTATTAGGGGCATATATGTTAGAAAGGATCCATTCATCATTATTCTCAACAAGCAACAAATTTGATAGCAAGATGATTAATACTAGCATTAAGAACCATACCAGTACAATGTCTTTTATCCCAAAAAGTAGCCAGTCCACCAGAAGCTCCCTGGGAGTCAACAGCCGCCATTTCAGTGATATCCCAGAAACTCTTTTTAATAGTTTCAAGGGTCCTAGCTTTCATTTTAGTTTCTTGCAAAATCAGAATATTAGGATTACTAGAGTCCCTTAACTCCTTGATGGTTCTTTGTTTGGAGTTTCCATTTAGGCCTCGTATGTTCCATGAAATAATCTTCATTTGGAATATTTGGTGGTTGGAACTGTCTGATGGTTCAACTGGCGCATTGAACTCCATCTGTAATGTCCCTCTCCATTCTCTTAGATCTTAGAGCCTTTTAGAGGGTCTTCCTCTTTTGTACTTCCTCCAAAATCCACTATTCGTTTAGAAAAAGATCTAGTTGTTCGGATGTGGAGGTGTCCCCGATTATCTTTTTTTTTTTTATCACTTTGTAAAGTGATTAGGATCAATTCAAAGCCTTTTCATTTTTTTTCTTTTTGAAATAACCTTTGTGAATCCCGAATCTGGATCCTCCTCCTCCAAGTTGGGCGTGACTTCACCCTCTTCACATTCTTTCTGAGTCCTGTCCGATGTGTGTATATCACCGGCCCCAGTCTTTAAGGCAAGTAGGTGAAATCGCTGATATATTGCTGAAACAAGGAAGTAAATCTTCTCCAGAATTACCGACTCCCCTAGGAGAGTTTTTCTGTAATGGTTCTTTAGGAGCAGAACCCTCCTTGTTTGAAGTTTCCTCAGTGATACACATCGATTATCAATCTCGAATTCCAAATTGCTTTGAGATTGCTCAGTAGGGACTATATTAACCTTCACAGAGCCTTCTTTCTCGTTCACCACCATTAATACCTTCACAGGATTTTCCATATTTTCTTTGATCGGTACTTCAGGCAAGGCTACTACTGAGACTTTGGGATGCCAGACCAGATGTTTCCTTATTTGAGTTCTAAAGCTTCTTTTTTTTTCCCCTTTTTATTTAATTCCAACTCCTTCTGACTAGGATCTTTCTTTTCATTCCAGCTATTTGTGCTAGGAATCCTACTATCCTTATTCCGAACTGGGTCCTCCACAGGCTGTTCAGCTTCCATTGCAGGATTCTTCATCTTGGAACAGCCTTTATCAGCGTGCCCAATGCTATGACAGTTGTTACACCTCAGAGTTTCAACCTCAATTTTTTGGGTCCAAATCCCATATCTAGACTTCAAGATTATGTGTTCCGGAAACTCCTGATCCATTGTAGAGAAAATACAGAAACGAGCAAAAGCAAGTCTAGATCTGTTTCTCGTGGGTCCATCCAGCCCGATAGGGGCACCTAAGGATTTTGCAATATTTAGCAGAATTTCATCATCCCAAAAATGCAATGGAAGTCCAGGTAACCTACACCAGATTGGGATGGTGTTTATATTTTTAGTATTATGGTCAAATCCAGGATACCATTTTTTCACAAAAAGCCCCATATTACCCAGCCACAAAGGTCCTCCTAGAAGCACCGATTCCAAATCCTCTTGCTAATTAAATTTTTCCAGAAAAAAGCCTTTTGGCATGATGGTAATACTCAGGGCTCCCTTAGGTTTCCACTTTCTCAAAGCCCATTTTCTAATGAAATCAATATTAGGTCTAGAGCCAAGAAACTTACCAACGAGGGAGAGATTCATTTTGCTTAAAGCTCTATCAACACACCCATCTGGGACCCTCAGGCAGGTGGCACCCCCATTGTCCTTTCCCACGTGAACTGTCCAACAGTTTTTGGACTAAGGAAATATTTATTAATGGTGTATTCACCCAATTTTGGTGCCATAAATAGAAGGAAATTCAATGCAAGTGGAAGAGCTAAGGAGAAGTCAAGGATGCATGCTATAAATAAATAAAATAAATTTATTTAAAGAAACCAACAACATGCATAATTGGGTGCCATAATAAAGAAGCAATTAATTATTTTTGCTAAGGATTGCAAGCCAGATAGGTTTTGGCGCCAAGGAAAGGAGGTTTTTGCATTAAA
Organism: Taxus wallichiana var. yunnanensis; assembly: GCA_018340775.1. Lineage (NCBI taxonomy): Eukaryota > Viridiplantae > Streptophyta > Pinopsida > Cupressales > Taxaceae > Taxus > Taxus wallichiana. The sequence continues at coordinate 732,646,276 of CM031234.1, read as the reverse complement.
AGGTTTTTTTCATTGCCATGGAGCTTCAAGGTTTGGTGCCTAGGGTTGGAATGGCTTAATTCTTGTTATGATAATTATATGCATGTGGGTATAAGTGCTCTGGTGAATTAAATAACATTCTTTCTTTATTTGCATGCAAGAAAAGCCTCAAATTTTAGGGTACAGGATTTATATGTAGATTTTGGTGATAAAAATTAAGTATTCATGCCCTAGACTTCATCTTTGTCTGAATTAATTGCAGGTATTCATCACAGGTGCTCATATAAGTAAAAGGGAGTTCAAATCAATATCAGGTACATTGAATATATCTTCCTAATCTGAAGAAATTTTTAGATCTGCACAAATTGATCCAATTGCAAGGGATTCCAACATAATTAAAAGAAAAAGAGCTCAGAAAAAAATTGTTTCAACCATGATGAAGCATGATGAAAGAAAAGGATCAGTAGAATCATTCATAGCTTCTAGATTTTTTTAAGTCAATGATACAGACATATGCCCTGAACCTATCATTAATTTAATTGACAGATCCAGATCTCATAATTGCAAAGGCTTCTGGCAAAAATTCATCCTCTTGTTTCTAACGCTACCGTGTAGAAGTCAGTGCATGGAAAATTCCTTCCAGGATCTTGTGCATGTGCTCTCAATCTTCTAGTTGAAGCCTTTATTAAATTTACTTGTATTTACATTCACTCAGAGTGCTTTCTAGAATTTAAAATTTCTCATATGCAATTAAAAATAAAAATGATGAGTTTTATCTAAATTATTTATGGCAAACATTGCACTGGTGCATGTACTGGAGAAGAACTGCAAAAGCTTTAAGGATAAGAGGGAAGACAAGTCAAAGGCAATACCCATAAGCAAATCACAGTTAGCTGCTTCGGATCCAGTTTGGTGAGAATCAAAGGCAGAAGAGTCAATCACATGCAGAATATGGAAAAAGAACAAGAGTGGAAATGTTGCAGCTTTATTCTAATTTCTTTTCCTCTTTCTTCTTCTTTCTCTTATTTTATCCAACAAAGTAATTCAAAAATCAATTAAGTTATAAAACTAAGTGATTGGTTTAAAATTCGTTACTTGAAGAAGTCAACTACTTGAAAATAGGTGGCAGACATGCAAATTGGAAGGTTCTATTTTTAGTTATAAATCATGCATGTCATGCAAAGAAGAATTCTAGGAGAAATATTTTCAGTTGTTTCCTGTACAACTTCCGCAAGTTCTAGTTTAGTTGCAGTTTCCCATTTGTAATTTCCCTTCCATACACTATAAATGGAGGAAGAACCTATGGGTTAAAGGATCAAAATTGGTAATTAGCATTCTTGTGTTCCAAACTTTGAGCTGAAACCCTTTATAGCTTTCGGAAAGCTCAAGAATAGATAGGAGGCAGATTTCCAGAGAATTTTGTGTTAACGGTGTATTTGTTTCTTATATCTTTTTAGATCTTTGCATAAACTTTGTGTTATCTTAGATCTAGATGTGAAACTTTCCTTTGGTTTAAATTCTGCATTTCAAGATCTATTTGTTTCGTCTATGTGCATGTGACCAAATCTGTAAACTATTGGTTAGGTTGCACATCTTCTTTCCTTTCTTCTCGTATTTAATTATTTCCCTTTCATGCACATATTTCTTACAGCCGCTTACTTGCTTCAAAATCACCTAGTTATGGGTCATGAGCTACGCAGTGATTAAAGTAACACCAATGAGATAGATACTAGGAAATATAAATCTTACATGGGAGCCTCACCGGTAAATGACGGAGATTTATCTCATAACTACCTAGATTTTTAGCTTTGTAAAAATCTATCAATAGAATATTTTCGTCAACACTAGTCACCTCAAATCTATTTTAATAAGAAAATGTTTGCTTTTAAGAACTTAACTCAAGGTAAAATGGGTGTTGAAGAGTATTGGGAATGTTTTTCTAAGTTGTTAAAATGTGTTCTCTAATACCAAAATGATGACTTTTTTAGATCCGGAAGTTTATTATGAGATTAAACCTAAACATAGGAGGTGAGGTAGATGTTCATGGACCATCTACTATGGAAATAATGTTTGAAAAAGGCCATAAGACAAGAATAGAAATTTTAGACAATTTCAACCTTTAGGAATGAGAAACACAAGAGAAGCATTAGCTCACATGCACGATTATCTCCTAGAAGAACTTGGTGGAAGAAAGTGGGCAACAAAATGAATATCTTGTAAAGAATAATACAAACATTAAACATGTTGTAAATATAAGAAAGAATGAGCAAAACAATGTTTCTTATGGTAAAAATAAATTTGAGAGGAAGGGCCCTCTGGGGGATGTTTTACATGTGGTGGTGAGTATTATGCAAACTAATGTTCCCAAAAAGAGTCAAGGGAAAATATATGAGAAAAGAATTCATGTTGCAATGGATAATCATCAATCGAGAAACAAGTTATCCCAATAGAAGTGTTAGGTAAGCTTTATGTTGTTAGCATAGTCTACGTACTTAATTTTTATTATTAGACTAGTTCCTATCTATTCCATTATTCTCTCCTTCTTGTTTGTAACTTCTCCATCCATTTAGGGGTTCTTGTTTATTCATGTACCTATAAATATTGTACATGGCTCCTTTTTTTAGTAGAATAATAAGAGATAACAAATCTCTATTCTCTCTCCTTTATTTATGCCTCACACTTTGGTATCAGAGCACCAAATTCTCTTGCCTGTGCGTGGAAGAATTGTAAAGGATCATATCAGCATCTGCATTTTTTAAAACCACTCAAGCGTGGGAATGAGATGAATGGTCAAAAATTTTGCATGGTACCAATATCAGTGCACCTGGTCATTTAAAAGCATGCGTGAAAAAAAAATTGTTTCTCTTGCGCTAAATACAAAAACTCTTTTGATGCATGGTGATTGGAGCCTTCAGCCTGCATGGAGAGGAGATGCGTGGTAATATTTTTGCATGAAGGGAGAATATTTGTCTCTTTTGTTGCATGGAGTTCCTCTGCAACCTGCAAGCAAATAACGTGGAGCTCAATAAAAAAATGTTGATGTGGAGCAGCATGGAAAACAACACGTGGGTGGAAGAAAATCACTCTTCTATGTGGAGACAAGGAGTCTTCTTCAGCTGCATTAAAAGTATATTGGTGGGTGAAGCTTTTATGCCTGCGTGAAGACAAATAAGTTTTCTACACTCGCATAAACTTGGTGGTAGACAAGCCTCTGCAATTTTCCTATACGTGAAGAAAGGAGATATTGCGTGGAAAGCATTGAAGTTGCGTAGAAAAGGACAAGAGTTTGTTGTGTGAAAAAGGTGATTCTTCTCTACATAAACTCCATCCATCACTGCATGAAACACAGAAGAGAAGAGAATTTGGCTTTATGAAAGCCTAAAAGTCTCTTATAATAATTAAAAATTACCCAGTGAAGAAACTTAGAGTCTCTCAAAGAGACGTTGAATGTCAAGCGTAAAAAACAATCGAGATTATTGAAAGGCTGCAACGTTAACTCGCCACCAAAGAACACCATGAAGAAGCTCCTGAGAGCTCTAGGTTCTACTTTTCTTTGCTAAACGAGCTTCGGAACACCGGCAATCTAGTCTTCGATGAGGACTTCTTGAATATTTCCTTTTCGACGTCAACTACCAAGCAAAGTGAGTTCGGGAAGAGTTAGAAGTCGGGTACGACGCTGATTGTGAAGACGAAGAAGAATTCCCCACCTAGTGTCATCGTCACTCAACAAATGAGTATCGAGAGCATCTACAAACCAAGTACTTCTCATCAGTGAGTAAAATTTGTAATAACTCTTGAATAAATAAATTTAAAAAAAAATTATTATGATGTTTGCTCCGAAGTTACTTGTTTTCGATGCTCAGTTACTTAAAGGGTCCAATTTTGTGGCCTAGAAAACAAAAATGAGGACAATCCTTTAGTTTGAAGGATTATGGGGCATCGTGACCAGATCTGTGACCGCTCCCATAGCCCCTAATGAATTAATAAAGTATGAAATGGCTAGTGTTAAAGCCTTGATGTTGATAATGCTCAGTATCAGTGACAATGTGCAAACGCATGTTCGAAATGTGGAGAAACCAAAGGAGGCCTAGACAAGTTGGTAACAATTTATGAAGCCAAAAATCAGACTAAGATCCTCCATCTTTAGTGAAATTTTCACACCCTCTCTACGGGGTCAAATGAGAAAGTTAAGGAGTTCTTACGTTGCGTGGCTGAGCTGCGATAAGAGTTATTAGCGCTCGGTGAAACGATGGATGAAAAACTTCTCGTACCAATCACCTTGAGAGCACTCCCTTCTCAATTCCAAGTGTTTGTTATGACACTGAATGTATCTAAACAAATAGTGGCATTCGAAGAACTTGTGAATTTGCTTTAGCAAGAAGAGGCCATCAATTCATCCCAAGAGGAGACTCAGGATAAAGCCCTGTTCTCAAAGCCATACCGTGGCCAAAAGAATCAAAAGGGTCCCCCAGAGAATCCAAATCAAGCACAACCAAAACAACAACAGAAAGATAAAAATTCAAAGAGGTGGTGTCACATTTGCATATCCAACACTCATGACATAAATCATTATTAGTACAATAGCTTGAAACAAGGGTCTTTAAGTCAAACAAACACATCAGGGTGCGAAGATTTTCAAAATTCCAAATGACGTCCCCGCTAGAGAAATCACAAGGGACATCTCGCAGCCCAACAAGATAATGAATCTGATGAGGAGACCTTAGAAGGAGCCCATTCTGGTAAGAACCTTATGCTTGTCTCTCAGACTTCACAACCCACGAAGAGAGTCTGGCTGATAGACTCTGGTGTAAGTAAGCACATGTCAGGTGACAAGGAGCTATTTGATTCACTAGACGAACAACCCACTGGTGATTGGGTTCGGATAGCCGATGACAAAGAGTATGTTGTAGAAGGAATAGGAAGAGTCACCATTCCTCTGGGACCATGAAAATGTATGCTTACAAAGGTACTATATGTTCCTAGATTGACTAGCAACCTCCTGTCAGTGACTCAACTATTGAATCATCACCTGAAGGTAGAATTTCTTGTCCAAAATGGCATCAAATCATGTTTGATCTTGTGACAAGGTAAGATTATTGCTAGAGCATTTCTAAAAGATAAGTTATTTGCTTTAGATACTATTTCATCTTCTACAATAGCTTTATCTGCATCAACAGTACAATCTACTGCACTCTGGCATTTTAGATATGGACACTTGTCAACTAGTTCATTGCATCAGATGAGTTCAAAAGAAATGGTTCATGGACTACCCAAATTGTCCAGTTCCTTACCTTTGTGCCCTAGTTTTCTTGCAGGAAAACAACACAGGGATTCGTTTCAGGCAAGCACCTTCCATGCCAAGAAGCATCTGGAGGTAGTTCATACCGATCTGAATGGCCCTCTTCCTACTTCATTTTCAGGATACAAGTACTTCCAATTGTTTGTGGATGACCACTCCCGCAAGATGTGGGTGTTTTTCCTAAAGAAGAAAAGTGAGGCTCTTCAACATTTCAAAAATTCTATCATCGTGTTGTGAAAGAGATCGGACAACCACTTCTTCTACTTCACTCAGATCAAGGGGGGGAATTCACATCAAATAAGTTCTTGGCATTCTGAACCAACAAGGCATTAAGAAGAAACTTGCTCCCTACACACCTCAGTAAAATGGCATTTTTGAGCAACGCAGTCACACAGTGATGGAGATGGCTCGCTGCATGCTAACAACAACAAAGCTAGAGGAACACTATTGGGTGAAGCAATACAGATAACTATATATCTTCTCAATAGGGCACCAAAAATATTCTACAAAATAAAATGCCAGAAGAGGTATGGAGTGGTAGAAAGCCATTAATTTCTCATTTGTGAGTATTTGGCTGCACAACATACATGCATGTCCTAGCTTAGAAGAGAAAGAAGGTTGATCCAAAGACACTCCCATGTATCCTACTTAGCTACAACACTACCTCGAAGGCATATCATCTCATGGATCTTGAGACAAAGAAAATATACGAGAGTCGGGACGTGGTTTGTGACGAGTCATCCTTTGACTCTGTAGTGACATCGAAGATCCATTACTCAAACCACCTCTAACTGACTAGTCTCGAATCAGATGAACAACCAAAGGAGACTACTCAGAGAAAATAAATGTTGTCAAGAGAGCTATTTGTTGACCTTGGAGAATTGGAGAATGTGACTCCACATCAATCCACATGGCAATGAAACAGTTCTTCTCAAAAGTAGCCAAGTTCTTTTCCAAAGTGGGTACAAAGCACCATCAAGGACTCACATTTGCAAAAATCCCAGATACATCATCTAGAGTCAAAACAAGGAGTCAAACAAGAAATGAGGTAAAATTTACACTCATGAGTTCACTGATTAATAGCTCCGAGCCTAGAAAATGTTCGTGAAGCACTCAATCAACCTCAGTGGAAGGAAGTCATGGATACAGAATATGACTCACTTATGAAAAATCAGACATGGGAACTTGTCGATTTTCCTACAGGAAAGAAACCCATAGGCTACAAATGGGTTTTCAAGATAAAATATAAGGCAGACAGATCCATCGACAAACATAAAGCACGTCTTGTAGCAAAAGGATATACTCAGAAAGAGGGCATCGACTATGAAGAAACCTTTGCACCCACTGCGAAGATCAAGACCATCAGAATTGTTTGTGCACTGACAGCACAAAAAGGATGGAGACTTCAATAGATGGATGTCAAGAGTGCTTTCCTAAATGGTGTTATGAAAGAAGAAGTGTACATAACCCAACATGAAGGATTTGTTGATGAAGAGAATCCTAAGAAGGTATGTCGTCTTATCAAATCATTGTATAGACTGAAACAAGCTCCAAGGACATGGTATATCAAGATTGATGATCACCTTTTGCAGCATGGGTTCACTCATAGCCACTCATATTCAAATTTATATATAAAGAAGGTAGGCAAGGAAATTGTCATTCTTGTTATATATGTATATGATCTTATGATCACTGACATTTTAGAAGATCAGGTTGATATTATGACGAATGATCTCAAAAGAACCTTTGACATGAAAAATTTGGGGCTACTACATTATTGTCTTGACTTGGAAATATGGCAAAAGGATCATCACATTTTTTTCTCCCAGATAAAGTACGCCAAGACACTCCTGGAAAAGTACAGAATGTCTGATTGTAAACCTATATCCACTCCCATGGAGAAAGGCTTACAACTTTCAAGATTCCAAGATTCACCTCAAGTAGATGCTACTCTCTATAGGAAACTTATTGGAGGGCTCATCTACTTGACATATACCAGACCAAATCTATGCTTTGTCGTCAGCTATCTTTCCAGGTTCATGCAGGAGCCAAAGCAATGTCACTGGACAACAACAAAGCATGTATTGAGATATGTCCAAGGAACATTTGATTATGGTATGGAATATAAGAATAATGATCAATTCTTCTTACAGGATATGTCGACTTGGACCACGTTGGATCTATTGATGACAAGAAGTCAACTATAGGATACATTTTTCATCTTGGATCTAGTCCCATCTCATGGATAAGCAAGAAACATAATGTTGTTTCTATTTCATCCACAGAGGCAGAATATCGTGTTGCACGAGGAGTTGTGTGTGAAGCGATATGGTTATGTCACATTTTGGATGACATGGGAATTCCTGAAAAATAGTCACCTGTTCTCTATTGCGATAATCAAAGTGTGTTGAAGCTTGTGCAAAATCCTAGTATTTCATGAACAAACGAAACATATTGAAATTGACTATCATTTCATTCAAGAGCACATCTTGAACCATCATATTCAGCTCTAGTATTGTCCTACAGAAGCACAAGTAGCTGATATTCTCACCAAGGCTCTTGGAAAAGTTAAATTTGATCTCTTCAGAGGTCACATTTGCAAGAATAATGTAATAAGGGGGAATGTTAGCATAGTCTACGTACTTAATTTTTATTATTAGACTAGTTCCTATCTATTCCATTATTCTCTCCTTCTTGTTTGTAACTTCTCCATCCATTTAGGGGGTTCTTGTTTATTCACGTACCTATAAATATTGTATGTGGTTCCTTTGTTTAGTAGAACAATAAGAGATAACAAATCTCTATTCTCTCTCCTTTATTTCTACCTCACATATGTTATCCACATTCTTGTTTTGTTTGACATCGGTCTCTCTTGAGTGCTTTATTTCAATTAAGTTAGTTGGTAAATTATCTAATAAATTTGCATTTATAAAAACTTATGGATTGTACAATATGGGAATGATGTTATTCATACAATATACCAATGTTTGTTTAAGGAAACATTGGAATTACCTAGTTTTACCACTGCACTTGACCTTTATGTGACTCATTTAAGGTCTTATGACATCATAATAGGAGTAAATTAATTTTCCAAACATAAGGAAACAGTGGAATGTTTTGAAAAATGAATAGAAATTCTTGATGACATGCAGAAAACAATAAGCATTCAGGACATTAAGAGAGATTTTTAAGTTATACCAATATCTACAATGTAGCTTGAGAAATCTAAAAACAAAGGATGCATGATGTATGCAATGAAAATTTCAGATTTTAGTGAGGAAGCTAAGACTTTCTTGGAATATTTTCTCCTTTTACGAGAGTTTAAGGATGTCTTTCTGGAAGAATTACTTGGACTTCCTCCTAAAGGAAAGTTTGATTTTACAATTGATAGTAAACATGGAATAAAACATATATCAAAAACACCTTATAGAATAACAACAACATGGTTAGTTGAACTAAAATCACATTTACATGAAATTTTGTCAAAAGGTTTTATATGACCTAGTGTGTCTCCTTGGGGAGAATCGATCATTTTTTGTTAAAAATAAAAATGGAACGTTAAGGTTATGCATTGATGTTCGCATGCTTAACAAAGCAACAATAAATAATAGATATCCTTTGCTAGGGTTTGATGATTTTTTTTTATCAGATGAGATATGCATCTATTTATTCCAAGATTGATTTACGGTCTGGTTATCATCAACTAAGGATAAAGGATGAAGATCTTCATAAAATACCAATCATTTAACACAATATAACATTATGAGTTTACTATTTTACCATTCAAACTCACTAACACACTTACTACATTTATGAACCTTATGAATAATATTTTTCAATAATACTTAGACAAGTGTGTTCAGTTTTCTTGATGATATTTTAATTTATTCAATGAATCTTAAGGAACACAAAGAGCACTTAATAATAATGTTAGAAGTGTTGAGAAAGAGGAGAATATATATAAAGATTCAAAATATTCTTTTCATCAAAACGAAGTACAAAATCTTTGCCACATTATAAACAAATATGGGATTTCAATTGACCTATTGAAAATCAAGGCTATAACTAATTGACCATCACCTAAAAACATACGTGAGGTAAGAACTTTTAGGGGACTAGCTAGTTATTATAGAAAAATTGTAAAATACTTTTCAAAAGTGGTTGGACCAATTCACGACCAATTACTACATTGCAGAAAAAAGGTAAAATTTTTGTATGGACTGATAGATATGAAAATACATTTAATTAGTTGAAAGAAAAACTTACAACAACACCTATATTAAAGGTTACATATCCTAATGGAATATTTAACGTGGTAATTAATGCCTCGGGTAAAGGTTTAGGAGGAATAGTTATTCAAAATGATAATGTAATTACTTATGAGAGTAGAAAGCTAAAGGTGCATGAGTAGAAATATACTCCCCATGACTTAGAACTTGCTACCATAGTTCATGCCTTACAAATTTGGAGGCATTACTTGATAAGAAAGCCATGTGGACTGAAAATAGACCATGTGGGGTTGAAATACATTTTTAAGCAACCCAATTTGAACACAAGTCACAAGTAGGTGGTTGGAATTTCTATTCCAATATGAATTTACTATTAGTTACATCAAAGGAAAGGAAAATCAAGTGGCTGATGCACTGAGTTGCATGAAGCATATTTCTGCTATTGTGACCCTCAAAACATAGTTTAAGGAAAAAGTTAGGAAATAACTTCAAACTAATTTGTACTATCAACATGTGAAAATTGTGTTAGGAGCGTATCCAAATGATAGGATATACAAAGCATAGAGTATGACAACAAAGTAAATATACCCTTGAGTAATGATCTTAGAGCGAAATTCATGATGCATCGTATTCCAGGCATCTAAAGGTAACAATGTTGTTGACTAATATGGAAGTACAAGTTAAGTTCATTTATGAGTGATTGAAAGAAGCTATTGATAGGTAAAAAAATTTGTTGATTTAAACAAAGTTGACCGAAAATTTGAGCAAGGAGATAAGGTCGTTTTTAGCATAAAAAACCAAAAGAGATCTATTTCATTTGGAAATGTTGTCAAACCGTCACCTAGATATGTGGGACCTTTTGAAATCCTAGAAGTGATAAGTCTAGTGGCTTACCGATTATCATTACCTCCCGCATTATTCAAGATGCATAATGTTTTTCATAGATCTTTACTTAAAAAATATGTTTATGATATAACACACGACATGAATTAGAACTCATTACAGGTTCAAAACCCAAGAATTGTAGTGGTTGAACCAATAAGAGTGCTAGAAACTTGCAAGTTGCATCTCAAAAATCATGAAATTGCACAATATAAGGTCCAATGGGACCAATATTCCGAGAACAACACAACTTGGGAGAACATGGATGAAATGAAAACTACTTTGCCAAATCTTTTATTGAACAAAACAATTATTTAGATGATTTGTTCTAGATTTATTTATACTATTTGGTACCTATTATGATTGAATGACAATTTAAGCTATATCATTGACTATTTGGAAATAACTTGCTCTTATAACGTTGATTACAACCGAGTTAAGAAACTATTATTGGATGAAATTCTAAAAAATTTCAAATAATGAGAAAATGAATTGTTTTTCTTTTTTGTTGATTTTGAGGTTGCTTACAATTAACATGATTATGAATGTTAAATTTAAATCATCAGGACAATGATTCTCTTAAGAGGGGAAGTATGTAACATCCCAACTTATTGTATACACATTGTCATAGAAAACTGATAATACTATGGCTCATCACATATCGAAGTGTTTGTGATGATATATTAAGTTATTAATGAATACATGGATATATGTTTGTCGATAATAATTTAATAGATAATAATAGATAAGTATATATATATATATATATATATATATATAATATATATATATATATATATATATATATATATATATATATATATATGTATGTATGTATGTATGTATGTATGTATATGTATTGATATAATGATAGCTTAATAATTATGTTTTGTTTTTAAAAGGTCAAGGAACACTAATTGCTTAGTAATGTGTATAAGTTTAATTTGGCATATGAATGGGTTTTGAGACCACCATGGCTAACATGTTGGTTTGTTTGGTTAATATGGGTCATACACTGCTTGCTTGGCATAAACATTGGTTAATAAGGTTAACATGGTCACCGATCATCCGATCATTGGGAAATTTGGTTGCTATGTGGCATAAACATTGTTTAGTTTTTTTTTATGTGGCAATATATTTGTCACCATGCAAGGTTATTAAATTTTAAACTATAAATTTAGAGGGAGGTTTTTGTGGTTTTATGGGCCATGACATGACACTAACATTTATGAGGGAATTAATGATAGTCTGGTTCCTTGGGAACATGTAGCTTCTCCAATAAGCTAACCATGTAAGTCTACTTCCCGCCATTCACATTGTTTGTATTGTATTTGGAATTTTCATTATTTGGTTTTAGAGCTCGACATGGAGTTGGGCAAGGAGATTTTTATGGAGATATTATTGGAATCCTATTTTAGGTTTTTACATGTCCAGTTTATTATTGTTTCTATGGTTTCTATGGCATTTATGTTATTTTTAAATACCTGGAAGGATTCAATGGTGTTTTTGGGAGCATTCGGCTAGAAGGATTTCAAGGAAATTAAAGGCAAACACAGGAAGATTCAGGCATGGGTTTCTTACTCACACTCCTTGCTATTTTATTTTGAAATAATAAAGACATTTTTGGTTACATATATTTAGTTATAAAACTAGAAATGTGAATGCTTTAGCTTGAAATTTGGATTTTAAAATGTTATAGTTGAATGTATTATGGTTTTGGTTATTTTGGGTTTTGATTTATACATCAAGCTTAGAAAATATTGAGGGAATATTTGACCACGAAATGGGTAAATGATTATTGGTGAGTTTATGAACTAAATACATGTGGGTTTGTTTTCTATTCAATATTTGAGTTTGAGTTTTGTATATTTTTGGTTTGTTCAAATGATTGAAGGCTATATTCAGCTTGGTTTGAGTTTGTCGTTTTTTATTGTTGTCCAACTCGTAGTTGTATAAGCTCTTATTGAGCTATGATATTATTACTAATTAAATTCAACCCTCCTTTAGTTTTGAGAACACCATCTTGATTCAGCTCTTAGAGAGATTGACTGCTTTGTGGTATTTTAGTTCATTATGAGCTTTGTTGATATCGGTGTTATTAAGTTCTTTAGAACATTAATTTTTCCTATTTCTCTCCCTCTTTGAACATAATTAACTGTGATAATCATTATGAACTTAAAGGTAATTATGTTTTGGATATTTTTATTATGAAATATGGAAAAAGTTAAGAGGAAAGAGATAAAATGTAGGGATTATGAATGTTGTGTGAGTTTTGTATTTGCATACATTTAAAATCAAGCTTGGACAATGTTTAAAGAATATTGTTAGCTCTTATCGAGCTAGATGTTATCATTAGCTCTAGTAGATAATGATTGTCATGATTCTCTCTCTCCCTTGAAAAATGTCTTGCCATGGGTTATCACGGTGAATCTGGGGATGAATACGTTATGGGTTATAGTTACTTTTGGGGTTTTAGTTCATCTTGAACTTGACTGTTATTTTTTCTTTTGGCTCTTAACGAGCATGATTTTAAAACTTTTTATGATATGGTTTTGATCTTGGTTCATTAATGAAATCTAGACAAGTAATAAGAATGAAATAGTTGTTTATTGAGTTGTAATGTTATTCTTCACCTTTTGTATACATTAATGGATTGAATAATTGGGTGGAACTTGGAAATGATTTCACTTGTTGCCTCATTTGATTAAAGTAAAAGTATATATTTTTGGTTTGGTTAATTTCTAAATAAAAAATGGATATGGAATTAAGAAATAACATCTTATGGAGTATTGGTGGTTTATCTTGATCACGAGTGGTAGTTTGGTTATTTTGTATGATTGCAATAGGAAATAGAGAATTAATTTATAATTTTATTAAAACATAGATATTATCATTATTTCATTGTTCATAAGTTCTTGAATCTCATTGAAACTTATTTTTATGAGCGAGAAACTAAAGAATGAGATAGAATTATGGCTCTCCCTTGAGCCTTTTTGATTGAGTTAGTTTTATCAATCTTCTTCTTGAACATGACATGAGATATATATGATTGAAAATTTCTTTCGATATATAGTTTTTATTATTCTTTTCCGAATATAAATTATTTGTAAACAAAATAAAGGAGGAATTGAAATATATGCATATGAACTCTATTGGTTAGAACTACCTTACCAAGTTGTTTTCATCATTTTGTTTATTAAGTTTATAAAAGTATAAGTATGAATTGTGGTTGTTTATAATCTTGAAAGGAATGAATGTTTAATTAAACATGGATTGACTTCTATTTATAGTGAGTTGTTATTTCTTATCTTGGATTATTGATATGAAGGACAAATTTAATGTCTTATTATCATATAAATGCTAAGTTTAACCAGTTGGTTTCATCGGTGAAAGTGACATACTATTTTTATATTAAGATGAAGTAACATTTTTATATGTGTATCTGATAATAATTTTATTATAAAGTAGGAAGTTTATAATTATATTGTACTGATTACGAATCAAGTTAACCATAACTTATTCAGTTATTTCATTATGAATACAATATGGAATATGATTTTGTGAAATCATGTCAATTCTCTGAATTGACCCATATATTCTCTCTCCTATAGTTTGCAGGAAAGGATGACACTCTTAAAGTGACTGTTTGGATTGTTTATGATTGATTTACATCATATGTTATTTTGATATGAATCTAGAAAGGATTATTGTAAATAATTGTTAATGCGAATGAAATGCCTTCACATCTTGTAAAGGGAATTTTTCCCAATGTATTATTTTTGATGATTTGTATATCATTATTAATAAAAATAAATAATTATCATTATGTAAAACAAAATATATGACTTGGTTGATTTGTGACTTATCTTGTTGGATATGAAAATAAGAATATGTTGTTATACAACTAACTATAAATAAAGATGATTAATCTTATGATATGTATTAACTGATGATTTCATTGATTAAATTGAAATGATAAAGTATACTAAATGAACACAAATAATAAAGATAATAATATAATGAAAATGATTTAAATTTATTATTGTACCTTATGGAATTAAATGAACTAATCATGACAAACAATGTACTTAATAAAACAAAGATTTTCCTTAACAAGTGAATGTGATGAAATAACTCGATGCGGAATATGATTATTAAACCTTTACTTATCAATGTAAACTATGTTGTATTAATATGATAAGAGAAACTAAATAAAGATGGTAACTTTTTGAGTATAACCCTCTTTTAAGAATCTAACACCATGTATCTATACCTTTTAAACGTGTTGTAAAGAAAGAATTAGTTACTTCACCTATCAAAGACAACTTAAAGTATATAAGTAGCATAGGTGTTATGTCCCTTCGTCTTATCATTAGCATCCTGCTGTGCCAACTCGGATGACAGCTATGGGAAGGGTAGTGAGGAAGCAATGATGAAAATCATTACGTGGTCATTATCTTTCTTATAGGGATCCTAATATGGTACCAATAGGATCCTTTCGATTAATAGAATGAGTCAAACATGGGATCTTCTTCATCAAAACTAAATTATATTCTTAAACAACAAAAATAAATCAAATAAATATATTGATATGGTTGTGTGGTGGTAGAAGACAAGTTTCATAGGGTAGTGTGTAATTTTGAAACTAAGCTTGCAAATTAATGCTAGAAAACTTTGGCCAAAGTAATGTAATTGTTGACTAAATTGTTTATTCACTAATCCCCTAAATCAACGATGTCGGGAACTAGATGGAAGATGTTTAAATATCTTTTTAGTAGTCATTAAGGAGATACACAAGTTCTCAAAACCTATATAAGGTTTAACTAAGTATACAAAGTAGACACACACATATAGAGTGATCAAGGGAGATCGGGAAGATCTAGTAGACCCTTACAGTTGCACATGGTTAACTAATGTTATCAAGATGGATTATGAATAATTTAATAATGTTGGATTATTTAGCAGCAATCTAATTATAAATGTAAAATATTGAAAGCATTAATTGAACTTAAGGGGTTTGTTTGAAAAAAATCCCTTAATTTGGATGAATCATAACATGAGTATTACAATATACCTATAGCACCTGCTTCACCTATGTCTATAAATGTGTTTTCATTACCTACATATTTGTGATGAATCATTTGGACATGTATGTGACTTATTTTATCTTCCTTCCTTATTGATTTACAAGAGTGTATTTCATCACATGTGATAGAATTATCTCAATGTGCCCTTTGATATGATGAGTACTACACTACATACCAATATGCCAAAGTGGGATCAAGCCACACATATTTATCCAAGGCCTGTTGTGGATTGAGGGTTAGAAAATGTAAATAAATATGTAGCCCTAATTCAACCCTCAACACTTGGCAATGATGTTTGGCTCGATTTTAGTACATAGATGTGATCTAGCGACATAATGATAGATGTGTTCATATTAGAATAACGTTGTTGGAATATTCTCTAAGAGATAAGATACTTCAATGTTTGGCTCGATATCCTTCTTAGAGGTGCTTTTGATATGGCATCCCTAAATATCCATATTAGGTAAGGGTTTATGCATTTATATAGGAAAATTGATTCAAAAAGGTTTCTCGCTCAACTGATCCTAAGATTTGTAGTCACAAAATCATGCGCTTACTACTATAATTATAACGATAAGTATGTTGTTTTATATATGGATCTTGCGTAAGAAAAGTATTCACTAAAAACCCATCCCCTAGTCCTATCATCAGTCTAGTTGGTCGTTGTCGTTGTGTGTCTTATACAGTCATCACTTACTTACACAATTTTGGTCATCTCTCATGGAGTCTTAGTTGTCATTATTCACTTAGTTGTCGTCTCTAGTCTTTGACTAGGGTGCCTAGGAAGGGATTAGGGCACCTCGGGTGCCCTGGTCCTCATTTCTAGGTTCCCTAGTCTCGGTCACACTTGGTTCTAATTTAGATGTTCAAGGTTGGTATTTATGAGTTTCCCTCCCATTCCCCTAGGTACTAGTCAACATGTTAGGTCATTAGTTTAAAATTTTGAGTAAGAGATCCCTATATAAACACAACATACAAACTATCTTATGGGAAGACTACTTCAACTAAGGGCTAGCTATCTACATAAGGCAAGGCACTGCATCTGGGCACTATTATGCATCACACAGTGCATAAGAAGGGATTCTATTATATTCCATCCACCCTTCTACATTTTTATCTAGCTATTGCCCACTACTTTGGTGTCATTGCCGCTAAGGTGCCCTAGGCACACCATTGCACACACAAAGCACATAGAACTACATCAGGTCTGAGATGTAGTGCAATGCTCAGTCATAAGTCCATCCATTTGGCAACTGAGGATAGTCTGACCCATTCATTTGCATATTTCATTTTTAGGGTTTGATGTTTTTGTGTGGGGTTTTGTAGGAGATTATTCATTGGAGACTTACAACGACACCAATGAACCAAGTGTGACACCAAACTAATCAAAGGTGAAGTAATGTGAATGTTTAATGACCATGTCAGATTCAGTTTTTGAGTCACTCTGCAGACAAAGATGCCCCTTTTTTAGACCAAGACACACATAGGTTCCCATGTCCTTCCCTAGGTGCCCTAGTTTGGCCAGATCTACCTCTTCTACAATTTTCTAAGGTTCACTACGACAGTCAACTCCATAAATAAATCATCTGTCCAATCCTAGATTACTATGAGGTAAGTCTATTTCAGGTTAGTACCATTTCCCCTTTCATTTCATTTCATTCTTATTAAAAAATGAATTACTTAGCATTTACATTTCCATATATTTCAGTTATTGCATTGATGTAATTTATTAGATTATTACTAAAATATAACTTTTAGATAATCATTTTGGTGAACTTGTACTTCAATTTTCTTTCCCTAGGATCCACTTCAAACCCTAATGGCTAAGGATAACTCTTCTCCTTCTCAGCCCATCATGTCACACTTTAGTGTCAATCCAATCTATGATGAGGTTGTTATCGCTGAGCTCACGGCTCTCTATAGTAATGTTACGATGCCATAACATATTTTTAGATGATCAACAATATATACCTACTAGTTTAGAAAATCCCCCTATTGGCACTAGTATAGTTTTAGATCTGATAGCCTTCACTCATTGTACACCATGATATACAACTATTACTGATCTTTTAAGGAAATTCTAGATGATTCTCTTATTGATTACATGTTAGGTCTTAACAATAGCTCTCATATTGATTCTCCTCCTAATCAGACCATTGTTATGGCTACATCTCATGACTCTCCTATTTCTGATATTGCTTCTCCTAATCCATCACATACTAGTTCACATACTCTCTCATATTATGTTGATGATCCTATTGATAGTACGCTTAATGACATTTTCATATTTGAGTCTTTATCTTGATGTCAATAATACAATTGATATTCATGATTCTACTACTTTTCATACTGCTAAGTCTGAATCTCATGCTCCAATTTCTCCTGAGGTTATATCTAGTATCGTGCATGAGTCACCTCCATCTATTAGTTATTCTTCTCCTACCATCTCATCTCCTCTTAACACTTCACCTACATCTATTAGTTCATCTTCTCCTATCAAGGTATCTCCATCAGTTTCTTTATTTCCTAGGGATGTTTCCAATGCTAGTTCTACCACTGTTATGGATGTTCCATCTTCTTCATCTACTATCACTTCTCCAACACCTACCCCTAGTTTTCCTTTAGCATCAGAATCTCCTTTATCTTCTCTTGAGGTACCTATGATTACTCACAATGGCAAGTTACAACCACTTAATACATTATTTCCATCTCCTATTATTCCTTCATAGGACATTTTATCTCTCATGCATGTCACAGGTCAATTACAATCTCAGGTTCAGTCACTCACTTTAGAAAGTAGGGCCTATTATGCTTTAATTGATAATAATTCATTACATGACAACCCTATTCCTAAGAAAATTCATAACTCTACATTTCCTAATGACTTTATCATTCCTACATTCACATGCTTTAATGGTACTGGTGACCCTCACTTACACCTCAAACATTACTGCATGGCTATGACTCCCTATCCTAGTGATATATTATTGATGAAGGCCTTTCAACATAGTCTTACTAATGATGCATTACAATGGTACACTCATCTTCCATTTGGGTCTATTAGTACTTACTATGATATGGAGGATGCCTTCCTTCATTGTTTTATCATCAACAATGGCCCTAGAGTTACTTATGATCATATACCTACTTTACATTAGGGTGCATCCAAACCTATCAAGGATTACATCTTATGATTCAATGCTTATATCCATCAACTAGTATTCCAACTTATTTATCTTGATAAGCAATTTACCTTTTTCCATGGTTTAATTCTTGTTCTCAAGCAATGATTACAATATGATAAATGTGATTCATTCATACTCTTGTGATATAAAGTTATTGATCTAGAATATGACCTTCTCTCAGCACATGTTATTGATCCTCCACTTCCTACTACTACTGTCATATCATCTAGTCCTTCTCCATTTCCCCTAGTCAAGAAATGAACATAATCTCCATCTCTCGCTGACAAACAAACTCAACCTATTGTTGGGGTTAGCACAAGGTTGTGTAGATAATATATCAAATATGAGCATACATGCGATAAACGTGGATATTCTACCAGAAGAAATATACAAAAAAAGATATATAAATCAACACCATATTTAACACGGTTCACCCAGTGTGGGCTACATCCACCAAGAAACAAGCCAATCTATTATCCAAAACTTTCAGAATATTTACAATCTTACAAACCTCTCACGATGTACAATACTTTCTTTCTCTCAAGCTTCTCATTCTTCTCCAAGAATTCTCTCTCACACAATTATTTTCACAATAATCATTAAAACTCTCTTCTAAACCCTAGCTTTCTAGCTTATAAATACCTTATACAAACTTAGGGCACTTAGCCATGTAATTACAATAAATAGATCTGCTTTAATACTAAAAATAGATCTAATTCTCATGAGTTAAATAAAACACCCACGCATAGGTAACCGACGCTAGTTAGCCCTAACCGATGATGGTTCCTCCTTACTTGACTGATACTAGTCATAGGTGATTGATGTCATTCCCTTCATAACCGATGTCGGTTCTTTCATAATCGATGTCGGTTACTATGTTTTCCAGCAAGTTTAATATAGCATGCTAAACTCAAGTAATTGAGCTCCACATCTCAACAATCTCCCACTTGGAGATAAATTACTACATTATACATGTACAACATCATTCTTGGATCCTTTCCTTAGCTTTTTTCTTCCTCTTCAAGTATCAAAATCGAAGACCAACAGAAGTGGAGTGTAGCTCCAACTTCTCTTTTACTAATGGCTTCGTTAGCATATCCGCAAGGTTCTCACTCATATGAATCTTCTCTAGTTTCAACTTCCCATCCTCTAATACTTATCGTATGAAGTGATATCTCAACTGAATGTGTTTCTTTCTAGAATGACATGCTAAGTTCTTTACCAAATAAATTGCAATTTGGTTTGTCATTAAACAATTTGTAATTATCTTGCTACTTTCCCAACTTTTCCATGAACCTGCTCATCCATATCATCTCTTTGCTATCCTCTATAGCTGCAACATACTCTGTCTCTGTAGTAGACAAATCCACAACCTTCTATAATCTCGATATCTAGCTAACTGTCATCCCACCTACTGTGAAAATATATCCAGTAGTGCTCCTACCATCTAGATATCTAGCCATATCCAAATCAACATAGCCACATAAAGAAATATTTGAACCTCCATAGCATGACTACATGCTAGATGTCCCTCTCAAATACCTAAGTATCCATTGGACTACTTTCCAATTCCCTTTACCTGAATTGGCCATAAATCTACTCTCAACTCCTACTTCCTGTCTAATGTTTGGTCTGGTAAAAACCATAGCATAGATGAGACTCCCAACTGTTGAAGCATATGGTACTCCTGTCATGTATTTAACCTCCTCATGTGATGAAGGACATTGATCTTTTCTCAATTTTAAGTTTACAACCATAGGTGTACTTACAAGTTTTGAATTCTACATTTTAAACCTTTCTAACACCTTATAGATATAATCCTCTTGAGACAAATACAATTTCTTGTTCTTCTTGTCTCTGTGTATTTGCATGTCAAGGATTCTTTTTATAACTCTTAAATCCTTCATAACAAGTGTGTGAGCTAGCTTTCCCTTAAGCTCACCAATGTCCTGAATACTAGATCTTGCAATAAGCATATCATCCACATACATTAACAAAATAATATAGCTCCCATTTTCAAGCTTCTTGAAATAAGCACAATGGTTAGATTCACATCTCAAGTAACCAAGCTCATGAATGAAACTATCAAACCTCATGTACCATTGCCTCGGAACTTTCTTGAGCCCATATAGACTCTTTCTCAACCTGCACACTAATTTCTCCTTACCCTTGACTTCATACCCAAGCGACTGTTGCATATAAATCTCTTCATCCAAATCACCATGAAGGAAAGTCGTCTTCACATCTAGTTTCTCTAAATGCAAATCATCTACTACAACTATACTCAATACAATACGTATGGAAGTCATTTTAACAATAGGAGAAAATATTTCACCAAAGTCAATACGTGCTTTTGTGTAATTCTCTTTTCTACAAACATTTCCTTGTACCTTTTCTCTCTACCCTCTTCTTCCTTGATCCTGTAAACCCATTTGTTTTCTCATTTCCTCTTACCTGCTGACAACTTAACCAAATCCCAAGTTTGGTTTTGTTCCAAGGAGTCCATCTCCTCATCCATGCCATGCTCCCATTGAACATGGGTCTCATCCCGCATTATTTCTTCAAAACTTTTTGGCTCACCATTATCAGTTAATAATAAATAAGATAGAGAAGGTGTAAATATTTTTTGAGGTTTACTTACCCTTTGTGACCTTCTCATTGAATTTTGGGGTACTGAAGGCTCATTCTAGACCTCCTAAACATTTGTTTTCAATTTTGATAGTGACTGATTTCGGTCACTTGTAACTAATGTTGGTTCTGTTAACCGATGTTGGTTTGGCTCTTCTATAACCAATACCAGTTTAGTTGATCGATGTCGGTCAGGGGTCAATCGACACTGGTTACTGTGTAACCCTATAGGTATGAATTTTAAATCGAGAGTTCATTTTCATTCACAAAATTCTCAATTGGTTCATCCTTGGGTACCAAAATTTGATCCATGTACATTCTCTTTTCATTCCATTCAACGTCATGACTCCTAATAATTTTAGAATTCTCTAAATCCCAAAATAGAATCGAAATCACTAGATCCATAACCAATGAAAGTGCATCTCTTGAATTTTTCATCCAACTTTTTCTTATTTTATTTATCAATATACACAAAGGCTTCTAAACCAAAAACTTTAAGAAAAGAAAGATCTACCTCTTTTCCGGTCCAAGCTTCCTCTAATATTCCTCCATCTAGTGAACTTGAAGGCCCGTGGTTAATCAAATAAACCATTGTATAAATTGCTTATGCCCAAACCTGTAAGGGCAATCGAGCATATATCCTCATACTTCTAGCACGTTCCATGATTGTCATGTTCATTCTTTCTGCAACACCATTCTCTTGTGGTGTTCTTAGAATCATCCTTTCTATACGTATTCCATTCACTGAACAATAATCATTGAAAGCCTTACTACATTATTCACCACCATTGTCAGATCTAAGGTAACTTTGAATTTGATTCATTATCAAAAAGAGATTTCCATCTTTTAAAAGTCTTAAAAACATCAGATTTATGTTTAATACAATAAACCCATACCTTTCTTGTAGCATCATCAATTAAAGTAACATAATACTGGGATCCTCCATGAGAAGCTACCTAGGTTGGTCCCCACACATCTGAGTGTACAAGTTGTAATTTCTGCTCCTTCTCAATTGCCCCAAATTTGAGAAATCTCAATCTCTTTTGCTTTCTAAAGACACAATGCTCACAAAAATCAGGATCTAAATCTTTCAAATATGATAACTTACCCTTAGTCTTTAAGATATGCATTCCTTTTTTACTCATATAGCCCAACCGATTATGCCACATGCATGCATTTGAATCTAAAGTAGATAATACAGAAAATGAATCAGTAACACAGGTAGATAAATATAACATTCCTACCTTATTACCTCTTGCCACAATAAAGGCACCCTTGGTGACTTTCAAGAGTTTGTTGTGAATGTAACCATGCAACTAGCTTCACCTAGTACCCATGTAGAAATAAGATTCCTCTCGAGGCTTGGCACATTCCTCACGTATTTTAATACCCATGTATTTCCATTATGTAATTTTATATGAACTTACTTTTTACCAATAATACTGCAAGGTTCATCATCACCCAAATAAACATGCCCAAAATTTCCCTGGACATAATTTCTGAAATAACTCTTATTAGGGGTTGTATGGAAAGAAGCTCTTGAATCTAAAACCCATGATTCTATTCTATTATCCAAAGAAAGAATAAGAGCATCTTGCATTACCTCTACTGTAATATTTGCCTCTTTATTTGCCTCTTTACCTTTGTTTAGGTGTTGGTTCTCTTTATCCTTTGACCAACAATATTTCTTTGCATGTCCTTTCTTTCTACAATTCCAATAGGTAATTCCCTTACCTTTGGATTTAGATATGCCATTCTTTGACTTTGATTTCCCATTATTCTTACTCTTGGATCTCTCCTTCTTTCTACCTCTGCTTTCTACATTCAAAGCATTCCTAGATGACGATTCCTCTGTACTTTTCCTAAGAATTTCTTCATTTAAGATTATACTAACCACATCATCAAAGTTTAAAATATTATTAGAAGATGTTGTATTACTAACAACAATTACCAAGTTATCCCAACTATCGGGCAAATAACATAAGAATAAGAGTTCTTTCACTTCATCATCAAATGAAATATCAATTGATTTACAATAGATCGGAAATCATTCAAACGACTAGATGTAGATCCACCTTCATGCATCTTAAAACTAAATAGTTTCTTCATCAAATAAACTTTATTTGAAGCACTATATTTTTCATATAAATTAGTAACATTTTCATTAACTCTATTGTAGATGTCGCTTCTATAACATTGGAAACCACAGATGCTCTCGGGCTTAATATTATAGATCCCAAATCCTTTTCACAAGAATCTTCCATTCTCCATCACTCATCTTCGTAGGTCTAGACTTTTCATCCAATGGTAAGTACATACCTCTTTGATACAGATAATCCTCAATCTGCATCTTCCATAATTGATAATTTCGGTTGTCAAACTTATCTATGTTGTATTTGTTTTCTTCTGTCATTGTTGTAGTTCCCACTCAATCAGAAAACCCTCTGTGAGTAAATTTGTCAACACACAAAACCCTCAAACAAAGATTTTATACCAGTTGTTGGGTTAGCACAAGGTTGTACAAATAATATATCAGATCTAAGCATACATGCAATAAAAGCAGATATTCTACCAGAAGAAATATACAAAACAAGAGATATAAATCAACACCAAATTTAACATGGTTCACCCAATGTGGGCTACATCCACCAAGAAACAAGTCAATCTATTATCCAAAGCTTTCAGAATATATACAATGAAGATTTACAATCTTCCACACCTCTCATGATGTACAGTACTTTCTTTCTCTCAAGCTTCTCGTTCTTCTCCAAGAATTCTCTCTCACACAATTATTTTCACGATAATCATTAACTCTCTCTTCTAAACCCTAGCTTTCTAGCTTATAAATACTTATACAAACTTAGATCACTTAGCCATGTAATTACAATCAATAGATCTACTTTAATACTAAAAATAGATCTAATTCCTGTGAGTTAAATAAAACACCCACGCACAAGTAACCAACGTCGGTTCGTCCTAACCGATGACGGTTCCTCCTTACTTGATCGATGTCGGTCATAGGTGACCGATTTCGGTCCCCTCATAACCGATGTCGGTTACCGTGTTTTCTAGCAAGTTTAAAATAACATGCTAAATTGAAGTAATTGAGCTCCACATCTCAACACCTACTACATCAAAAAAGCATCCTTCTCCTCCTACTGCAATAGACTACTTTGTTATCTACTAGATCTATTTCAAGTGAGCCATTACACTTCTCTCATCACACTCGACCACATGATGTGTTGCGATTTTTTTATTTAATGAGTGTCTAATTTGCTTTCCCTCTAATCAACATCATCCACAACATTGTCAGTGTGATCAACCCTATTGTAATTAGCATCACATCAATGGCCATAGGGATAATGATTTATTTTCTCTTCATGATAGATTGCAACAAATAGAGGATAATGAAATTATTTCCTTTGGATCTTGCTCACGTGAGCGATCCATCTCTCCTCTGCCTCATCAAAACATTTCTACTATGGTTGAGTTGTCTCCTCCACCTAATGTTAAGGTCATTATACGTCCATTGTCACAAGTTGTCACTCATGCACGCTCTCCAATGTATCCATCCATCATTGCACCATTGCATCCACCACATCCACTTCATCCATCTCATCCACCACATCATGTTATTGCTTCACATCGGTTGCCACAACCCTCAGCATTCACCCATCCCACTGGTGCTCCACATGATACCAAGTTTGGTTCATATGCTCACACTACTCTCATACCACATGATTTCACCACTTCACGCCACCTTATTATTTGGTAGGTGATTACTATCACCTTACCCCTCCGTTGACTCACTTGTGTTCTTATGGTTCTTTCATGACTGTTGAGGGTTTTGATATAAGAAACTTTCATCACGCGCTTTGTTGATTCATCTAGCGCATTGAATCATTTCTCAATGACACACTCTTGCTTTATGTGGTTCATTCTTGACTACTGAGGGGTCTAAACAAATGAACCTCATCATCTATATGATGCGGGTCATCGCTAATCCCCCTATTTTCATCATACTAACATGTGGGTTATTGTATTAGTACATATTAATCAATCATTTATCACAATTTTAGTTGCACAATCACACTACATACATCGTCCATCATCGTCAACACTATATCATCATCACATTACACATTTTTGTCTATCATCATACTACAAATCTCAATCAAAACCATAAACAATATCCACCACATTACATAAATTACAACAACAATCACAGGATCGTACATCATCAATCACATTATACTAACAACTACACATCATGAGCAAAATTTAATACAATCATTCACAAATAATATCTCATTAGTCACAACATATAGAATAACCCATTAACTAACCATGACCATCATATAAAAAATAACACATCACAACATAATTATACAAATACTCATGCTCCACTATAGCTACTGCTATATTGTTGGAGGCATGTGCTTCCCCCTCTCCCCCTCCTCCATGTGGAAACCTTGTTCCTTCTGTGAACAATGGAAACAAGAAAACCCATCGATGTGATGCCCACCATGCATGACAGGCCTTTGTACACCCCGCATCATCTGAGTCTATCAGATCTATCACCGCATCTACCTCATCTGGTCTAGGAGGTACTAGCTACTCTCATGTGGGCCCTGGTTTAGCTCCAACCCTCCTCGATGCTCTAATGGCTCTCAACAATATATATGGCTGGGGACACGTCCTAAGCCATACCAAACTATCACAGTACCCTCTCCACCTAGAATAACTCACCCACCCATGGGAAATGATCCTCAACCACATAGTCCTATGTATGCATCGTAGCTCTATAAAGATCCTCTGGCCATCATCCATAGTCTCGGTATGGCTTCCATATCATTATTTCATGCCCCATCTCGATCTATCAATTCCTATAGGTATCGATGTCCATCTTGCACCCATGCACGCCAACCCACCTCCTAACAAATATGTTTTGCCTAGCCCACTTTACTCATACACCACCAACTAGCCTCAATACCACTATATGCTCATAGGCCCATACATGCAACAAAGTAGTTGTGTCAATACTACCTTCATGATCCTCCTATGTAAATCAATACAGATCTCTATATAGGTGTTCCAACACACACTGTGCCCATGCATATCTGGTATTTTCATCCTCTATCCGATGGTAAATGGTGTGTAACTTATACAAGATGCCCTCACCTCCCCCTCTACTACAATAGAAAAAACAATAATCATGACTATGAACTTGCAAAACGTGGAACCCCTGACCTCATAATTGTGTCCAAGCTAATATGGGCCTCGAAAGGTACTCGAGTCCCCACAAAATACCACCTAGCAGCTCACATCTGTCTCTCTGTATCTGCCAAAGGCATAACTGTACTCTCTCCCCAATAACTAGTAATTGCAGTATGCGATACACATCCTCCAAGGTGACTATCATCTCACCTGTAGGAACCAAAACATACAAGTATCCACAAACCACCTCTCACATAAGGTTTTCAACATAGGCATATTATGGGGCACATCCCCCATCCACACTATGTGCCACAAACCGACATGGTCCATAACCTCCCAATCATCGTTAGACAAAACCAATCCAACCAAAGTACTCAAATGATGACCCCCACGAAACTCCCTCGAGTGGATATCCCATGCATAACACAAAAAAAAAATACAGCGTTAGAACACTATACAAACCAATACGCACTCGCTTATCACATTACTATACAATAAAAATTACATTTACATGACTCAAGACTGAATACATGCTCTCAAGGCTGGGGTGCCTAGGAGTAGAACACCAGCACCTAGGTCTGGGCGCTCCTATCTCGAAGGCCACTAACATCTTCTTCGCTATTTTCGGGTCTAAAACACCAAAAATAGTCAAAATCACAATTTTGTAAAAATCACTAAAACTACTACACACCCATTTTTTGGAAAAAACATGGCACTTACCAACTCCGACATCGTACGTGATGCTACAATGGTTGCCACCATCTCAAATCAACTAGGTCGTGTTGCTCTAACTTGTGACATCCTTACTCAAAGCTCACTATCACTCCTTGAAAATGACAAATGAAGTGATTAATCACTTTTTTACCCTACTATTTATAGTTACTTTTCATTACCCACTTTACTATGGTTATTATTTCGTGATTATTTCTCACCTAATACACACCACACAATTTTCGTAATATCTTGAGTGTTTTTACTCCGATTAACACCTTGTTTACGACATTCTTTTCAAAATTCCGCCTACTATCGTATCATACAAATGACACACACACTATGTGCATGTTATCTCTCCTCAATGTTGTCTTTCAAACGATCTATACACATTTTGGAACTTCTATCACATTCTATCTCTTTCATGCTTACTTTCGGCTCAACGTTCGTTCTTATCATCACTTCCACTTTCATCGAAAGTGGGGGCATACAATCGGGGTCATACTATAATTCCCCTTACGACATCATGCGATCAATAAATACTGCTAATTTGTCATTTTCAAACATTTACTAATGCACTAGGTGATATTTCCCCCTAATGACCTAACCTAGAGGCAATAAAACGTACAATTTCGCTATGCGACACTTCATCACCTCTCCCTAATGACCTAACATGGGGGAAACAAGTGTTAAAATATTTCACTCTCACAAAAATGACAAATGAAGTGATTAATCACTTTTTTACCCTACTATTTATAGTTACTTTTCGTTACCCACTTTAATATGGTTATTATTTTGTGATTATTTCTCACCTAATACACACCACACAATTTTCATAATATCTTGAGTGTTTTTACTCCAATTAACACCTTGTTTACGACATTCTTTTCAAAATTCCGCCTACTATCGTATCATACAAATGACACACACACTATGTGCTTGTTATCTCTCCTCAATGTTGTCTTTCTATCGATCTATACACTTTTTGGAACTTTCTATCACATTCTATCTCTTTCATGCTTACTTTCGGCTCAACGTTCATTCTTATCATCACTTCCACTTTCATCGAAAGCGGGGAAAGCGGGGGCATCTGATCGGGGTCATACTATAATTCCCCTTACGACATCATGCGATCAATAAATACTTGCTAATTTGTCATTTTTAAACATTTACTAATGCACTAGGTGATATTTCCCCCTAATGACCTAACCTAGAGGCAATAAAACGTACAATTTCTCTATGTGACACTTCATCACCTCTCCCTAATGACCTAACATGGGGGAAACAAGTGTTAAAATATTTCACTCCCGCAAAAATGAAAAATGAAGTGATTAATCACTTTTTTACCCTACTATTTATAGTTACTTTTCGTTACCCACTTTACTATGGTTATTATTTTGTGATTATTTCTCACCTAATACACACCACACAATTTTTGTAATATATTGAGTGGTTTTACTCCGATTAACACCTTGTTTACGACATTCTTTTCAAAATTCCACCTACTATCGTATCATACAAATGACACACACACTATGTGCATGTTATCTCTCCTCAATGTTGTCTTTCAATCGATCTATACACATTTTGGAACTTTCTATCACATTCTATCTCTTTCATGCTTACTTTCGGCTCAACGTTCATTCTTATCATCACTTCCACTTTCATTGAAAGCGGGGGCATACGATCGGGGTCATACTATAATTCCCCTTATGACATCATGCTATCAATAAATACTGCTAATTTGTCATTTTTAAACATTTACTAATGCACTAGGTGATATTTCCCCCTAATGACCTAACCTAGAGGCAATAAAACATACAATTTCTCTATGCGACACTTCATCACCTCTCCCTAATGACCTAACATGGGGGAAACAAGTGTTAAAATATTTCACTCCGCAAAAATGACAAATGAAGTGATTAATCACTTTTTTACCCTACTATTTATAGTTACTGTTTGTTACCCACTTTACTATGGTTATTATTTTGTGATTATTTCTCACCTAATACACACCACACAATTTTTCGTAATATCTTAAGTGTTTTTACTCCGATTAACACCTTATTTACGACATTATTATCAAAATTCCGCCTACTATCGTATCATACAAATGACACACACACTATGTGCATGTTATCTCTCCTCAATGTTGTCTTTCAATCGATCTATACACATTTTGGAACTTTCTATCACATTCTATCTCTTTCATGCTTACTTTCGGCTCAACATTCATTCTTATCATCACTTCCACTTTCATCGAAAGCGAGGGCATACAATCGGGGTCATACTATAATTCCCCTTACGACATCATGTGATCAATAAATACTGCTAATTTGTCATTTTCAAACATTTACTAATGCACTAGGTGATATTTCCCCCTAATGACCTAACATGGGGGAAACTAACGTAAAACCTCTGCATAAGTAACCAATTAGAATCATTAATCAATCAATTCACCAACGCGTTCAAACCCCTAATAATTGAAATCACTCTATTTAATCGATACAATACAACACATGTGGTCTCCTAGATGACCTAACTTGGGAGTTACATTCATTACTTTCCCGGATGACCTAACTTGGGAAGTTATTCTATATTTGATGTTTGCTTTTAGATGACTTAACTTAGAAGCCATCACATTGTGATGACACCTGTGGAGTGGGGGAAAGATTTCCTATACTGATCCTATACATGTCAAATGTTTGATCAAAATTATTTGGATCTAAAAACCACAAAAAGTTTGATATGAACATGTATGCAACAACTAGATCTTGAGTATGTAGTTACAGGTTGGAGAATAACACACCTTTCTACCTACACTCTTCTTCTGGAGGTAAGATGCCCAAATCCCTCGGTGATTTTTTGTATACACACAATCGGGTTGGGAACAAATCACTCCCTACCCCATCATATCATCATTCAATTAATATCTCAGTCATCTCTCTCATTTAGTACACTTCACCATGATATTATGTTCTCACTACGTTACATGGATCAACATGTTGATCCATAGTTCGACACGCTATATGGTTCATTCGGCACACTTTTCTACCACATTTGTGCGTTTTACTAATTAAGTGAGGTGAAAAGGTAGATAACATAGTAATTAAGTGAGGTGAAAAGGTGGATAACATAGTAATTAAGTGCAGGATAGAATGCCTCACAATAAATGAAATGAAATGAAAGATTTTAATGACGTCCACATGACTGAAGAGTCAGAGGGACCAAAAAAAAAATCGAAACATTAAACTGAAACCAAGTTCTTTTCCAAATCATCTCACCTACCATGAATCTTGAGCACAAAACCAGTAATCCTTTGAAGCTTTTCTTCCTCAAATAACTCATCTAGGTTGTCCACTTGTAAGTCATTTTCATACTGGAAGCGGATGTCATCATACGCTGAGCATTCCATGATGAAGTGCCATTTTGTTTCAACAACCCCTGTCTTCTGAGAAAAAGACAAGTTCTCCTTTCCCACTCTTCTTTGGGAATAGACCATCTGCCGTTTCACGGTGAAGATGATGTGACCCGGTCCTCAATTGAGCCAAAATAATCTTAGCCTTACCTTTGATATCCGCCCTTAAGTAAGCTTTGTTATCGTGAGCCCAAGTGGGGTTGAAATATTTGATATAGTGCACTTTCTTACGACCAATATTTTTCCGTCCACATGATTTTCCTAAACTTCTCGCCACATAATTTTTATTTCCCTATTGTTGTTAGGGCACTCCTGGAAGTGGATGCCCCACTTCTCCATCCATTTGGTGTTCTGCTTCATCCAAGTTTTCTTTTTGCGCTCTAGGTTATCTTCTATAACCATTTTGGGCCAACGATGATTGTCCATGCTTTCCACTTTTTTCAAATAGCTTATTAGCTGAGTGATTGCCGAAGCTTCCATTGGTAAGATACCTACTTCAGCCAGTAAAATCTCATAAGGAACCATTGATTTCACTTTGAGAGTGCTTGTGATTAAATGTTTTTGGATTCTTTCTACTGTCTCCATCCATGCTTTGACATATTACTTCCCTAGACTTCACACCCATAAAGGGCCACCGAGTGACCAACAGACCAAAGAGGGTTTTCTTAGTATTCCAGTCCCAAAGCTCAGCTTTCCTACATCTATTTTGGATCAAGTATGATGCTTTCCAACCTCCTTGAATTCTTTTTGCTCTGCATGTTTCCCAGCTCATTTTGTGGTGAAAATCAATCCCTAGATATTTATATTCTGTAACAATTTCCAATGGCCTCCCTTCAAAAAGAAAGTTAGTGTGCGTCCCTTTCCTTTTTAGAGAAAAAATCATGATTTTTGTTTTGTCGATGTTCACTTGCATCCCGACTCCCTGGCAAAAGAGTTCTAAAGCTTTTAGATGCTCTCTCAAACCTTGAGTTGTTGATATTAAGATAAGGTCATCAACATATAAGAGCAACTTCACCACATATTCCGCCAACTGAACACCCCCTCCCTCGGTATTGTGTAACCATTCTTCAAGCTTGTCAATGTATAAACCAAACAAAGTGGGAGAAAGAGGGCAGCCTTGTTTGACACCAATGTCACTACCAAAACATTCTGACATGCCTTCTCTAGTTCTGATTTTAGCTCTGACTGCTCATAAAGCTTGTGTACTGCAGCTCTAAACTCGTCTGGAATCCCAAGTTCTTCCATCTTATTACAAAGTTTTTCATGAGGGACCGTGTCAAATGCTTTTTTAAAGTCAACAAAATAGTAAAAAGCTTCCTCACCTTGTGAATCCCAAACCTTTTCAATCAAATGCCTAAGAGTTATGCAATGATCAATGGTTGAATGTTTAGGTCGGAAGCCTGCCTGTCCTTTTGCTCTTTTACCCTTCCTTTTTGCCCAACTACTGATTCGACGCTCTATCATGCCCCCAAACAACTTACCAAATAGAGGATTGATCATAATGGTGCGGTAGTTAGAAGGGTTATTGACATCCCCACTTTTAAATAGAGGAATAACCACACTGGTCGTCCATTTTATTGGGAACCCTACTTGATTCACATTATTGAAGATTGTTCTGATATGTGGAGCAAGCACCTCGACCCCCCACTTTAAAAATTCAGCTTGTAACCCATCAACATCTTGTGCTTTTCCATTTGCTAGATTTTGAATGTTGTATTTGATGTCATCTTCTGAGAATAGCTCGATTGAAGTCTGGAGGATGGGAGGGCTATCTTGTTGAAGAGACCGCTCGTATAAAAGCTTCGCATATTCTAACCAATGTGCTTCTGTGATATTGTTTTCTATGTGTGTTTTCTTTTGTTGCAACTCCCTCCAAAATCCTTTGGGATTGTGTTTTTCGAGAGCAATTAATTCCGACCTCCTATTCACATAGGTTTCTTTTTTGTATTGAACCAGTCTCTTATAATTCTTTTTATTTATTTTATTCCCTCCACTTTCCCTCATAGCTCTCTTGGCAGCCTTACAATCCTCATCATACCATGGATTAGTGGGAAAAGTATTTGCAGCTCCCTTTCTGGGCTTAGATCTTTTGCAAGCACCTAAAGCCTTGTGAATTAAAGGTATCATTAGTTTACTACCAACACACCCCCTTGCCCCCTTGATCATATTGCACTCTAAATCAATTTTTGCCGATTGAAATTGTTGCTCAAGGGCAGCCAAAAAGATTTCCTGATTTTCTTTATTCAAAATGATTTTGCCTTGTTTTGGATATGTCTCTGGCAAGTGATGGCCTTGGTTTCCTTGTTGCTGATTTGTATTGGTGGCAAATTTGATTAAGAGAGGTTTATGATCAGATTTGAGCTCAATAGGAGAATCTCCAATTTCGAACTCGAGCAGTCTACAAATAGAACTCTGAGTGCAGATAACATAGTCCACAACACTTTGACCATTGTACGTTTTGCAAGTGATATTTCTGGATCTAGGCCAAGTTTTCATGCCATTACAAATGACCATGTCGTGTAGGCTACATAGACCTAGGAGTTCAACCCCGAAGAGCGTCACCCCTCCATTCCCATCTTGGGATATTCTTTCCCATAACTTGTCATCTGCCTCATCAAGCCAAAGTGGATTTCCATTGTCACCTTTGGTGTTGTCTAACTGAAGAGATTGATTATTTGTCGTTCTTGCATTAAAATCTCCCATCATAATAATTTCTCGTCTGCACTAAAAAAAGAAATGTCTTTTTTTATTGAAGCATAAGGGTCCTCACTATCTAAATTTCTTTTCTTATATATCTTTGATCCTTGCGGAGCAAAGTAGCAAGCAGCCAATCTGATAGTTGTCTTGTTATTTGCTATTTTCAGCCATATATATTGCTTATTTGCATCTTCTTTTTCCACTTTAACGACCCCAAGCCATGTATCCTTGATTAGAATTGTGATTCCTCCATGCCCTTTCCTGTCTCACTCCCTTCATTCCAAACTGAAATTTTCTTGTATCCTTCAAAATCTGGAACTCTGCAACCATCATGTTCATGTGTTTCCGTAAGGATTATAATATCTTTCCCCTCTGCTACGGGCCCCAAACCAGGTCCTCTTCTCCACGGGTACCCCCTGCAATTCCAACTTACTATATGTATAGGATCCCGTGGGGCCCCGAATTCCTATTTCCTGTTTGTTGAATACTTGCTGATTTGAGCTTTGCCATTCCTTAATTGTGCCCATTTTCTGCCTCTCTTGCCTTTTCACTTTCTCCCATTTCTTCTTACGATCTCCTTGTTGTGCAAATGTCAAATCCTCGTCTAGATATATATGTGTGCCTCGAAGAAGCCCCCTACTTTTTAGAATAGCTTGCTTGTCTTCTATATTTCTCATTACCACTCGCACGTGTCGATCTCTTCCTCCTTCTATTCCCTTGCCAATCCTATTAGCTTGCTGTATATATCCTGTCCATTTCAACTGATCTTCAAGAAAATCCCTTGTCAATATGTTAGTTCTCTCTTTCACCAAAATCTCTCAAACCTTTGATAATAAAATTTAACGCTTTGTCCTGTTGATCTTTTTCTTCTTTTATTTGAAATTTGACATGTTTCTCTAAGGCTTGCCTTTGTTTGCTTGTTGATCTGCTTACCAATTGTGACCATGTTTTGGCCTCCTCTATCTGATCTTTTAGTTGATTTTCTTTTATTTCCAAGTTTTTGATTGTTTCTTGAAATTCCTTTATTTGTGTTGTTTCCTTTCCTTTTGCCATTTCAGTGTTTTTTTCTCTGCTGCTTTTAGCTGACCTATGTCGTGTTTTAAAGCAACTAACTCTTGTTGTCCTCTTTCCATGAGGTTCTGTAGAGTTAGAACCTGCTCTTTGAGAGCTTTATTTTCCCCTTCTAGCTTGTGTCTATGTTCTGCACATTTTCTTCTTTCAATGTCTGCTTGTAACATCTGATTTTCTAAGAGTCCCAGTCTCTCTTTCATGCTCATGAGTTCAGTTACATACAGTGCGGAAGACCAAAGCAAAGGCGTAGATGTAGGACTATATAGTTGTTTGGGGTCTTGCATCACCTCCTCTCGTTCCTCGTTGTTTTTTGCAAAATTTTCTGATTTGTTCAGCTTTGTAGCCTCTCTCCCTTCCTTATATATTGTTTGCTTTCCTTGAATAAGTTGATCCTTGAAGACAAAAGTACCTTTGTTGTTTGTCATTTTAGGTAGAATCAAAGTTAGATTTTTCTTCTGGGTTTGCCTTAACTTTTTGGCTTGTCTGCACCGCAAAATCCCCTTATATTGCTTTGCATTCACAAAAACTAGCTTGTTCCCTGTCCCCAGTGTATGCTTTTGAGAGTTTCTGTATTTCCTGCATTTCTGTGTGCTTCTGCTAAATATGTGACTGGACCAATGTACTTTTGTATCTCTTTGTTTGGGTTGTCGTTGGGAAACTCATGTTTAACCATGGTTTGCTTGACTTGTTTAGACTGTGCGTGTCGGTTTGAGCCCTCGGAGAAGAATCCACTCCCGGTTGCCTCTCTGACCGGGCCCTCTTGTGCTCGACCTTCATCTCGTGGTGACCCCACTGCTCGCTACCTTATGCAGGCCGACTGTGATAGCCTCTCTGCCCTCGCCTCTGTGCGTGTCGGTTTGAGCCCGCTGCCCACCACTGCCCTCCTTGTTTGCCACTGATCAAACTTCTCTGCCTCTGAGGCGTAGGCGCAGGAGCAGCGACACTTGCCCCACTTGCATTTGAATTGAGCGAAATACAAAACTCACGATCCTAATTTGCATTTGAATTTGTTATCTGAGGCGCAGGGCAAGGGCAGGCGTAGGAGCAGCCGCACTTGCCCCCTTGTCTCCATGCGATAATCAACCCTACTCACTAACCCGTTGTCTACCCTCATTTGTCTTTGCTGCCTGTGTGTCATTGTGTTGAATCGCTTTTATCTGAAACTCGATTTATCTAATGTTTTATCTCTGCCTGCTCGCTAACCGCCGCCCTGTGGTCGTTTTCTCTGCTGCTACCCTCGCGATTCTTTGTCTTTGCCTCGCCTCTGTCGGTGTGAGGAATCGATCGAGTTTGCTCGTTAACCCGTGATCGTTTGTCTTCGCCCTCGCCTCTGCTGTCTGTCTCTGCGCCTCGCCTATGTGACGGAGGAGAATACGTAGTCGCAGTCTCGCAGATTCCACTTTCCGTGGGTTAAAGGTGGTGGTATTAGATATTACTGCGTCCCCAAAAACCGCTCACAGACCTTGTGTGTGCATGGAAAATTTAAGGCCTGCTAAAGGTTTAGGATCTTGTAAAGAGAAGATGCTTAATTAGAACAAGACGTAAACACGTGTAAAGATTTATTAAACGAATACCATATTCGCATGGTACACGTTGGTAAATTATATCACGATTCTTTCCCGTTATGCCAATGAAAGTGACATAACAAAGCTTTTTTTAAAAAGCTTGATAGCACCTTAAAAACATTGTGATCATTTCTGATAAATTAGCGAAGCCGGTCCTGTATAGCATTTCCAACAAACTATATGTGACTTTAACCTTTTACCCCTAATTTGATTCGGATATTATCAAAATAATTTAGCAGAAGAGGGGAAATGCCAGGTAGACTATCCGTTAGAGATCAATAGCAGCATAAAATGCTGTCGTAGAAGATTGTTTTCCAGCAGTTTGATTTTTTTTTCTTGTGTATTTCCTGTGCTCTGTTTGTTTGTGGCGCCACGTCTTTGGCTTCTCTGTGTTTGTCATGTGAATTTCTGTGTGCCTTTGAAGTATGTTTGCGAATTTTGTTTATTTTTCTATCATTTTGTATAAAATCTCTGCGTAATTTGCTGTCTGTGTATTTTGCTTTTGCAAATTTTGTGGTTATTTTTCACACACTGGGCGACTGAGAAGATTTGTGGAAGAGTCGGCAGTAGAGAGATCCTATGCTCCATATAAATTTGGTAAGTAAACTTTGCATGCTATTTATATCTGATAATTGTTCCTCGATTTTCTAAGGCAGAGGATGGTAAGAGTCAGGCTTCCTAATTTTTTTGTGGGGAAAGATTTTATCTGGGGTTTATTCCATAGTATAATTTTTTACTCTACTAGGGTTTTCTAACTTAAAATTTGTTCACGGTCAGGTTTATCCGGTCAGACATTGTTTTTTAAGACATCTCTGTTTGCGTTTTTCCTACATATAGCCGTCTTCTTTTCTTGTTTTGATGATGTTTTAATAACTTTTCTGTTCTCTGGATTTGCAGAAGGGCTAAAGATTGGGAAGATACACATAGGGTTTATTCATTAAACGTGGTCTGTTGTTTGAGAGAGATCTATAAAATGCATTCACAAGGTATTTCTGAACATTCCTGACTGTTTTGTTTTGAAAGACGAAGTATGCATGTATTTGCTTTGGTAAACTTAAATACTTCATTCTTGTATGCATATGATGCCATTTCTTTCAGTCCTATTGATATAGCATCCTTCCTTAGGCAGTTCAGACTTGAGATGCTCTGTACCATTCACTTCCCTCCATCTCTTCATGTAGGAAGCAGAGCATCATTTTTAGGAAGAAGGAGAAGCTTTATGGCTGTAAGTTTACTCCAAACATAAAACTAGGTTTTAGGGCTGTAAGTTTACTCTAATAGTCTAAACATATGCTGATGGATATTGCACCATTGCGGTCAAGAATTAATGAACTATGAGCCCTCACATTATTTAATCCATTGAATAATTATGTTGTAAGGCTGAACTCTTTTCATTATTTTCTTTGTGATGTTGTAGTCAATGTCCTCCTAGCCTATATTTATTTCTATCCATGTTTTGGTCATTTGATAAGTCCATGGCAGCACACACAGTGTTTTGTTCATATTTTCCTCTCTCTTACGTCTTTTTGTATTTTCTAAGCAGTTTACAATGTTTTTTCCTATCTTTTTGATCCCTTTAACCTTCTTATCCTTTTATAAATCATTAACATGCGGATTTTTTTACCTATTTGTTAGTTTTTGCATTTTCTGATGAAGGTTCTCCTATTTTTATGTCTTTCTGAATTTTTTGAGGACTGTGCTAGGCTTTTTTCTATAGTCAACTTTGTGGCCAATTCATATAGTGACATTTTCATTTTGGACCTTGGTTGCAAGCAATGACACCAACGAAGTTGGAAATGGGTTCTTTGCTAGTGCAATTTCCTATTTTCTAAGTTTAAGTGGGACAGCATAATTAATCATTTTATTTAAATATTTTTTTGTATTAAGTTATATTATTCTTAAAGAAAATTGGATGGAATCATATTGAAATATGTAGCAGATGCAAATGATCGTGGAATGAAGTGTGCTACGAGTTCTTTAGTTTTTAACTTCTTTTTATGATGATTATAGTTCGATCTTTTTCCAGTACTTGTTTGACCTTTTTGTGTCTTGCTTTTTGTTGGGTTGTTATTTTTCTTTACAACTAAAGAGTAATCAATGGGTGCTCCCGCCTTGAAGTTGAAACAACATAAATTAGAATACTACTTGATTTGTCCATGTCTAATAATAGTTAAAGAACATCAACTCCTCACTGCATTTAATCCAAACTCTGGAAATATAGGAGCCATTATAAGCCTAATTAGGAAAATGCCACAATTCTGTCTACTTCAGAACCTGAAAAGAAACCACAAAACTAGAAAGGTGCTAGAAAGTACCACTTCAAACATATTGTAGACATCAAATTCCTCTGCTATTAAGCACAGAAAATCTGTTATATCTATTATGATATTATCAACATATAAATTAATTAAGAGCTTAAAAGTGCTCTCAACGACCAAATACCTTTTGTTGAGCAGTAATTAGAACAAAAACTATCAAGATTGACTCTCTTTTGTGAGTACATATATTCTAGCACTGAAAAGTTATAATTGTAGTTGATATGTATTGAGGATAAAAATTAAAATTAAAGCTAGAAAACTATCTGCCTTTGTACAATAGGGTAGAAAAATGCCACTAAAATATGAGAATAGTAAATTAGTTTGATTATCAGGGGGTTCATTGGCACCTTCTTTATCATATTTGGATTTAATATCTCTCAAGATCCACATGGTTCATAGTTATAACCAGGAATTGGGAAAATAGTTGCTTCTTGTTTTTATTCTTCATCATTATGAAGGATATCAACTTCTTTTTATTCTTCATATTTTACTTCTACTAAAGTTTCATACATGGAGTTGTTCGTCATGTTGAATAATAATTTAATCTCTCCAATTGATTGGCTTCCAAATGTTTCCATTTTCATCAACACTATTTTATTATACTTGAAATCATTATCAAGGATATCAATTTTTTCTGTTCTTCCGCTTTAATGTTGATTGAATTTCCTTACGCGAAGTCATGCATCATTGCAATTGATGCCTTTACAACCCTCATTAATTTACTGCTAGATGTTTCTATTTTCAGGCTGATTGAGAATCTTCAACAATATGTCAATAAACAACACTTGAGTGACTTAGAATATCTATTTCACTAGGTAAATTAGTTTTCTGATGCAGAGCATTATGTGGATTCAATCAACTCGATAAAATAGGAAAGATCAACCACCAAAAACTATACCTAGTGCTTTGCTTTGAGGATCCACCATACAAGCGTTAAAAGGGCTTTTAACAAGCAAAATTGATCTTTATAGCCTTAATTGGCTTACACTATCAATGTTCCCTGTTCAATACAAAATCAACCATCAAAATGATTAACAACAAAGAAAACATCAAACTTTATCACCTTTTCCAAAACTGCCCTTCTTTGTGCTTAAGAACAATGTTAGAGGTTGAAACTGGTTGGGAAATATCCATGAGGGCTCCTAACAAAGTAAGAGGTGTTCTGAGTACCCTTTAGGGAACTTGTGCTCCACACCAAATTTTATCCCCCAATTCCAAATGCTTCTCCTTTAATTACACTCTATTTTCCTCCACTAGCCTTCACTCTTACTAGCCATGCTCTGAGGGTTTTTCTAGTGTAACTTGTGTTCCAAGAAGTTTCTAAACAAGCCAAATAATTTTTCCAAGCACCCATTATCCTCTTTTAGTTGCCCACAAAGTTTCTTTGTCCATCTCTAAGTCTAAGCCCCTGTTTTGCTAGATTGCCTTAACTAATTAGGTCTAGTTCATTGTAGCAGTCACCTCCAAGGCAAACTGTCAAGAAATTCATGAAAATGCTGGCTCTTTAATGCTCAAAACCTTCTAAATATGAATGTAGGTCTTATGCAGATGGTTTGTATAAAGTTTCAAGGTTTGGAACAAATCCTAAAGTCTCCAAAGTGTAAATTATCCCCAACCCCTAGAGAGGGTTTTGTACCTGCCCGAGAAGGTTCAATATTCCATAAAATGCAAAATTAACATGCTCGAAACCTTAAACTTACCCATAATGTCTGTCTTGGCTTCCTCCAAGTGCCTATGTTGACAGTGAGTCAAAATAATGTGAATAACCTTACCAACTTCACAAAAAATCTTACTTGTTATACTGCTGGGCAGAGTTTCTTATACAAGCCAAATGACCAAATCATTGAAACGGAGTATAAATATGCCTAAGGTCCTTGAAACGGTGTAACCTTCACCTTCTACAATCGTGATACCACTAGAAGAACTTCACCATAAAGATCTAAAGGTTAACACATAAAAAATCCTTGCAAAAACACTGTCACACAGTCATGACCAGTCCTTTAAAATTGATATCCAACTATATAGAGAGAACAAAGCATTTCCAATTCAAACCTAGCATCAAACTTCTTGAAATAGATTCCAAGCAAACTCCCCAAGTGCTCATATGGAAAAATTCACTACTTTTAAAACAAAGATGGCACAACTTAGAATTCTTAATGAAGAAATGATGCCTATCTTAGCTCTATTGGCCCTTAAGACTACATGATTCACACTTAAGATCCCTCTAAAGGTTAACACATAAAAATCCTTGCAAAAACACTGTCACACAGTCATGACCAGTCCTTTAAAATTGATATCCAACTTCTTATAGAGAGAACAAAGCATTTCCAATTCAAACCTAGCATCAAACTTCTTGAAATAATTCCAATAAACTCCCCAAGTGCTCATATGGAAAAATTCACTACTTTTTAAAACAAAGAAACAGTCTTAGAATTCCTAATGAAGAATTCACATATGGACTATGATTCACACTTAGATCTCCTCTAAAGGTTAACACATAAAAATTTTGCAAAGGTCTACTGATCATAGAGTCATGACCAGTCCTTTAAAATTGATATCCAACTCTTAGAACAAAGCATTTCCAATTCAAACCTAGCATCAAACTTCTTGAAATAGATTCCAAGCAAACTCCCCAAGTGCTCATATGGAAAAATTCACTACTTCTTAAAACAAAGATGGCACAACTTAGAATTCTTAATGAAGAAATGATGCCTATCTTAGCTCTATTGGCCCTTAAGACTACAAGATATTACTACTTTTACTAGCCTCTCCAAATATTTGTTCCAAGTATCCACTCACTCTACATTCTTATAAGTTACCTTAGGTGCTAATTGTTCTCTTCTTTGTTTTTGATAGTCTCGAAGATCTGTCATGGGACAGTGCTTATATAATCACTATAACTGATAGCAATGTTCATGTATCTCTGCTTTAGACTCCTTGGTAACACTTAAGAAACAGTCTTGTTTTAGCTTTTATGAAGCTAGGATCCATACCTTACACTCTTCTTATCTTCAATTTCTTAAATTTTAGGTCTATGATAATAGATTCAACCTTATTAATGTATCTCAAACTCTTACAACTCTGTATTTAGGTCCATTGGCAAAACTCAGAAAACAAGTTTTAGAATGCTTAGACAATGATGAATTTTTGACAGTTTATAAAAATGCTCTCAAAAACCTCTCAGATCTTGCACACACCTCCAAAATACCTCAAAATATCACAAATTCAACTCTAAGTCTTTGCAATATCAAGAAATCACCTTTTATCATCAAATTTCTCCTCTTACTGTTGACTGTTTTCTTCCCTGTTTCCTCGAAATTTCCGTCATTAACTGCTCAAAAATTACACAATTTCAATGTAAACTGTTTATAACCCGCTTCATAAATTGCCTCAAGACTTCACATACCGAATTTCAGATCAATTAGACGTGTTTTACAGAAGTTATGACTTCTGATACGCTTCAGCACACACTAAAACAACGCTGTCACAGTTCTGAAGATTTCTGTCAAAGACATCTTTTTACACACTTGTCCTTTTGATCTGAAAATTCGTGGTCCTCCTCTAAATGCCAGGGCAGAAATATGGTTTGAATTTAAAGGAATTTGGTCAGGCAGTTTGAGAGATATCCGATGCCCTAGCTGAAACCTGAGGCCTTTCAAAAGCTTATAATATCCTTGTAATACATTATCAAGAGCTGGAAAAATTACAATATGATCCTAACCACGTGCTTAATCCATTTGTTATGACAGTAAAGTGATTAGGAAGAATTTTCAAGACTGTGAAGTTTGAAGTGACTGCCCATTCACAAACCCTTAAACATCATACATGGAAAACGTGCTAAATTATACAAAACAGAGGTCTATGTTTTTATTGAACTTCATACATATTTAAATTACATGGAAAAACTTCCTATCTTCGCTGTTCTACTGAATTCTTGACCAAGCATAGATGACTTACAATATTTTTGATCCTTTTTCTACTCCTTAGGAAGCTTAACAAACCTAGACTTTCCTACTAAAACTCAACCATATTCCATAACAAAAGAGATAAGGATAAAATTTGTTGGTAATCTCCATCTCATGACCTTATCAACCAAATACAACCCACTTACACCTGATAGACTCCTTTTACTTGGTCAAAATTAACCATTTATCACTTATTACAAGATTTTTTAACTCTTACACTTACACTTCACACACACATACCAATTTGAGTATGAACAAGAACGAAGGTGGAGGGAAAACAACTAGATATCACTCCAAACTATATAACCTCAACAAGAAACTTTCTCTCATGCAAGGATGCTCCTGCATCAGATTACCCTAGAAATTTTGCCATGAGCTCCTTCTCATGAGTTTTCACTATTCCCTGCTTTTTGAACTTGTTGCTTTTGCTCATGATTTCTCCATCCTTGTTGCTTATAAATTGAAAAAATACTGATCTCAATGTTGGTGATACCTTTTAAATGATGTTTCTGAATGATAGACATTTTCTTGTTTTGTCATGCTCTTCAAGTGAGCAATATTCTTTGTCTTGTCTGGTTCTCATTCTTCCTTGAGTTGTACCTGCACATGAAACAAACATGTTAGTAGAAAACAACTCTCCTTCATGCTTCTTATTCCATCTCTTTGCATAGCTTCTCTCCATTTCATTTTCATAGACTTCATTATCATTTTCTTCATCCACTTGATTCACTCCTCCTTCATTTTTGCTTGCCTTCAAAACACTATTGCCTTTTCTATTGTGCATGCCAAGACTATTTCTTGACATCTTATTAAATACCTTCAACCTAAGAGCATCCTCATTATGTTTTCCATTTTCCATGCTAAGGCTTTCCTTTGTTTCCTTAGTATCCCCTTGTTTTGGCATTTGTCTCCTTGATCCATGCTTAATTTATTCATTGGATATCTTGACTCCTCTTTGGATTCCATCTTCTAAAGGTGTTTTTGCAAGAATTTCTCTTGCATTCTTCCTATTTTTCCCACTCTCTTTGAGTTGCCTCCGAGTTCTCTCGACATGTTTGTTCAAATCTGAGTTGTCCATGTGATCTTTAACCCATTCTTGGATTTCATTCACGATTTTCAACGCTACACTTGTGTATATTTGAAGGATGGTTTCTCCCATGTCATTAATCTT
Source organism: Taxus wallichiana var. yunnanensis (assembly GCA_018340775.1). NCBI lineage: Eukaryota > Viridiplantae > Streptophyta > Pinopsida > Cupressales > Taxaceae > Taxus > Taxus wallichiana. The sequence continues at coordinate 732,602,854 of CM031234.1, read as the reverse complement.
GTCAATGCACCGAGTAACACCCCCTAAACAGCTCTTAATTTCTTGTTTCAACATGATTTCTGATTTCTTCTTTTCAAGGACTGAAACTTTGTTGCCTTTGACTAAACCTTGTTTTATATGCTTTGTCTTGCCTTCAATCTCTTTGTCATTTCTTGTATACTTCTTACATATCATTGTTCCTTAATAATTTTCTCGACCTTTTTGAGATTCCATGAGTTTTCTAGATGAACATTCTCTCAAAAAGTCTGCTATACACACTTCCAAGTCATTCTTGTCATCTATTGACCATGTTTTCTCCTCTTTACTTGTATGAATGTATTGAAAACTGAATTTATTATCACCTGGTATGAACGCTCCTGTCATTTTCTGTTGTCTATGTCTTAATACCTCATCAAACCCTTGTTCTAATATGAATTCCCATTCATTTTGTTCATTTGAAATCATCATTTCAATAGCTAATTTGAACAAGCATTTCTTTAAAAATCTTTCCTCCTCATAAACCACTTGTTTCTTATGGAGATTGAATAAGAAAATTCATGATAAACATATCTTACCTTCAAATTGATGAGCTGACCCAAATACTTGTGGGATCCAATCCATCATGCTTATGGTTGAATGAAGATCAACTAAAATTTGTTCCCTTACCATCACTGTTTCACCACAAATGTCAAGTTTCTTGCTATTTTGGAGTTCTCCACCAATACATCTTCCCTCTAGCTTGAATTGAAATGTTCTTCTTATTCCTCTTTTCTCATTTTCCTCATTGTCTTCTTGCCTTTCAACCTCTATACCTGCAGATCCATCATCAAGAGAGTATGTTAAAGTGAAAAATGGAAGTAATATAGTTCTCACTAGAACATTGAACTCTTGTTCCATGTTTCTTCCATTCTTCACTTCACTATTAAACTGATTTTCCTTTGTCTGGTAGCTCTTCAAACCTTCTCCAATCTGATATATGATTTTTAGAAAGACTTTCATACCTTTATTTTGCTTAAAACTTAAAGTATGCTGTCCCAATTCTGAGAATTTTACCTTGCTCTTGTCTTTCTTCCTTGCATGTCTGATAAACATATGGATCTGCTCATATTTTTGTGAATTTCATCATTTATCTTACCCTTGGATAGGTTCCTCATCATCTCTACCAACATTTCATACTTGGTTTCTATCACATTTTCACAAATTTCCACTCTTGTAGGTGTAGAAAACTAAAATTTCGAACCTTTCTTGTTATCATTCTCATATAGATCATACCATTTCTGAAAATATACTGTTTTCCCTTGAGTTCTTGCTGTTTTAACATCTGCAAATCCATTTTCTTGAAGTGTTACTACAAGCAATCCATACCCATCATATGAAATATTCACTCTTTCATCTCCTTTTGGGCTGGTTTTTGTCTCCCTTAGGCTTGTTATAAGGTTTATTTCTTGATTGTCCTTCTCTCTATCTTGGACAATCTTGAATTGCTCCTTGCGTTTTTCCTTCACCTCTTCTTCTTGAGATCCTTGAATCTCATTTGCTTTGCCTTTGTTCACAAGAGACAAATTTGTCTCTTCCTCTTTCTCATCATGTTCACTTCCTTGTTCACCAAAACCTGCAAACATACACTTAGAGTCATAGTTAGATTGAAAAAGTAGAGGTTCATTTTCTACCCCTGGTGCCTCAAAAATTTGTGTTTCTTCTTCATGCATATTCACACTGATTAAGTCTTCCATGAGACCCTCATCTTGTGCTTCTTTCATCTCTTCTTCACCAAGCATTGGTCCTTCTTCTGGTTCACATATGAGGAATTCTTCTGCTGCCCCTAAGGACTGATTTTCATACCTCATCTTGTTTCTAGCCTCTTCTCTCTATCTCTTACTCTCTGAAATCCGAGTTTCCTCTATTCTTCCCTTATGAAGATCATCATATTGTGCCTCATCCTTCTTACCATCAACTGGTCTAAAGGCCATTTGACCTTCTTCATTTTCCAACCATTCCCTTGGTTTTGTAGCAGCTTCATTAGGTGATCTAGCCTTTCTCTTATCTCTTTTGTCTCTCTCCACATCTATCTTACTTTTCTGAATATCTTTCATTCTCTTTTCGTGACAATCCTCTTCTATCAAACCCTTCATCTTTCTATTCATGTCTACCTCTAGACTTCTACCTCTCTTTCTTGTAGGTATCTGTATGCTTCTCCTTCTCCTCAGCAGGTACTCTATCACTCTTCAACTGGATACCTCACCTAAGCCTTCTTCTTAGTCTTTTGGTACCTCAATGATTATCTCACCCAAGCTCTCCTTGCTTGGTCTGTTGACAATCTCAGATCCTCACCTAGGTCTATTACACCCTAGTCTCTTGATCTTCTTGCTCAACACTTCAATGAGCAACACCTGCAATCTCCTTTATAAAAACTTCTTCAAGCCTTTAATGGATTTCAGGGTTTGTTCTTGTCAGCAATTCACTCAAGAACCTTCTCTTATCTCCTTGACTTAACTCTCTTTCTGGCCTTCTTCTCTTGCTGCTCACAATATTCTCCCTGCAATCATGATAAACTCCATTCCCCATAATAGCATTTACAAAGCAATAATCACAGAGCTCCACACACTGATACCAAAATTGATGCGTATCTTAGCTCTATTGGCCCTTAAGACTACTTGATTCACACTTAAGATCCCTCTTTATCTTGAAGGCATTACTACTTTTACTAGCTTCTCCAAATATTTGTTCTAAGTATCCACTCACTCTATATTCTTATAAGTTACCTTAGGTGCTTATATAATCACTATAACTGATAGCAATGTTCATATATCTCTGCTTTAGACTCCTTGGCAACATTGTTTTAGCTTTTATGAAGCTAGGATCCATACCTTACTCTCTTCTTATCTTCAATTTCTTAAATTTTATGTCTATGATAATAGATTCAACCTTATTAATGTATCTCAAACTCTTATAACTCTGTATTTAGGTCCATTGGCAAAACTCAGAAAACAAGTTTTAGAATGCTTAGACAAGGCTGAATTTTTGACAGTTTATAAAAATGCTCTCACAAACCTCTAAGATCTTGCACAAACCTGCCTTTGTAGTATCAAGAAATTACCTTTTATCATTGAATTTCTTCTTTTACTGTTGACTGTATTCTTCCCTGTTTCCTCGAAATTTCTGTCATTAACTGCTCAAAAATTACACATTTTCAACGCAAACTGTTTAAAACCCGCTTCATAAATTTCCTCAAGACTTCACATACCAAATTTCAGATCAATTGGACGTGTTTTGCAGAAGTTATGACTTCTGATACGCTTCAGCACACACTAAAACAATGCTGTCACGGTTCTGAAGATTTCTGTCAAAGAGATATTTGTACACACTTGTCCTTTTGATCTGAAAATTCATGGTCCTCCTCTAAATGCGAGGGCAGAAATATGGTTTGAATTTAAAGGAATTTGGTCTGGCAGTTTGGGAGATATCCGATGCCGTAGCTGAAACCTGAGGCCTTTCAAAAGCTTATAAAATCCTTGTAATACATTATCAAGAGTTGGAAAAATTACAATATGATCCTAACCAAGTGCTTAATCCATTTTTTATGACAGTAAAGTGATTAGGAAGAAATTTCAAGACTTTGAAGTTTGAAGTCACTGCCCATTCATACTCGGATATAACTCAAGTGTTCAAATATAAACCCAAGCACTTATATCTTAGGAACTTACAATCTTCAATACAAACTCTTACTAGCACGAGAATATTCAAACTCTTTCCTATTGACTCAAATAGACAATCCCAATTCTATGATGTAGTGAATGAGTCTCAACATGTCCTTATATAGGAATGCAAGAGGCTTTTCACCGGATCAACGGGCAACCTAGAGACCGGGAACCGGTAACCTAGGTAAACAAGAAGATTCCCACTAAAGGAAAAGTGGGAAAAGACAATTGAGTACATGCCACTCAACATAACACCTTTAGATAGTGGGGAGGTCCACCATGCTTTCGAAATGACTAAAGAGGAGTCACTTCAAGCTTTATTGGTGATGACAACAAGCCTGTCATCATAGCTTTAAGGACTAAAACGGACTCTAGGACCATTATCATTATCCGATGAGCTAGAAGAATCTTCCCAGTCTTGTCTTTCAGCAAAGTAGATGTCACGGGTGTTCCGCTCGTACCATAGTCTGGATAAGGATGACGTTCCATCATTATCTCGTAGCTAGATGCCTTCTGGATGGAAAGAGATAATGATCAGGAATACGGAGGAAGTGACCGGTGTAGGTGGATGCACATTCATTGTGTGATGAAGAAAGATTCTTCTCCATAGTTGTCCGTTAGGATGAGCATGATGACCCTGTATAGGATTAGTCCTAATATAATAGGAAACTTTTACATACCAAGGTATTTTACAATTAATCAAAATATTTCTAACAGTATCAGGTTCTATATTGAGCAACGGATTCAGAAATTTTAGTAGGTAGATATTTAGAAAGAAAATACTTAAAATGATTCACAATATACTGCCTGTCTTCAGGAAGGCTCGGCCTGTTCCATGCATCATTTTCTATGGGATGTCCTTCGGGCCAAAGCTTGGAAAATTCAAATCTCCAAAGTGTGTTTGGTCTTGGGACAGTTGTCTTACTTGAATTCCTTCTATTGGAACATCATCGAGAGGAGATTCCACATAGGAGTGTTCCATTGCACCTTATTGAAGTGTGCAAAAACCATTGCCTTGGTGTAAGGTGGTAGGAATCAAAACCATATGAGTGTCTCATTGTCATTGTAAGGTGTGAAAGGCTCTTGCTTGGTGTGTGGTAGGAATCTCGGGATCAACACATTTGGGCGGGAAAACACAAAACCATCAAAATTTGGATTCCTAGAGCACTTGAAGGCTCATCAACCCACCTAAGACCCTATGGACACCTTCTTAACATGCTCAAGATGAAATTTTGTTGAAATGAAGTACTCTAGATGATGCTCCTGCATCATTTTCATAAATTTTTGTTATGCTTGCTGGAAACCCACATGGCTTTACCTCTGAAAGAGCAATTACAACTCAATTCACATCTTGGGGAAGTCAAAATAATGATCGAGATACAAGCTACATTGTAATCAAAGAGAAAATAAGTCAAAGTAGGGGGAATTCAACTACATTGGATTTATATATTCCATCATAACAAAAGAGACTTTTTCAACAATAGTTCAATAGATAAGGTTGAAGTAATGATCAACTTACTATTCAAAACTTAAAAGTAAAATTATTGTCTTTATTTTATAATTATATGATAATATGTTGGTCAAATGGATGTGTTATAAATTAGTTATCTTAACTTGTTAATTGTAAATTAAACAATTGTAGCTATAATTTCTTTTTATAACATGATAAGGTTGCAAGACGCTATCTAAATTGGAGACACAATGCAATCTCCAATTACAAAATCAACACTTGACACACCAAGGTTTCCATCTGCTGCTCTGTCAAAGTTTAGTTTGAAAAAACCTGGCTTAGGGGGAAGCTGTTTTGAATTTTCTCGTCGAATCTTGATTCCTATTGGGAACATATACTTATGATCTATTAATAAAATATTTCGATGTGATATTAATCAGTTCTAGTTTTATTTTAAATATGTTTTGGTTGGATGTGTTTGTTTTAGAATAATATATATTGGTTATACATTATGACTTTTATTGTTTTCAAATACAAATAGAATAGAAATACTTTTAGTATTAGTATTTTAAATTTATTTTATATGTTTATTTGTTAATTGTTCTCTATTTTAGAATTATCATATTATTTAATTGTTTATGAATTTGTATTTTTTAGTGTGATATTTATGTGTTTAAGTTTTTATTTGTTTGCTTCTACTTCGTATATTGTCATTGTGTATCATATTGCATATACGACTAGGGTTGATCATGGTTGTCAAAGTTACACATTAGGGTTGTGCATTGTGGCTCATGGTGTATTCGTGCATGTATGGCTAAGACGTATCAAATTAGCATGGCATGGAGATTGTTAATGAGCATCAAAGTTGTACGGCGTGTGTCCTTGTGTGTGCTGGGATCAAATGGAATGGGTTGTGAATAGTGTCTTTGTGTGTTGCATGGTATGTGTAATCTGCATGGCATGTATGTACAAGTGAGTGACATCTATCTATGCATGCCAAGTATCAATGTGGTGGCATGTGTCCTTTAGGAGTCATATGGTGTGCACGTGTGTGATGGTGCTAAAATTTGCATGTGTATTGAGATTCTAATTAGTATCTTTGTTTGCATTACGGTTGTATGGCATTACATGACATTAAGTTTCACGTTTTCACCAAGATTTCTGCTCATGTGCATTGAGGTTATTTAGAAGTCAGATGGTGTTAAGTTTCATGTTTTCACCAAGGTTTCGCACGATGCTGATGTGCATTAAGGTTCGAATGGGTTGCGTGTTGTAGTTGGAAGACATTGATTGTTGGTATGAATTGGGATAGCGTGATTGCATGTATTAGGATTACATTGCGTACACTGTGGTTGATGGGCATCATAGGGTGGTACTACGTGTATATGTGCTTCAAGGGGTTTGCGGGGTATGTGTCATCTATGAGTTAGATGGTGTGCACATGTTTGGTGGCATGTGCATGTGTACCGAGGTTGTAATTAGTGTTTTTCTTCGTGCATATTGCAGTTTCACGACATCATGCGTTGAGGCATGACATTCCTATTGTCACTAGGGTTATGCATGATGCACTAATGTGTATTGAGATCAAATGTGTTGCATGTTATGGTTGCAAGGAATTTATTGTTGGTACAAATTGGGATAGTGTGCTTTGAGGGGCTTGTAGGTATTGTATCATCTTTGTGGTTAGATGGGCACATGTGTGGTGGCACGTGTGTATGTGCTTGAGGGGTTATAATTAGTATGTGTCTTCGTATGCAGTTGTGGATGGTGTGCATATCATTTGGTGGCATTCATGTCGTTAATGGGGTTGTGCATGATGCACTCATGTGTATTGAGATTGAATGGGTTGTGTTATGGTTGTAAGGAATATATTGTTGGTACAAATTGGGATAGTGGGCTTATGTGCATTAGGAATATATGGCGATGCATATGTGGTAAAATCAAAGTTACATCATAGGTTGGTACTACGTGACAACGTGTATATGTGCATTGAGAGGTTTACATAGTGTAGTTCTACTTTCGTGACCAATGCACATTGAAGTAGCATTTTTTGTTCCTGCATGTTGATGTTAAATTAGAAATGTCATCGAGTTGTATACATGTCTTTAGGTTGTGAATAGTGGATTAGTGGACATTGCATGATAAACATGCATGGGTGTGTGCGGATTGATGCATCGTATACATGTACACGTGTATATGTGCTTATCCATTGGGTACATCAGTATGAGTGTGATGGCATGTGAGGCATGTGTATATTTATATGTGAGGTTTGCATGTGTATTGAGGTTGTAATTAGTGTCCTTATGTGTGTCACAACTGTATGGCACTACACGACATCAAATCACCTAGAATTCATATTGTAATTAGTTTCCTTGCATGCATCATGGTTGTAAGGTTCTTTGCAACATCAAGTCACATTTAGTTCATGCTAAGGTTGTAATTAGTGGCCTCATATGTGTCACAATTGTATGGCACTACACGACATAAAGCCACATAAAATTTATGTTGAATTAATGTTGCAATTAGTGTTGTCATGTGTGCCATGCGGGGTATGTGTCATCTAGTTAGATTTCATGTTTGGTGGCATGGTTGTAATGCATTACATGAGATCAAGTCACATAGAATTTTTGTTGTTTTAATGTCGTAATTAGTATCCTCATGTGTGTCGCGGTTGAATGCTACTAGGCAACATCAAGTTGCATGTAACTCATGTTGTCATTGGGGTTGTATATGATGCTTTCATGTGCAATGAGGTCGAATGAATTGTTTGTTATGGTTCTAACATATTTAATTTTAGTACATATCCAATTTGTGCATTGTTTTCTCGCTCATTTGGGTTGCATGGCAAGTATGTCATGAAGTTAAATGGTGTGCTCGTGCATGTTAAACTTGTGCACAACATACTTGCATGTGTTGTGATTACATGGGAAGTGTTTGATCGATTTGAATAGTGTGTTCGTGCATGATGCATGGGTGCATTAGTGTTGTAACTAGTGTTCTTCCTATGTATGCCCTGCTTGTATGGCACCATGCAACATTAAGATGCATGGATTTCTTGTTGTCATTGGGGTTTTGCACGACATTGCCACATGCTCATGTGCATTGAGGTCAAATAGCTTCCGTGTTATGGTTGCAAGGCATTGATTGTTGGTGCACATCCAAGTTGTTCATTGTTTTATCGCACATAATAGGTTGTGTGATAAGTATGCCATTAAGTGGCATATTTAATTTTAGTTGGATGTGCATTGTTTTCACTCATGCTGCATTTGGGTTGAGGCAAGTATGTCATGAAGTTAAGTGTTCTCGTGCATGTAAACTTGTGTTTTGTGATTACATGGGCGTGCTTGATCGATTTGAATAGTGTGTTCGTGCATGATGTGCATGGGTGCATTGAAGAATGTAATAGTTTCTTCATTATTTATACACATTAAGATAATGGATTTCTTGTTGTCATTGGGGTTTTGTGTGCTCATGTGCATAGGTCAAATAGCTTCCGTGCATGTGCACACATGAGTGTTCATGTTTTATGCACATAATAGGTTGTGTGTAAGTAATTAAGTGGCATGGTGTGCTCATGCTTTTAAGGCTTGCAAAGTGTTCTTGCGCGTGTTAGTTTTTTGCTTTGTGTAAGATTGTATTACACTTGTTCTTGAATGTAATATTTCTCATTCATTAATATAAAGAAATTTGTGTTCATGCTGTGTATGGGCCTCTGCATGTGCGAGGTCATCTTTGTGTGTGAATAATTAAGCTGCGTGGTCTAAGACCTTCCTTTATTTGAACCCTCTATTTGCAAGTGCATCAATTAGTCTCAGAGTAAGATTTTAAGTCCTCTGAGTGAGTGATTGTTGTAGTTATGCTTTGCACATGTGTTGGCATATTCTGAACGTAGATTGTTGGGCCTTTGCATGCGCGAGGTCATCTTTGTGTGTGAATAATTAGGTTGCGTGGTCAAAGACATTCCTTCATTTGGACCCTCTATCCACAAGTCGATCACATCAATTAGTCTCTCGGCGGGATTTTAAGTCCTCTGAAGTGCGTGATTGCAATAGTTCTATTTTCCACATTTGCAAGTGGGTAAAAAGTAGTGTTGGCATTTTCTAAACGTCGATTACTGGGTAGAAGGTATATGTTGTTCTTGTGTGAGGAAGTGGATATGGAACATAGAGGAATTCTTGTCATATCCAATGACAAGCCTCCATGAGAGATTAGAAATGATGGAAACTTGATGGATTTTTAGTTAGAGGGTCTAATGAAAGACTGTCTTAGAGCACAACTCAGATTTTAAGTCCCGCAAGTGAGTGATTGTATTAGTTCTACTTTCCATATTTGTGTGTGGGTAGAAAGTAGTGAAGGCATCTTCTGATCATTGCTTATGAGGTATAAGGTGTAGGTTGCAATAGTTTGTTTTTGTGTGAGGAAGTAGATATGGCACATAGAAGACTTCTTGATTGGATGAGAGGAAATAGACCACTTAGAGTGACTGGGTTGACAAAATTGATGAGAGGTCTCCGGAGTTGTAATGAAGGGATTGTCGTAGTTATCTTTCCACATTTGTGAGTGGGTAAAAAATAGTATCTACATCTTCTGTAGGTAGATTGTTGGGTGGAAGATGTAGGTTGCAATAATTTGTTGTTGTCTCTTTTACCTTTGCCAATTGGAAAATTTTGCATCTCTATATGTATTTAGACACATTTGTGGCCAATAATAATTCTCACTTAGTTGTGCCAAGGTCTTGTTGATACCAAAATGACTAACTAGTTCTCCACAATGCTTCTCTTGGATCAAATTAGCTTGCAGTGACGTAGGTATGCACAATTCCACGCGCCTTTAAACAACCATGCCTTTTGTAAGTAGTCTGACCAAGGTGCGTGAGCAATGCTTGTTGGTATTGCACATGCTTTCCATGCCTTGCAGAAATCTTCATCTTCAACGTAGTGTCCCTTCATTGAATCAAACCCCACAACTTCCACATGCATGTTGCTTAACAAGACACACCTACTTAACACATCTACAACTCTTTATGATTCATCTTCAATGTAGTGTCCCTTCATTGAATCAAACCCCACAACTTCCACATGCATGTTGTTGAACAAGACACACCTTCTACTTAACACATCTACAACTCTTTATGATTTCCCACTTCGTGCTTCAATCAAAAGATTGACTCTGCAATAATTCAACCCATTTCATGTGCATTTGATTTAAATTACCTTGTCTCTTAATGAATTGCAGTGCTTGATATGGTATGGACAACACAAACTCCTTGGGGAACAAGTAGGACCATATGACATAAGAATACTGATCAAATTGAATACTTTTCGCATGCGTCATTAGTTTCTCCTTTGAAATAGGCAATGGGCCTACCTTCTTGACTCATCCCAACTCCAATAGTTGTTCCGCTTGCATTGTAATCAAACTGAAATACTTTGTGGAAATCAGGCAAAGCCAACATTGGCTGCGTTGTGACTTTCTTTTTCAAGTTTTGAAAGGTATACTTTGCTTCCATTTCCCATGCTAACTCTTTCTTTATCTCCCCACACTGCAATAGTGTATTTGTGCGTCTAACTTTCCTTATGTAAGTCGCATTTTCCTTGAATAAATCATTTTGGCTCATACGCTTTTTTACTTCATGTTTGCCTTTTTTCTATTTTTAAGTTTTCATTAGGAACATAATAATTTATTATAAGTGCTTTTATAATGTTTTATTTTATTTTCGCAATTTATAATAAAATATTATAACTTAAGTCTTCTCTTTGATTTAATCCTTAGCCATTGGGAGGACAAAATGGGCTAAGGGTCTTCATCTGTGAAGCGTCCATGTTGACACTCTGTGATAAATAAATTTCTCTACAATTTAGAGATATTTTGTGAGCTACCTAAGCATTATTAGGAATTGGGAGACACTCTACTATTGCAAACATTTTGTGAGGGGAGCAGTAGCAGACTTGCTATTGGTTAACCTTGCATTAAAGGGCTTATCCAAGAAAAATGTGCAGAGTAAGGCGCTGTTTAATGCCATTAAAGAGTATACTAATGATAGTTGTGATGAAGTACAACTTGTATTGTCTATTAGATGTTTAGTTATACCATTAACACAATACATATTAAGGACTTTTAGGTCTAGGAATTCTTGGAATTTGTGTGTTGATAGAGAAACAATGGCTATACTTGAGGGGGAGTATGATTGGATTCCATATGCCTCTCTCGCCTATTGGATGATCAGATTGGATATGTTGATAGAGTAATCAAAAAAATACGATTGCATTCCAAATGACAGGTTTGTTTACAATGTCAGGGAAAAAGGCCAGATACGTCTTGTAATGAAATTGGTCCTTTGCTAGTTCAATATGTACTGGAGGACGGAGGCATCGGAGGTTAGAGGTCGATCAACAACCTCTCATCAGTTGCCAATAGCAGGGCCACATAGATGATTTGGTAGTATTTTAGTATACTTCTGTTTTTAGAGTTCATATTTTTAATGTCTCGGTGTGCTAAATAAACCTTTTTCAGAATTTTGGGAAGATTCATATTTTTAGTAAACTCGCTTTTAGGGAGAAGGAGAAAATTTCGAGGTAGATTCGAGGGATGGTTATCCAGGTAGTGCCAAGCTTGTGGATCTTGGAGATTCAGAATTCGGGCACCCAAAGAGGAAGAGAAAGTCCCACGGAAACCCAAAGAGGAAAGGAACATTCCTGCATAATTCGGCTCGACACTACGCCTTTACGAGGGTAAAGAGATAATCTATGGAGTTTGTTGTACTTGGTATAACTAGTGCTTTTAGGAGGTGGTTCAACTTTTGCAAAATATGGTGTTACCCGTGTTCACATTAACGGGGTGAAGTCAGAGATTAATAATGTTCACACTAAGGGGGTAAATATTAGGAAAATAATAGTAGTGTTCACATTCTTAATATTGTAATGTGAATAATTATGTAAATAATTATTCACTTTGTTAGTAATTATTTCAATAATTAGTTAATGTATTACATCTAATTACTAATTATTACATTAACTAATTACCGTACTAATAACTAGCTGTCAATAATTATATTATATCTAATTACTAATTCTTACATTAACTAATTACCGTAGTAATTACTAACAATGAATAATTATATTATATCTAATTACTAATTATTACATTAGCTAATTATCGTAGTAATTACTAATAGTGAATAATTATATTATATCTAATTACTAATTATTACATTAACTAATTACAATATTAATTACTAACGGTGAATAATCATTTAATATTGAATTACTAATTATTACATTAACTAATTACCGTAGTAATTACTAACAATGAATAATTATTTACATAATTATTCACATTACAATATTAGTAATGTGAAAAGTATTATTATTTTCTTAACATTCATCCCCTTAGTGTGAACATTATTAATCTCTGACTTCACCCCCTTAATGTGAATATGGCATAACACCATATTTTGTAGAAGTTGAACCACCTCTTGAAAGCACTGCTTAGATCAGGTACAAACTCCATAGAGTATCTCTTTATTCTTGTAAAGGCGCAGTGTTGAGCCGAATTATGCAGGAATGCTCTCTTCCTCTTTGGGTTCTTATGAGATTTTCCCTTCCTCATTGGGCGTCCGAATTCTGAATCTCCAAGATCAACAAGTTTGGCACTAGTTGGATAACCATCCCTTGAGTCTACCTCGAAATCTTCTCCTGCTCACCAAAAATGAGTTTCTAAAAATATGAATCTTTCCCAAAATTTTGGAAAGGGTTTATTTAGCACATCGAGACACTGAAAAAACAGGAACTCTGAAAATAGAAGCATACTGAAATACACAATTGAAAAAAAAAAGCTACCAAATCATCTATGTGGCCCTGCCATTGGTAACTGACGAGAGGTTGTTGATCGACCTCTAACCTCCGATGCCTTCGTCCTCCAGTACATACTGAACTAGAAAAGGACCAAATTCATTGCAAGATGTCTCCGACCTTTTCCTTGACATTGTTAACAAACCTATCATTTAGAATACAATCATATTTTTTGCTTACTCTATCCACATATCCAATCCGATCATCCAATAGGCGAAAGAGGCATATGGAATCCAATCGTACTCCCTCTCAAGTATAACCATTGCTTCTCTATCAACACACAAATTCCAAGACTTCCTAGACCTCAGAGTCCTTAATATGTACCGTCTTAATGGTACGCCTAGACATCTATTAGACAATACAAGTTGTACTACATCCCAACTGTCATTAGTATATACTCTTTAATGACATTAAACAATGCCTTACTTTGCACATTTTTCTTGGATAAGCCTTTTACTGCAAGGTTAACCAATAACAAGCTGGTAGTCCGAGGTAGGCGAATAGGTTCAAAAAGAACTGATTGAATAATGAAAATAACGAGGTGACTTCATAAAGATATCCTTCAAAACCTCTCGGAACATTACAAATTCCTTGGACCTCATCTGTAACATATGACATATTCCCTCGATAAAACTGGATCTGCCTGAATTTTCAATGTGGTTTCTCATGGGGTCGACATACATGCAGAGCTGAGGCAAGAGATTCCTCACCATGAACAACTAGATTACATATCCCCATTTCTTGAGTTCGGCTTAGAGTTTCAACGCTTTGTACTGGGTAACTTTCAATATCATTCCCCATCCAAAATAGTTGTAACCATCGGACCGAAGGACACTCTCATCATAAAAAATTTGAAATGCAATACCTGTAGTTCCGTGAACATCTGTAGTAACAACATGGTAATATATGGACCATGGTTAGTGAGAATCATCCATCCTTTTGTCTAATCTTCAGCGCTTTGTACTGGGTAATTTTCAATATCATTCCCCATCCAAAATAGCTGCAACCATCAGACTGAAAGACATCATCATAAAAAATTTGAAATGCAATACATGTAGTTCCGTGAACATCTGTAGTAACAACATGGTAATATATGGACCATGGTCAGTGAGAATCATCCATCCTTTTGTCTAATCTTCGGAAAATTATGTGCATTTCGCATTCGGGATCAATCGCCATTTTTGTATTTTGATGCGAAAATTCTCTATCTTGCTAGTCTTCAACCTGAGGATTTAATGCTCAAGTAACAAAATGTCTGCAATAGATTTAAGCTAAAGCTATTTGGGGGTTTAAGTGCGTCTCTCAGCTCTTGCTGCGACTGCTCCCCTCACAAAATGTCTACAACAGTAGAGTGTCTCCCAATTCCCGATGATGTTTAGGTAGCTCACAAAATATCTTTAAATTGCAGAGAAATTTATTTATCACAGAGTCCCAACATGGACGCTTCACAGATGAAGAAGACCCTTAGCCCATTTTGTCCTCCCGACGGCTAAGGATTAAATCAAAGGGAAGACTTAGGTTATAATATTTTATTATAAATTGCGAAAATAAAATAAAACATTATAAAAACACTTATAATAAATTATTATGGACTTAATGACAACTTAAAAATAGAAAAAAGATAAACATAAAGTAAAAAACCATATGAGCCAAAATGATTTATTCAAGGAAAATAGGACTTGCATAAAGAAGGAAAGTTGGAGGGAAAAAATCATTTAATGAGGGAAAAGTTGATTGGTCATCAAGGGTGACCATTTTGGGTCACAAGTTTTATAAAGTCAGGTCGACTTGCCTTTAAAGAGAAACATTTGAATTTTTTCTCTTATTACTGATTTTTATCTGAAACTTTCATGTTTTGTCAAATTTTTTTATATAGACGAAACCCTTTAGAAATATGCTCTTGAGAATGACAACCCTCTAAGAGTTCAAGGGGATTCTCCACCATTGGGGTTTCCATTGTGTTTCATCGAATTATTAATAATTTTCAGAGTTTTTTCAGTAGTTGAAGGTTCAAATTTGTAGATTTTGGATCAAGGGTTTGAATTAAATTTGCAGATGTGTTTTCCGTCATATTTCAGCCTTCTATCATATGGTGTTACCCACTTCTAGGGCAAGTTTTGAGGTATTTAAAGGTGTTTTTTGATCTGATCTGGGCTGCTGCATATTAATCATATTTTATGAATTGTTTTAGCCGCATTTCAGAATTGTTAAATGATAAAAAGTGTCATTTTTAAGGGCAGATTTTCTAGAATTATTCCAGCCCATTGTGCCTCTAAAATTTTTGCATTTTAATTCACATTTTAGTTTTACAATATATTGGATTAGATCTTAGTGGAAATATTTGAATGTAAATGATGATTTATCTGAGTTTTCTTCCTTGCCTTAGTCGCATTTTCTAGGTATAAATCAAATATGCATTAATATTAATTGCTACATCTTTAAAAATATGTTTTTGGCTCGAGGGATTTGCTTCAAATCTATGTGGAGCTCAAAAGTGTCCTTTTGGAGACACTACATAGTCGCAATCCTCGATTTTCACCTTCCAGAAAATTCCTACTGAATCTCACATCCGATGTGCCCTCGATTTCTAGACCGTCCTGTGAGCATGTCTATATGTGGAGAGAATGCCATGTGTGAAAGATGGCATGTGCAGAGAATGACATGCGTGGAGAAGAGGCCAACTTAATGGCTTCCCAACCAAATTTTCATCCCTAGCGCCCTAAGGCTAGATCCAAGGCATTTACCAAAGTGCTCTTCAAAAATCGTTAGAAATGCAAGTGGCCATCGTTCACCAACACCCACATCGACCAACACCTCACTCTCTCCAGCATGCCCTTGCACACCTTAAGCGGCCCCCATGAGACACAAGTGGACCCACTTGTGCAAGCAAAAGGAAATTTAGCTAAGTGAGCTATAAGATGAAGGCGCACATTGGAAAGTAGTTTGAAGACATGGAATAAGCCCCCTTCCTGAAGTCCATGAAAATGATGTTGCAAAACATAGAACGTGCCTAGCCTCAAGAAATGTTCTTAAGGCACAACTTTGCAGAACTCAAAACACTTTTCTTACCCTTGCACACCATAGAATGCACCTAGCCTCAAGAAATGTGCTCAAGTCACAACTTTGCAAAACTTAAAACACTTTTCTTGCCCTTGCACACCTTAGAATGCGCATACCCTCAGGAAATCTGCTCAAGGCACAACTTTGCAGAACTCAAAACACTTTTCTTACCCTTGTAGAACTCAAAATGCGGGCGGCCATCATTCACCAACACCCACAATGACCAACACCTTGCTCTCTTCAGCATGCCCTTACACACCTTAAGCATCCCCCATGAGACACAAGTGGACCCGCTTGTGCAAACAAAAACAAATTGAGTGAAGTGAGCTATAAGCTGAGGGCGCACATTGGGAAGCAATTTGAAGACATGGAATAATCCCCTTTCCCAAAATGCATGAAAGGGATATTGCGAAACATATAATGTGCCTAGCCTTAGGAAATGTGCTCAAGGAACAACTTTACAGAACTCAAAACACTTTTCTTACACGCACCTTATGGTATGTGCATACTCAACACACTAAGTAGCGCATTCACTCACTTTGCACACCCAACAAGCTACTCTACAAGCTTGGGCATCTCTACGTTCCTAACAACCCACTTTGACAAAAACTCATTTGGGAGGCATACTTCACCAAGATTGTAAGGAAACTTTGGTGCGACCAAGAAATAGGTTGCGCTTTAACAACACTTTTACTACCCTGACATGCGCACAAACATTGAGTGCCCTATTAAATCTTGCATTCCTTATTGCATCACAAAGCCCACAAACATGAAGCTATGCAAGGACACTTTAGCATGACCAAGACGTTAACCACACAATTGGGTTCAGTCAAAATGTTGTAAGGATCGATTGTGACAGTCGAAGTGCAATTTGTCTAGCAAAGAACCCCGAGTATCATTCAAGAACAAAACACATTGATGTTCAATACCATTTTGTAAGAGAAATAGTGGGAGAAGAAGATACTATTAAGGTGGACATTTAGGATAATGTTGTTGACTCTTTAACTAAGGCTGTGAGTGCTAAGAAATTTTCTTGGTGTATAAAATTGATGGGCTTGAATGCCCTAAGCTGCTGACTATATGGCAGTGTAGCCCCCTTTTGCAACAAGTGGGAGAATGTTAGAATATGTTTTGTATTTTGTATACTCTATACCGAGGAGTATTGTAAGAAATTTTTTTGGAATCCCTATTTTTCCGGGAGTATAGATATTTTATTTTTATCTATACGTGTATATGGGGGGTGTCATAATCCATTAATTATATGGAACCATTATGGGTTGTTTGTTAGTAGCCCATGGTTTTGGTACCCATTGTATTATAAAACCGCTTTGACGGTTTCCTACTGAGTTGTTTACATATAGCTGAAGATGTAGTAGGGTAGAACAGAACTTGGAAGTACATTATTGTATTATAAACGATTGAGTTAATACAACAAGAGAGAGAAGATATTGCCCAGAGTTTTTTCTTGAAAGGGTTTCCCAGGATAAATCTTGTGTTTTGTCATTTGGTTTCTTGTTTGTCTTGAATATTCTGTTAAGTATAGCTTCTTGTTTATTAGTTTATCGGATCCATTCACTTCAGATTATAAGCACCCGGAAAAATACTCTCTTCATATGTGTGGCTTCCAACAAGGTCACCCGAAGGCTCTTGGCCCTTTGACCCTTTGCAATTTTGATTTATTTCCATTCTTAGCATAATGAAGACCACCCATTTGTCGTAATTTACTATGGAGCATCAAACTTGCCCCGAGGTACTCTTTTTCCACAAATTGCTTATGAGTGTAAATCTGAAATGGCATGATAGAAAACAACAAATCTGAATTACCCTCATACCTTTGGTGGTTTTCATGAGAATTTGTTGTAGCCTTCTCCTTATCCTTTGGCAATTGAGCTTCTTCAACACCTTGTAAATCTGATTTTTCTTCAAACCCTTGTGTCTTCATGGTATTGTCCGGAGAATCCGCCAAGAGTTCCACTTGGGCAAGAGTGTTGGGGTTTTTAGGACTCCAAGGGCTGCTCCATCTTGGTATCCAACCGCTGTGATATATCTTCTTCCTTCTTTGCCTTAGAAAGATGGCCATCCTCTCCATCATGTAGCTGATCCATCACATGCTCTTTGAGTTGTTTCTTCATGAGGGAAGGGTTTTGCGAGTGTTACCTAAGACTCTGGGATGGTGGTACAACGGGATGGAATTTTTTTCTAAATTTTAGGGACAATGGGGGGATGATGATGGGATGGTTGATTACAATATATATAAATATTTAAAATATAAAAAGATAGTGACTAAACTATATAAATACGCTGAAATAAAATGAAATAAGCTGAAATAAAATTTAAGTTATAAAACCATTTTGATTGATCAAGTGACAATAGCTGATATTCTTATCATTAATCTCAAATTCATATCATTAAAACCATTCTTGCTCTTGCCTTCTTCATCTTTCTCTTTCTTCTTCTCTTTGCTCACTTTTCTCAAGTGTGAATATTGAATGTGATATGGAATGAGGCCATAAAGTCATTCTATAACTTAGAATGTCACTTTTAGGGTTAGGGTTAGGTTAGTATGTTTGTTTTATGTTATTATTACTTTACAATTAAAAATAAAGTGAAAAAGTTTTTTTAAGAAAAAAGTTTTAAAATTGTTGTGACGTCGGGGATGTCTGGACCTCCCCGAGATGTGCCTCAACCTGTCCCAAGCATTTCCAGACATCCCCAACATCCCTCTCCTGTCCCAAACGTCCCTGGGACGTTTTCTGGTTTCCTCAAATGTCCCTAGCACATTTCCTTTGCAATTCGATAGTTTGGAAACGTGGAGGAAACATTTCCTCCATGTTTCAGCATTCCCAAAATGTCCGGGATGTCTGGGACCCCTAGGATTTGGGGGGACGCGCCCCCGCGTAACATTGGGTTTTCCCTACTAGGGTGGAGTCTTTTCTGCCGTGGCTCCTTGGTGTGGTTTTGTTCTTAGGCCTTGTGCCAATGCCCACTCTCTTGTTCTCTAATTCCACGAATTCCTCAAAGGAAAGTGTGATATCCCTTTAGGGACAAAACTTAAAATTAAGGAAATTAGCTCAAACCTCCAAAATAAGCAAGTCTGTTTTTTATGACAACAATTAATAAAGGACCAGAAAACACTCTCAAACCCTAGCGACTAAGAGAGAGAAGTCCACTGTAGAAACACTCAAAAATTATGAGAAGTGATTCCTTGGATTGCCCTTGATTTTAGAAGCCAAAAAATGTAATCAAATCATCAAACTTAGAATTTTGGAATTTATTAAGGCACAAAAACAACTAAAACTTGTAAATTCAATAACTCTTGGAATACAAGGAGTCTCCACACAAATGAATACTCAAAATGACCATAAAAATACCAACAACCAAATGAGACCAATATCATAATTTTCCAACCATGGAAACCCTCTCAAAATTGATCCCGAAATCTCTAAATGAGTAGATAAAGCTGAAAACCATTCCAAAAATCACCAAAGTGGAGATTCCGACTTTGTAAATTATGCCAAATTAGAATATAAAATCAGATTTGTAATTTGTGCCCTAGAAGGCACTCAAACACAATCAAACCCCAGTTGCTCCAACTAGGAATGGCTCTAAAATGCATGCCAATGATTGTAGATAATGCCTTTGATCCTCCAACACTCAAATCTACATAAAGGTTTTCAATAAGTCTTCACTCCAACCAAGGACAGAGGGTTTTCGTCCTCTAACCAGCCACTAGAAGGGTTTTTGCCCTCCTAGGAGAAGCCACACACTTGGGTTTTCGTCCAAGAGTGGAGAACAAGGAGCCACTAGCTCACAATGCTCAAATAGAAAAATGCGCCAAGATAGATCCTTCAAATGAGCTCTCTAATCTTCTTTTATAACCTCTTTTTGGCGCCAAAGCTTGGAATATCAAGGTCGACCCCTTAAAGTATTCTTTTAATCTTTAATTGACTTTTAAAGTGCATAAAACCCTTAATTGGCTATATGGTGACTGTAACAGCCCTTAATTGCTCCAAGTTTACTTCCAAACAACGAGCAATGGGTATTTAAGAACTCCATATGATGAATCCCCTCATACCAAACTTCAACCCACATGTCCCTCTTCATGCTATGGCTGTTATAATGTGTTTTATTGCTTAAAAACTGAATTGTGATGACTGGAAATGATTTTGCAACAGCCGTACATACCTTGGTTTTGAATTGTGTGCTTAGTAGCACTCTTGTGACTATCATGGCAGCCCACAACAAGTCAATGCAGCCTGTATATTTCTGAATCATATGAGAAATAAAGATGACCTCAGCATGGTACCTTATGTTAGTTATTTCCCAATCGTTGCATGAGTGAGGGCTGCCCACAAATTCAGTCATATTGTCCCACACATAGATGTACCTTTGCTTTTCACCTTCCCAAATCAGAATATTAGTCCTTAGAAAGAACCATGCATGATTCCCCATGAAAGTTCCTTTGATGTGTACAATAAGGAACTCACTAATCATACCAAAGTTGAAGTTGGGAATTCTATCATTCTTTCTAGCATGCTTCCCATGATAACCATGATAACAAAATGATGTAGGAGGAAACAATAATTTTGAAATACTCTCATACCTGGGGCTACCATCAATATGCTCACCATCCAACATAAACCTCTTGAACTCCACATCCATCCTTTTGATAAGAAACTGAAAATCTACTTGCAGCAATAACTCACATTCCATGTTGTTAGAACCCATGAGTAAATTTATATGACTCTTCCTAACCTTCCTTTCATGCAAAGTACAAAAGATAGCTAGCGTACCATAGATATCTACCTTGTTTCTTATAGGATGGGTACCATCCAACACAAACCTCTTGAACTCCACATCCCTCCTTTTGATAAGAAACTGAAAATCTACTTGCAGCAACAAGTCACATTCCATGTTGTTAGAACCCATGAGTAAATTTATATGACTCTTCCTAACCTTCCTTTCATGCGAAGTACAAAAGATAGCTAGCGTACCATAGATATCTACCTTGTTTCTTATAGGATGGGTACCATCCAACACAAACCTCTTGAACTCCACATCCCTCCTTTTAATAAGAAACTGAAAATCTACTTGCAGCACAACAAGTCACATTCCATGTTGTTAGAACCCATGAGTAAATTTATATGACTCTTCCTAACCTTCCTTTCATGCGAAGTACAAAAGATAGCTAGCGCACCATTGATATCTACCTTGTTTCTTATAGGATGGGTACCAACACTCTCATGATTGGTGGCAATTTTTGCTCCCTTATATGCTATTATAGAAAACATGGAACATAGATCTGCCCCTTTTGCAAAATGTCATCTAGCAAAGAGCTCACTTGAGGTGTCTTATCAACATTGCCTTGAGGGATCATTTTCTTAAAAACATACTCTGAAATGTGTAGAGTTCTTTTTGTATAAGACTCTTTTATTGATCACCGTCTGTTGTCGCTCCGGCCCTTGTTTCTTTTGCTTGCTTGAACCTAAAATTGACTAAGTATGAAGCTGCATGTGGAAGGCGTTTATGTGTCTCTTTGGTGCACTTGGGACATGGAGCGGAGAAGGGATGTTCGCAAGCAAGCGCAGGTCCTCCACGTGTCTAGGCCCGATAAAGTTGCCCGGCGGGTTGAAAAGTCAAAAACGTATGTGAGAGAGCACAAGCACTCACGTGTCGCCCGGGTGCAAATTCAAATAAAGAGAAGAAAGGAAGGCCCCAAACAAGCGCACGCCCTCCACGTGGTAGAAAAGGAACATCACCGACTCAAGGAGCGCCAATGGGACAAATTAAATGCAAGCGGAAATATCAGCAACAAGCAGTTGAGATATTGACCCAAAAAGTTGCCCCAACGGGTTGAAAAGTCAAAAACGTAACAAAGACGCACAAGCACTCCACGTGTCGCCCGGGTGCAAATTCAAATAAAGAGAAGGAAGGCCTCAAGCAAGCGCACACCCTCCACGTGGCAGAAAAGGAACATCATCGACTCAAGGAGCGCCAATGGGACGAATTAAATGTAAGCGGAAATATCAGCAACAAGCAGTTGAGATATTGACCCAAAAATGAAAGATCTTGTAAGGAAATTGAATGTTGTTGGTGAAAGGTCTGATTCTAGACATTGAAGCAAGAGCCAAGAAGATCTATAAAGGAATGTTCCGATCAAGGAGTAGAGGAGGAGAGGAAATATAGAAAGAAAACAAACTGGAGTTGTGACAAGAGGTTTTAGACTTAGTTATTGTATTAGCTAGCCTTAGTAAGACTTTGTCATAGAAAGGATTTGTAATCTGTGCCATATCGGCCTTATGTATGATTTTCTCTATGAATAAAGAGTTCTTGTTATGTGCATATTAGCTTTCAATTTTTTGTGTCTTTCATCTTTCATTGTTGATAGTTTTTAGATTATTTCGAAGATCTATCGTGCTATACGCCCTTGGGTTTTCTCTATGCATCTATCATATACAACTGGTTATGTTTTACACCTTCTCGGCCTCTGATAATCTTAGATACTTCTGAAAATAGTAGATCATGCTAAAACGCTCTTCGAACTATTCTAAGTAGTTTCTCAGGATATATCTCTGTGTCTTTTTAGGATCTGTTCCGGCGCATCGCCTTAGTTTGTTTTATGTTTCCTTTTAGTTTTCTTCTAACCTTATCTCACACCATAGAGAAGAGCCAACTTCTTTAAAATCGGAGGTTACCTTAGGGCACACGTCCCACTAACCTAAGGTATCCAACGACTCTAATGGTTCATCCGCAAAGATAATTGTCAACAGTTTTCCTGGCACGCTCGGTGGGACAAACATCTACATAGTTTGATACTCCATTATCGAAAATCTACTGATTTCAGCAGTGCTAAATTGGCTGCTCTAGTCTACAAGACGAATGCGAACAAGAGCAAGGACAAGGGAGGAAGGTGTGTTTGACTACTTACAATTATCTCCACCACGCAACAGAAGAGGTAGACATATCCAAAGATCTTCGTCTCCTTCGAACCAGACTCTCTCAACACCTCCGCCAGACCTATTTTAATGGCTCACCTTCAAGCTCAGCCTCGGAGGCAGTTTGTTTGATGGAATCAAGGGAGTCTGCTCATCCTATCCACACCCCCGGCGGCGTGGAATCCTATTCCGGCTAATGCGTTAAAAGCGCTGCCCAAATTTAATGGAGAAGACTTCAAAACTCTGGAGGAACACCTCCAAGACGTAGCAGAAATATGCGCGGTACATTATATCAAGGAACAAGACATCGCCTTACGGTTGCTAGCTACTTCCTTCAAAGGGAAGGCTCTGGATTGGTACCAATCCTTAACTCCTAATACTATTAGCACTTGGGACCAGCTGGGAAATGTGTGGTAGCAAGATTCAACAAGAAAGGGGATAGATCATCACTTCTCCAACAACTTATCAACATCAAGAAAGGCCCGCAAGAGCTGATGACTGATTTTAACACCAGGTTCCACAAAACATGGAAAACGATTCCTGCTCTAGCAAGGCCACTGCAGGGATGGCTATTGTTTTTACTTAAAAGCTCTAAATTCGGATATTTCCATAATGATTCAATCATTAGAAGGGGACTCTTTACCACAAGCCTATGATATTGCTATCCAAGCTGAGAACAATTTAATAGATGCTGGGAAGCTCCCCCCAGAGCCCCTTTGCCAATATATCCTGAAATAGCTCCCCTTCCACAAAAACAGGTCTCGAGCTCTACTAGGCTCGCACGTCCCTGTATAATTACCCATCCTCTCATTGGCTCCAATTCCCTCTACAACGTCATATCCCTTTGCCAATATATCCTGAAATAGCTCCCCTTCCACAAAAACAGGTCCCGAGCTCTACCTAGGCCCCCACGTCCCTGTATAATTACCCATCCTCTCATTCGGCTCCAATTCCCTCCGCAACGTCATCATCTTCTTCTCCCGAAATGGAGGAAATGAAAAATATCCTTAGAAGCTTCTCTAACGAGATAGTAAATCTTAAAAGGACTTAGGTTGTTTATCTAAGACAAAATTATCAAGGTGGCAGGCCTACCTATCCCTCCCAACATCAGAATACCCAGAGGCCGCAGCCTATGCAACCGTCTAATCAGATAGTCCCGGTGCCGACACCACTCCAAACTATTCCACCGAATAGCGGAAGAGAAATAGTACCCGGGCAAAACCATTTGACAGAGGATCCCAATGCATGGTGCTTCCCTTGTAATATTTTCCACATGCCAAGGACTGTCCCCAAGGGAATTTGCAACAAAAGGTAGCTGAACAAAGAGCAAGGGAAGGCTATGATGTTAACACATCAAGACCTTACTAGTCTGCGGGAGTCCAAAATGCTGCATTTGTTGCACAGATTCAAGGGATGTCTCTGGAACAAGAAGCTGAAATCGCACTAGAGCACACGCTTTTCTCTTGGATAGAAGGAGAGGAGTTTGTATTTACGAATGAGGCAGCTGCTCCCAAACTTGTACAATTTAATTACAACACTTGCTTCAAGAAAAGGATAACAGAGACAAATGCTTCTACCCCAAGCACAACTGGTAGGACGTAAAAGGATTCTCCAACCATCACGATCTCACAACCGACGGCTGTAAAAGAAACTCTGAGAATTGTCCAAAATCTAGATGCCCCCTATCGCGTGGTTGAAGGAATAAAGCACCAATCATCGTCCAAAGCATCACCACTTGGACTAATTAATGTGGTATAACAACTCAAGAAAGAACCAACTAATGCATCTTTATGGGATCTTCTGGGCATCTTGGAACATAAGGAATTGCTCCAAGAAGCGCTTAAATTAAATGATGATCCGATCACCTCCGGAAAAGAGAGGGAGCGGGTAAAAGCAATTCGAGCCTCGTCAGAGGCATTACTGTTAAATCAAAAGGGAAAGGTAAGTAAGTCAAGGCCCAACCCCTTCTTTATGACTCTTATCATAGGTAAGAAATTATTGCATAATTCCATGATAGACTCCGGTGCAAGCACTACAGTCATGCCCAAAGCGATTGAGATGCCTTGGACATTAAACATGAGCCCTTAAAGAAAGGAGTCATGCAACTGGACGAAAAGTCCGTCCAAACCATAGGAGCTATCAAAGGACTCCCGCTGCAGCTCTATTCCTGCCCAAACATAACCATTCCGTAGGATATCGTGGTAATTGATGTTCTGCCAGTCTTCGGACTGTGTTTCTCCGCGATTTCACAACTAAAATAGGAGGCTATATGTCTCTTGATTGGTCCCATTTGATTCTGCGGACCAAATAGGGATCTAAGATGAAGGTCTAATTAGAACCCCTTGCCAAGGAGCATATAACGGACTAAGCGGCCTCAAGCTTTGAGGCTTCCCATGCTATGATCACCAAGGAAGAGGAATCATACACGGAGGAAGGTGATCTTCAAAGCGGCGGTCATCTAGCCAATCTTCCCCCATGCGATCCCTTCAGGAACTTTGATTCCACTAGTTTGGGTACTTATGTCATTTTCGACGAGGACTCCGCGATCCCGAAGGTGGTGAAAGGAAAGGATAAAAGAGAAGGGAGGAATCCCTTCAAAGATTCCCAGATATGGACCCTACATTTCGATGGGGCCAAAAAAAAGAATGTCTCAGGAAGCTTCCCATGCTATGATCACCAGAGAAGAGGAATCATACACAGAGGAAGGCGATCTTCAAAGCGGTGGTCATCTAGCCAATCTTCCCTCGTGCGATCCGTTCAGGAACTTCGATTCCACTAGTTTGGGTACTTATGTCATTTTCGACGATGACTCCACGATCCCAAAGGTGGTGAAAGGAAAGGATAAAAGAGAAGGGAATCCCTTCAAAGATTCTTAGATATGGACCGTACATTTCGATGGGGCCAAAAAAAAGAATCGCTCAAGAGCTGGAATATGCTTGTTATCCCCAAGCGGAAGGAAGATAATCCAGTCTTTCTGTTTTGAATTCTCCTTTACCAATAAGCGAAGCTGAATATGAGACCTTAGTACATGGTTTGACCGCGGCACAAAAAGAAGGCATCAAATAGTTAAGAGTCTTTGGCGACTTAGAATTGGTAGTGACATAGGTAAAGAAAACTGCCGCCACAAAGAATCCAAGGATGAGGTCCTATCGACATCGGGTGTGGGATCTAATCGATGATTTTGAAGCCTTTCATATCAATGTTATCCCCCAAGATCAAAATACAAAAGCTGATAGGATGGCCTTAATCGGGTCGCAATTCGACCCATTACAGGATCTAATAGCGAATGAAAGTACCATAAAATTGATCATCCGCCCTTCTATCCCTGATAACATCGATCATTGGCAAGTCTTTAATAGTGACCGACAAATTATACACTTCCTCCAACAATCCGACTAGTTTGCAAACCAACTCCAACCCAAGATCGACGAAGCATATGGAGATCAGATTATCCAATTGAAGACGAACAAACTTCCAAAAGGGTTAATAACCCTAGAGAGTCTTTTTGATTGAACGATACAGTTCAGATAGAAGGAAGTTTGCAGCGATAAAGGAGGATTAAGTCGAGTTGGAAGTAACTAAAGAGAGAAAGCTAAAGGTCGGGAGATTAGTCACTTGGAAGGAAAGGGAGAGACTTGTGGCTCTATGTCATAAGTATGATAAGGTGATGGCTTGGACGTACGATGATTTGCAGCAATAAAGGATATCATCCAACACACCATCGACCTTGAAGAAGGGACTAAGCTCGTGCGTAAGAAACAGAGGCCCGTGAAATACAAAAGCCTTTCGTATCAAGGTCATCCCCCAAGATCAAAATACAAAAGCTGATATGATGGCCTTAATCGGGTCGCAATTCGACCCTTTACAGGATCTAATAGCGAATGAAAGTACCATAAAATTGATCATCCGCCCTTCAATCCATGATAACATCGATCATTGGCAAGTCTTTAATAGTGACCGACAAATTATACACTTCCTCCAACAATCCGACTAGTTTGCAAACCAACTCCAACCCAAGATCGACAAAGCATATGGAGATTAGATTATCTAGTTGAAGACGAATAAACTTCCGAAAGGGTTAACAACCCTAGAGAGTCTTTTGATTCGAATGATGCCAGTTTAGATCGAAGGAAGTTTGCAGCGATAAAGGAGGATTAAGTCGAGCTGGAAGTAACTAAAGAGAGAAAGCTAAAGGTCGGGAGATTAGTCACTCAGAAGGAAAGGGAGAGACTCGTGGCTCTATGTCATAAGTATGATAAGGTGATGGCTTGGACGTACGATGATTTGCAGCAGATAAAGGATATCATCCAACACACCATCGACCTTGAAGAAGGGACTAAGCCCGTGCATAAGAAACAGAGGCCCGTGAACCCAAAAATAGAATCCCTCATGGCTGAGGAACTGAGAAAACTGCTAGAGGCCAACATAATCTTCCCGATCAAGCATACAATGTGGGTCTCCAACCTGGCTCCAGCAAGAAAGAAAAACGGCGAAATCCGGCTCGTTGTAGATTTCAGAGACCTAAATAGAGCCTCCCTCAAAGATCACTACCCTTTACCCTCCATGGAGTAGATATTGCAGACAGTGGCTAGGCTCAAAAATGTTTTCTCTGTTGGATGGATTTTCGGGCTATAATCAAATATGGCTTGCGGAAAGGGACCAACATAAGACCACTTTCACGACAAAATGGGGAACATTCACATACACAAAGATGCCATTTGGACTCACAAATGCTGGAGCCACCTTTACAAAGAGCCATGGACTTTGTGTTTGGAGAATTGATCAATAAGGTAATCCTCATATACCTAGACGATCTCACAGTATTAACCAAGACAACGGAGGAGCACTTCAACACCTTGGAAGCTGTGTTCAAAAAATGCCAAGAATTTGGGATCTCTTTGAACCCAAAGAAATGTGTCTTAAGAGTGCCCCCAAGGCAAACTCCTGGGATCTCTTTGAACCCAAAGAAATGTGTCTTAAGAGTGCCCCAAGGCAAACTCCTGGGACACATTGTGTCAAAGGAAGGAGTCTCCATTGATCGGGAAAGAATTGAAGCCATCCTAGAGCTGCCCCTGCCGGTCAATAAGAAAGTGGTCCAATCCTTCTTGGGAAAGATCAACTTTGTCAGCAAGTTCATTTTAGACTTTGCAGGAACGATCCACCCAATTACTCTCATGCTAAAAAAGGACCTTAACTTTCAAGTGAACCATTGAAGGTCGTCAGGCCTTTGAGGCGATTAAAGATGCTATTGCATCCACCCCGGTACTGCACAACCCCGACTTCTCAAAGGATTTCCTCATGTATGTATAACGGGGTAAACATAGCGTAGCATTTGTAAAAATGCAGAAAGGAGTGTCGCAAGGAGAAGAA
Organism: Taxus wallichiana var. yunnanensis; assembly: GCA_018340775.1. Classification (NCBI taxonomy): domain Eukaryota; kingdom Viridiplantae; phylum Streptophyta; class Pinopsida; order Cupressales; family Taxaceae; genus Taxus; species Taxus wallichiana. The sequence goes on along the minus strand of CM031234.1, from coordinate 732,574,512 downwards.
CATTTCGTTAGCTTCTTTTCAAAAACTCTCCACGACTATGAAACAAGGTACAACTTTGTAGGGAGACAAGCTTATTTTATAGTTAAGGTTATGGTGGCTCACTCCAGCGTCAAAGAATATATAATGGAGGTTGAAATAATTGATAAAAGAGCCAACTAGATCACTAAGGTCCTCGAATATGACATCGAGGTAAAACCTACAAAGCTTGTACGAGGTAGGGGCCTATGTCAATATCTAAGCAGGACCCATGCCCTTGATTAACGATGAACCCAAAGAGATACTTTACATGCAAGAAAGTGAGTCAGGTAGCTGGGTCGCGGATTGGGTCCGCTTAAACGCAGACGGGAAATATATAAACCATCTCCCCTTAAAAAAGAGGAGATACTATAGGCAACAAGGATCGAATTTCACCATCCTTGACAATTTCCCTTTTAAGAGGAACTTTAATGGAATCCTACTCAGGTGCCTGGAGAATGAAGACGCTGAAAGAGTCTTATGCGAGTTGCACCATGGGAGCTTGAGAGCTCATAAAGTTCTTGCAAAGAAGACTTTAGGGAGCAAGCACTCCTAGAGGGTGCAGGTTTGCTGTTGGTTTGTCTTCTTTGGTTCTTTAATTTGCTACCACTTGTGAAGGGGAGGTCAAGACTGGAGCAATGTACAACTAGCTAGACGAGATAGGCACGACCGAATTGGAAAAGGGTTGGTGCATCGAAGTGAGCTTGATTCATGTTTGTTTGAGGAGCACAAGAGTGTGCATGTCGAACAAAGGCTCGACAAGGCCATGAGGTGGGTGAGCTGAGCGAGTCGATGAAGGTGTGGCGAGCAAGCGTGGTGGGGCAAACAAAGACTTCAAGTGAAGCTGCAATAAAGGTGAGGTGACAAGCGAGGCTAGGTGGGTTGAACAAGGTGGGGACCTTGCAAGTGCGTGTAACATTGAGTGTTTATGAAAAGGGTGTGTTGATGCGTGAGATGGATGCATGGCAAGCTAAGTGCGGACGGTCGGGCTCGAGGTAGGCCATTCTTGAGGCTTCGCTCGGGTGGTAAAAATTGAGGAGGGCATGATCGCGGCGTATGTATTAGGCACATTGAACCCCATTGTGTGCTAAGTGCTTTGGAGGGCTTACATCAAGCCAATTATCATATTAGGTCCGCATGTGTTTCCAATGTAAATGTGGAAAAGTCTTGTGCACATGCACAGTTGAACTTGGACTGGCATGTTGTTGGGGTGCTTGCGCTGGTGTGGGTTTCATGGGAGAAGCTTGCTTGCGAGAAAGTGCTTAGATGCAAGGATGACAAATGCAGGGAGATGAGAAAGTGCTTAGATGTTTACAAAGTGCTTTGGAGGGCTTACATCAAGCCAATTATAATATTAGGTCCGCATGTGTTTCCAATGTAAATGTGGAAAAGTCTTGTGCACATGCACAGTTGAACTTGGATTGTGTGTGTTGTTGGGGTGCTTGCATTTGGTGTGGATTTCGGGGAGAAGCTTCATTGCATGAGAAAGTGCTTAGATGCTTAGAAAGTGCTTTGGAGGGCTTACATCAAGCCAATTATCATATTAGGTCCGCATGTGTTTCCAATGTAAATGTGGAAAAGTCTTGTGCACATGCACAGTTGAACTTGGACTGGCGTGTTGGGGGGTGCTTGTGCTTTGGTGTGGGTTTCTGTGGGAGAAGCTTGCTTGCGAGAAAGTGCTTAGATGCTTAGAAAGTGCTTTGGAGGGCTTACATCAAGCCAATTATAATATTAGGTCCGTATGTGTTTCAATGTAAATGTGGAAAAGTCTTGTGCACATGCATTGAACTTGGATTGGTGTGTTGTTGGGGTGCTTGCGCTAGTGTGGGTTTCAGGGGAGAAGCTTGCTTGCGAGAAAGTGCTTAGATGTAAGGATGACAAATGCAGGGAGATGGATAAATAATTAACAACCAAGTGAGGGAATAAAGGAGAAGGGTTTGACTTGTTATAGCTCTCAGCACTTTTGTTTTACTGTTTAATGCGAGAATGCCAAGAGTGTGTGTAGATGTGTGCAAACGTTTGCGGGTCACGCAATGGACACATAGGTGGAAAAGTCTTGGTTGTGCACAGGGAGTTTCTAGTTGAGGAGACACGTTGGAATATTGTTGAGCGGTTGCATGCATGGTTGAACTTGGATTGACATGTTGTTGGGGTGCTCGCACTGGCGTAGGTTTCGTGGGAGGAGCTCGCTTGTGAGAAATTGTGAGGCCGGGAGTGCATTGGGTCTTTGGTGGGTTCGTATATGCACGAGCTCTCATCCAAAACTTGCATCTTGGCAAGAAATGTTTCACTGCCACCTCCCTAGTTGCATAGGGGAAAATTAAAAGGAATAAACACAGAGTTAGGGGACGGTGCATGGCCTAAATTTATCCATGCAAAAGACTTAGATAAGGAGTTAATAATTTGTAACAAACTGTGAGCTCGAGTTGAAACAAAGAGAAAAACCGTGTTTCCAAAGTAAAGGGAGAGTGGGAAACGAGGGAGAAGTAATGATGTGAAGGATTAAGAGAAGGAACATTCAAAGAAAAGAAAATGGAGTAATCAACAGGTCCACAGGAAAGCAAAGATACGATCAGGGAACAACAGAGAGGGTAATTGACAAAAGTCATTGAGGATCTGGGGCATAGGGGATTTCAAATTGGAGAAATCCAGTTCAAATCACATTATGAAAAATTGCCAGGTTTTTTACTCTAAGACCATTTACTACTTTTACATTCCCGAGTAAAATAAAAACTAAGGATTTTGGGTCTTTGGTGGTACATGCACGAAAAGTGCTTAGATGTGAGGAAGATGAATGCGTGGAGATGGATAAATAATTAACAACCAAGTAAGGGAAAAAAGGAGAAGGGTTTGACTTGTTATGGCTCTCATCACTTTTGTTTTAGTGTTTCATGCGAGAAGCCAAGATTGCACGGGTGTGTTGTTCAAACATTTGTGGGTCACCCAATGGACACACAAGTGGAAAAGTCTTGGTTGCGCATGTGGAGTCGCTAGTTGAGGAGGCTTGTTAGAATATTATTTAGTAGTTATGTGCACCAAGTGAGTGAACAGTGCCTTGGTATGTTGAGTGGGTACGTTCCATAGGGGCGTGCGTAAGTGAAGTTCTTTGAGTTCTTCAAAGTTGCGCCTTGAGCACGTTTCTTGAGGCCTAGGCGCATTCTATGTTTCGCAACATACCTTTTGCGCGCACCTGTAGAAGTGGACTTATTCCATGTCTTTGAACCACTTCCCAATGTGTGTCCCTTTCTTATAGCTTGCTCGACTAAATTTGCTTTTGCTTGCATGAGGGGGCCACTTGTGTCTTGTTGGAGAGAGTGAGGCGTTGGTCAATGTGGGTGCATCGTGGGAGGACCGATGTAGAAAGGTGAATGATTGGCGTGCGTGCTTCTTGTGAGTTTTTCAGAACACTTGGTAAATGCCTTGAATTTGGCTTTGGGCGCTTGGGATGTGAATTTGGTTGGTAAGCCACTACCTCGGCCTCTTCTCTGCTCATGCCATTATTTACACTTGTAGACACAATCATGAGGGGGAGGTCAAGGGGCCAAGTTTGTAGCCGAGCTCATCGGGTGTGTGATATGGTCTACCCACAAAGCATCAACTTGGCCATTACCTTGGGGGTATAGTGCGATGTGTGGGCCAAAGATATCCCATTGTTTATCACATAAATCCATTATAGCTACTTGTGTTAAGTCCTCTGCATGCCATCGACTAGTTTCATGATGATGGTTACCAGGTTCTTGTTACTTGACTCAACTTGGCCATTACCTTGGAGGTAATAGTGCGATGTGTGGTCCAAAGATATCCCATGGTTGTAGCAGAAATCCATTATCTTGGAGGATGAGAAGAAATTGGAAGCATTATCCATCACAATCTTGTGTGGCACACCAAAACGAACAATGGTGGTAATAGTGCGATGTGTGGTCCAAAGATATCCCATGGTTGTAGCAGAAATCCATTATCTTGGAGGATGAGAAGAAATTGGAAGCATTATCCATCACAATCTTGTGTGGCACACCAAAACGAACGATGGTACTTTATGAAATTGCAAACCACCTGTGACCTAGTGTGCTTGACTAGGATTGTCTGTATCCACATGGTGAAGTAATCGTTCGTGGTCAACACATGTATGTTCTGTGTTAGAAGATGGTTTGAGGGTGCTAACCAAGTCTAGTCTTGATTGTTTGAATAGTTCATCAATGACCACTGGCCTTAGGGGGAGGGCAGCTAGACAGGTCCTTCCCACAAACTAATGGTAAACTTCACACTTCATTACCCATTCTGCAACATTGTGAAATACGGTTGGCCAGTAGTAACGAGCCCTAAGGATCTTGTGAGACGTTACAGTTTACGAAACCCCCTGCAGGTTTGGTTGTGGAAACCTTCAAAGAGCCTTCTCTATTGCTCTTTGTCTACACAATGTAAGGAGACCCCGTCACCTCTTTTGAAGATGGCGTTGTCCCACATGATGTATTTGGTTGCTTGTAAGTGAAGGGTCCTCTTCTCTTTTGGAACAAGATGCGTAAGACAAACGCGATAGGTGAGGAAGTATGTGATGTTTGAACACTACTCTTTCTTGGTCTAGATGAAAATAAATGTGAGGAAGTATGTGATGTTTGAACACCACTCTTTCATGGTCCAGATGAAAATAACTGTTCACTCCGTTCTTTGAAACCACTTTCTGGGAGTTTTTTAGCAATAAGCTAACATATATCCACGACCTGGAACCCACTGGATAGGCCTTATTTCAAGGTTGTATTCCAACACTTTGGCAATCCACCTACCCCATTGAAATCCCAGCTCCTATGTTAGGATTCACTTAATTGCCATTTCTTGGACCTTTACTACTATATGAGAGTTGAGGATGTAGTATCTGAAATGCTTCACCACCTTCATTGCTGTTTATGCGTGTTTCTCAATCTAGGAGTACTTCAGTTCACGGTCTTTTAGGCTGCAAGTCATGAAGGCTATTGGTGACTCGATTCCTCCTTAGTTTTTCCTCCTATCAACTACATGACACTCGCATTTTTTCTTTTCTTCTTTTTCCTGCGGAAGGTTGCTTTCTTCCTCCTTTTGTAAGGCTTCCTTGGAATCCTCTTCCTATTTTTGCTTTTTCTCTTCTTCGTTCTGTGTAATATACTTATTTGTCAACTTCTCCTTCAGTTTTTGTTCTTTTCCTTCTCCATGCTTTGTAGTTTAAGTGTATTGCATTGGAGCTTGCCCATATGACTTCTACCTTGGCTTTTTTATTTTGTGGTTGCGCACTTGGTTGATGTGCCGATATAGTCCTCGGGGAGCTTGTCTGCATAGGATGTGATGGCGGAGGGGAGCCAGTTTCGACACTCTCTTATAGTGCTGGCTTAGGGCTGGTGATCTTTAGTCTCTTATGTGTTTTTAATTTCTGACTTTTGGCTGTGTGTTCTTCCATCTCCTGCGTAGGTATGTTCTCAGTGGGTGTCCTTTAACCACGTCCTCCACAAACAAAGAGGCTTTTCTACTTGTTTGCACTCCCTAACCTGTAGCCTTAAGCTCCTCTTCTAAGGGTGATCTATGCAAAAAACTTGAAAGGTCTCTCCTGTTTCTCGGAGGTCTCCCTATCCGATCTTTTACACTTTAAGGGAGTCACACTTATCTCTTCTTCTTCCTTGGTGACATTGATTAATGGTTATTAAGGCTTTGCTTTCAGATCTATTTCAGCCTCTTTCCAGTCTTTCACAATATTGCTCAAAAGTTGTTCTTGTGTTACATGCCCCCGTTTGATTGTTATCATCAAGGAGTGAGGGAGAAGTGGCAACTTGATCATTTCTCCGTTAACTTTCCAACCTATGCGTGAGCTTACCTGACAGATTTCCATGTGTAACATTCTTGTTCCTTGGGTGTATAGAGTTTAGTTCCCATGTTCTCTAGTGTGATTGTGCACATTGTCTTTGCTTACTTGGAGTTTGCGCAAAATTGAGTTCAACAAACCATCTTGGAAGGCTTGGGTCCATTTCAATATTGATATACTCATGTTCGACTTGTGTAATATTCTTCTTCTTAAGTTTCTTCTCTCCCTGTGGCTACTTGGACATGCCCTCCTCCTAGCTGCCTACTCTTGTGCTGCTCACGCAACTGGTGTGGATTGGAACCTTCCTCTGATTGGTTGCATTGGTGCCTGACTTGCGCATACTGTGTTGATTGTTTAGTTTAGCCTTCACAATGTCCAAATCTATAAAGAATGGAATTTGGTGAGGTTTTTTTGTTTCTTCCCCTTTTGAGCAAAGAATGACCCCATGATGTTTTGTAAGTGTGTACTTCTTATTGGTATTCTAGGGTTAGCACTCAATGTCTCTCTGATTCTTGCGAGCCAAGTGCCTAAATTTTGCGTATCATCAAATGTGGTATAGGGTTTCGATAGCACATACTACGCAAAGCGTTCGTGAGGATAATAGTTGTCCTCTACCTCAATGATTTCCTCCGATGCTCTCCAGTGCGTGAAACATAACAAGAGAACTAGCCATTGGTACATGAATGTCTTTGCTATGGACTCTACTACCTTGTTTGCATTTTCATTAACTCATGCCAAATACTCCAGCTAGTTAATGTCCTCATTTTGTTCCCAGATGCGTGTTGTAATGTCAATTGTTCTCATTGAGGCTTGTTTGCTACCATGTGAAACCTTCCAATATCTCTCAGATATAAGTTCAGCCAAAATTCCAACTGACTAGACCACAATTGTACGAATTGGAATCCCTCTTCCTTTCCATAATGAGCCATATGCATTTTCCATCTCTTGCTTAACTAATAGTCTAGTAGAATTTTGCATAAGCATGGAGGTTCCCCTATTTAGTAGTTTAGTGGCTCTGGCTATTGTGGCAGTGTTGACAGATACTACATCCTACACATTGAACCAAATTGCGTTGTTATTGTACTAGTTCATAATGGTTTGCATGACCTCTGGATGGTCACACAAATATGGCAGCTTAGCAAGCCTTTCTATATTAGTGCCTCGCTATGGGTCCTTCATGACCGTTTCCCCCCGTTGCTTATGTGCCTATTGTCGGTCTCTCTCCTTTCAAGAATTGCTTGGCCCATGTTTATAGGTCATTTTCTTGGGCATGACACGAATACTTATATCCTCCTCAATGTCCTCAAGTGCAAAAATGTGATCCCTTTTTCTTCCATCATAAATTAAACTATAGGTTTGATTGGTCAAGTAAAGGGATCTTTCATCTTTGATTGCTTAGTCTGAATGCCTTTCTTCCCCAGTATTTACTTCTGCTCTTGCTTGTTTCGGTATTGATCTTTCTTTGCTCTATCTCTTATGTGCTCATAGACTTGGTCACAAAATGGTGTTTTCACCTTGCCGTTCTCTCCCTTACATAACTTTTGCCCTCGATCTCCTCGTGCTTCCTTAGTCCTTTTCTAATCGTTTGTCATTTGATCGACCACCTTAAATGTACTTATCTATTGGATCTGATTGCTTTTAACCCTGCCAATGTCCTTAATTACTTCATTTATTGTGAAATCTCTTAGATATGACCTTTTTCCCTTTTTGCAATCTTCCAACATACGTGAAATCACCTTTCTGATTTATTTTGATTTTTCGCTCACCTCCAATCTTCTTCCATTGCGCAATGTTCTTGGACTTAATAGATTTTGACAACATCCTTTGGATCCATATCACAGATTCGATCATCTTGACTGATTGAGTTACAAATCTGCGAACTTTCTTTTTTCGTTGCTCTTGTACAATTAGGGATTTTAGGCCTTGAGCCTACTTCCATTTATTCTCCCAGGCAGTACATTCCTTGTAATATCCCCTTTTTCAAGTTAGTTCTCTAAGGAATACCTTATGCCCATTACTCTTCGCGTGGGCATTGAAGAAAGAGAAAGGGAGGGGAAATTGCCATGGTTGTAAGTGTTATACTTTCATAATTAATTATTTTATTTACTAATCATGGCATTGGAGTGGTTCGATTAGGTGGTGGAAGACTTGTCAAACAATGAAAGGAGGATTTCTATTTCTTGGTCGGTCTTGTGGGAGGCCTACATTTAATGTTCTTTTCCTTCATTAAGAGGGGCGTAAGCCACTCTAGAATCCTCCTCTCTAGAGGATTCTATTTTCCCATTGACATTTTCAAGGCCTATATAAGGTGGTTTGACTTGTTAGAGGAGGATTATGCTATTTTGGATATTGAATTCTCTTGGACGCGGGACAAGTAGCTTCTCTTCTTGCCATTAAGGATGAAAACCTTTGGTCACCTATTGAGGAAGACTTGTTAAACAATGCAAGGAGGATTTCTATTTCTTCATTATGGAGGTCGGTCTTGTAGGAGGCCAACATGGTGACTTTAATGTTCTTTTCCTTCATTAAGAGGGCGCAAGCCTCTCTAGAGGATTCTATTTTCCCATTGACATCTTCAAGGCCTATATAAGGCGGTTTGACTTGTTAGAGGAGGATTATTCTATTTTGGATATTGAATTCTCTTGGAGTCAGGGCAAGTAGCTTCTCTTCTTGCCATTTCTTCATTATGGAGGTCGGTATTGTGGGAGGACAACATGGTGACTTTAATGTTCTTTTCCTTCATTAAGAGTGGAGTTGGCCTCTCTAGAGGATTCTATTTTCCCATTGACATCTTCGAGGCCTGTATAAGGTGGTTTGACTTGCTAGAGGAGGATTATGCTACTTTAGATATTGAATTTTCTTGGAGGTGGGGCAAGTAACTTCTCTTCTTGCGATTGAAGGATGAAAACCCTTCCTTGGTCACCTATTGAGGACGAAATCCTTAAATAGGATCATACTAGGTGTAATGTCCCTTTTTGGGGGACTTTCAGAAATGACCCAAAACTGGTTATGAAGGACTAAAATCAGAACTAGGGTAGATTGTAGATCGTTGAAAAATCACCTTGAAACCCCCAATTTGCTGCCAACACTTTGCTCCTAGGGTGGCAACCTCTTAGGAGAAATCAAGCACACTTATCTAGGCACAAATCTCACTCAAACCTTAAGGAAATATGCTCAGAATTGATGAGAAATAACCATCAATTATTAGATGCAAGAAAACTGATGCTTGGAAAACCACAAGTGCTATTTTAAGTTTATCATGTAACCCTTCCACTGCAGATGTAAATAATAATTTCCAGAACTGAAATAACACTCAAACAATTGATAGAAATGGAAGATTTCACCTTTAGAAATTATAGAGAATCCAATCATGCATCTTGATCACATAAAAACCAACCGTATCGCCCAAAACACTCTTCCAAGCAAGTTTCTTAGGGCATAAATCAATTATAACCAACAATGAAGTGTAGAAAACCAAGTGTAGCGTGGGGTATTATCCACACCAACTTCTCCACAAGGGTTTTCTTCCTTGGGAGGGTCTCAATCAAGTATTTTTGTCCTTGAGAGAGATGGAAAAGGTGCTTAACAAGCAATCCTCCACCACAATATGAAAATTCACCAAAAGCATGGTTCATTAATGGCCAAGGGACCTCCTTTTATAACCATAAGGAGTGCTTTTCAATACACAAATGATGGCTGACCCCTTAAGTAAAGTACTTTTAAAAATCTAATTAGTATTTGGAGCCGACATGCTCAAAATAATTTTATTTCCTAACTACTTAAGTTCTTCTATTGGAGCGCTAGGCTTCCCAATAGGATACATGATAATATAAAAAAAATTAACAATAAAAATGTAATTCAGATCTTCCCCTTGCTTCCTTCCATAGACTTATGGGGAGAAGAATGCGTTAAGGTCTTCAAAAATCCGCCTTAAAAAGGGACATGACACTAGGGGATGAAAACCCTCTTTGTGCAAGGGTGATCTCACATGGAGGTCACATTGGAACTTCAAAGTGATTTTATGCAATTGTTCTTCATTTGCAGCCCTAGGCGACTTGCTTGGGGGTTGAGTTCAGTGCCATCTAGGGCATAAGTTAGTGTTTTGAGTTGATACTCTTGTTCATATTTTATAAGGCTGGAATCTACATTTTAGTGATTTTTGGAGAAGTTTATCTATCATTTCCAGCCCTTGGTTTTTTCTGTATTGTTGTTGTCCTGAAATTAATTATAGTTAGGTGTGATCACTTATTTTCTCTATTATTTTGGTGTAATTTGGATTAATAAATATTTCCGTGGTTGAATTAATTATTTGGAAGCATTTTCAGCTCTTTTGCATGGTTGTATGTCGGTCTGAAGTTCTTATACACTTTGTTGCCCTAGGAAATAAAAATCAGGTCATTGCTAGGGCTAAGTGGTGGTATTGTTGGTTGTCATATGGATTCCGTTGCTGCCATAAATATTCAGATCGCTCTTGGCTGTCATATGGATTCCGTTGCTGCCATAAATCAATGTCTGCGTGTCTTGCTTGAATCCTTAAGTAGTGGCTTGTCATATGGGTACTTTGGTCACTGTTATATCTGCTGTTATATCTTCTTCTTTTCTTCTGCTGGAAGAGATACCTCAGCGAACTTCTACCTTGACTCCTCAATAATCAACCTCGAAGTCACCTTAGCAACTTTAGGTTTTCTGTCTTTTCTACCCAAACTCAGGAGTAGCTGCAAGTCATGTTCCTCCAAGTTGATCTCCTCTCTAGCCTCTGGGACCGACTGTGAAGCCAACCACTCTGAGAAATTGCTTCTCGGAGAATGAGAAGTTGCCGAATGTACCACCATCTCGTGCTCTGGTTCCTCTCCATCCGAAATTGCTACAGTGTCGTGGCTACCGTCCTCTGTATTGTCCAAAGACAAAGCTCTTTCAAATTCTGCCATTTGCAACTTCAGCGTTTCTTCAGGAAGAGGTGCTGATCGGAGTGGCTGAGGAGAAAACACAAATGTTGCTGGATTCAACGAAGGAACGACAATATCTTGCTGAGGTGCAAAAATTGAAGTACTTGACGCTAGAGAAGTCGGAACTAGCACCATAGCCGTAGAAGTGACCTTCTACTTCGAATGCGTTGGCTAGATTTTTTGCATAGTGGTACAGGTGCCCAGGTGAAGTTGAAAATATTTATGCTTGCTTTGCATGCAAGCAAAGCCTCAAATTTTAGTGCAGGGGGCTTATATATGCAGATTTTTATGATAAAAATCAAGTGTTCATGTTCCGGTTGCCGTCTTTGTCTGAATTAATTGCAGGTATTCATTGCAGGTGCTTATATAATTGAAAGCGAGCTTAAATCAATGTTAGATACATTGAATATATCCTTCGAATCTGAAGAAATTCCCAGATTTGCACCAGTTGTAAAGAATTCCGCCGAATAAAGAGAAAAAGAGTTGCTCAGACAAAGATAGATCCGGCCATGGCAAAGCGGGATGAAAGAGAAAGCTTAGTAGAATCATGCATTACTTCCAGTTTGCTGACATCGGAGACACAGATCTAGGTTCAGAACCTCTTTCCGAATTGATTGACAGATCCAGAGCTGAAAAGACTTCTCTCATGCGTGCAATCAAAAGCAGTGAAATCATTCGAGCTTCAACATTCCCATTCACAACCTAGTTGCTAGAATTCGTCATGGATTGTGCAAGGTTGTACCATCCACTATCCAGATCAATTCGGGATGCTGCAGGAAGACAATAATCCGGTTGGATGCACAGTTCATCAATTATTGTCTGAAGATTCCAACACGACAGGTGGTGACTACTATCAGCATGTTGGACACTGCGGCAACAGATGGGAGAAGCATAAAGTCGACTGTGTGGGCATAATAAACAACAGGTATATGAAGAAGCCTAGATCTCCATCCAAGTTCCCGAGGACTCTTCCATGATCCAATCTGGGGCAAGAGGTGGATGATATTACGAAATTGCTATGCAGGATAAATGGCGAAGTTAACGCTCACAACTTCCGCTCATGGATGTATGCTTTCATCAGGACCATTGAAATCAACAAAGCAGATTCTATAATCAATTGGTCGGAAATCATCAGTGACAACATCGGTGAGTAGCTCCGGAATGTGAGGCGGACTTACAGCTTCAAGATGACTTCATATTTGGTATATGCAGCAGCCTCGCAGGGTATCTTCTCCAAGTTGGATAGACGTGGTGTGCTCTCCAAGGATCCTATTTTTGAGTGCTACCCGCAGCTTACTGTGCTCGCATGCAATAAAGATTATAAGGTGGTCAACGATGGATTCTTCTACGGATTCATTTGCAGGCTGAATGGTGATCTGAAGACCAACAGGGTAAGCAAGGAAGCTTGGGAAGTCTGTATCCCAGATTGGTAGTATCTTCATCCAGTTTGCGGACTTTACATACCTCAGGGTCACCGACTTTTTGGGAGAACCAGTCAAGTTGCCCAGATATCCAAGCGACAGATTGGTCATCATGGAGTTGAGCAGACAACTTGTGGAGATGCATGACCTACAGTCGAAATGGCACAAGTCTACAGGCTTCTTCCCGATCACAGTGGGCTATTATAGATGTTAGAGCATTCACAAAGCCAGAGGAATTGAAGCGGAGATGTTCTCTGAGTACGAGCATGATTTCTTACCAACACGGTTGAACTTCGATCCGTATGGGGTGGCAAGGAAGACAATCTCCCAGGAATACGTGCACGTGTCTTCGTTAGAAGATTTTTGGATGAAGTGCAAAAGCGAGTACGAAGTTAGGATTATGGATTAGCACGGATAACTGCGGATCTTTAAGATGATGGGCCTGTGTTACTTGACGCATATCATTAGATGGGAGGAGATAGAGTTGTTCTTCAAGAGAACATTGGTGGCTGCCACACGATCGAGGAAAGGTCTGCCGCTGTTTTGGTCAATACTTCAAACTGGTTGCTGACAAAGAGATATTGCCTTGATGAAGCTTTGATGAATCAAAACACAAGAGAATCCCTAAAAGGAAGCACGAGGGAGAAAGCAACAGAAGGCCCAAAAAGATTAAAGTGCATAAGAAGTCTCATTCGAGGGAAAAGATCACCTCTACGGCTATGGTGTTAGTTTCGACTTTTCCAGCATTAAGTACTTCACCAACTTTTGCACCTCAACAGGATACTGTCGTTCCTCTGTTGAATCCGACAACATTTGTGTTTTCTCCTCAGCCACTCCGATCAAGCACCTCTTCCTGAAGAAACGCTGAAGTTGCAGATGACATAATTTGAAAGAGCTTTGTTTTTGGGACAATACAGAGGATGGTAGCCACGACACTGTAGCAGTTTTGGATGGAGAGGAGCCAAAGCACGAGATGGTGGTACATTCGGCAACTTCTCATTCTTCGAGAAGCAATTTCTCAGAGTGGTTGGCTTCACAATCGGTCCCAGAGCTTAGAGAGGAGATCAACTTGGAGGAACATGACTTGTAGCTGCTCTTGAGTTTGGGTAAAATAGACAAAAAACCTAAAGTTGCTAAGGTGAGTTCGAGGTTGATTATTGAGGAGTCAGTGCAGAAGTTCCCGAGGTATCAGTTCCAACAGAAGGAAAGAAGGGTGATCTCACGGCAACAGATATCACAGTGACTAAAGTACCCATAGGACAAGCCACTACTGAAGGATTGAAGCAAGACACAGACATTGATAAATGTTTTATTCCTTAGGCTTGACAAAGAAAAGACGGAAAAAGTTGAAGTTCAGAAGCAGGTGTCTCAGTTGTGCGAGATTATTGCCAAAGTTGCCAAATCTTCCACTCAGCCAATTTCAGCACATAAGCAGGTGAGTGATCATTTGATGCAGGAAGTGGAAGATGCAGGTAACCAAGTTAAAGTTATCGACGAATGGAAGAGTCTAATCATTCGCCAAGCTTCTGTACAACTTCAGGGAGGTGTCGGCCCGTATAAAGGTTATGAAGGATGCATCGGTTCAGCTGAAGCAACTAGTGACAAGCATGATGGACATGAACACAGTAGCTGAAAGTAACTTGAGTACTTGGTCGAGATAAATAAGCTGCCGAGGGAGGTTTTGACTGCAAAATGAATTGTGTCGATGGATCAGTTGAAAAGGGGAAGCAACTTGAGTTTGCAGTTTCTTTTTGCTTGGAGATCTTCAGAATCATGCTGAAAAGGATGCGGGCGCTTGAGAATATGACATCATCACTATCAGATTGTCATTGCTTTCACCAATGAGGAAGTGGTCGGGAACGTTTCTTCATACAAAAGGACCATTCCTAGCAAAGTGCTTGATTCCCTGGAAGGATCTCTTCTGATGATGCAAGAGAGGATTGATGGAGTTGTTAGGCCTTTCACGATGGATTCCATCAATAAGCTGGTAACGCTGCAGTCAGATATTAAGAGGTTTGGGCCTAGCTTGAAGGATGTGGAAGCGTGCATTGAGGTTTAGAACGAAGGCTTGCTGTAATTCAGGACAAAAAAGAAGTTGTGGCTAAAACAGATGGGAATTTGCTGAATTACATGTTCGACAAGTATATTCAGTATCAAAACAAAAAGAAGATGTAGATGTTACAGCTGGTGGATCTTTCTTCTTCTACTCTTTCTTTTCTATTTATACGTTCTCGGATGTAATTGTAAAACTTTAAAGTTATTGGTTTGAAAACCATTACTTTAAGTTGTGTGGAACGATTCTTTAAGTGACAGATGTGTATAATTTTGAATATAGATCTAGATGCATGTCACTTGGAGAGGAATTAAAGGAAGATGATTGCCAGATGTTATCTTTACTTCTTGTTTATGTTCTAGTTCAGTTAAGTTTCTCATTTGTAATTTCCCTTCTACATCCTATAAGTAGAGGAAGAACCTTCGGGTTAATGATCATAATTTGTAAGTAGCATTCTTGTGTTCAGGACTTTGTCTTTGAAACCCCGATAGCTAGTTGAAGCAAAGGAATAGAAAGGAGTAGATTTCCAAAGAACTTTGTGTCGACGGTGCATTTTGTTTCTAACTTTTTGTTTTAGATCTACTTATAAACTTTGTGTTATTCTAGATCTAGATCTGCACGTGTGTTTATCTAGTCTATGTGCATGCAATCAACTCGTAATCTATTAATTGGGTTGCACATCTTCCCTCTTGCTTTCTTGTTTTTATTATTTACTTCTTTATCAGATATTTCCTTTCTTTGGGATTCTTACTTGGTAAACTATATAGCTATGGTTCATGATTGCATGGTTAAAGTAATACCCCCAAATAGATACTAGCATATTTACTTGGAAAATCTTACACGGGAGTCTCACCGGTAAATGAGGGAGATTTATCTCATGATTGCCTAGGTTTTCAGCTATGCAGAAAATCTAGGCAACAGTTTTTTGCATGACTCTACTAGGGAACAACTATCTTTGCAGATCAACACTTATCTCTTGCAGATCAGAGTGTTTCCCATTCAACTTTCAACCTGGCTGAATGTCCATTCACCCGATCTGTGAAGGCACAAGGAAGGGCTGATCATTTCTTTAGACTGTAGGAGCAGTTCAATTTCTATTATCCTCCTCAAGTTAGAAGCCACAGATCTAGTCTCTCACCAGGAAGAAGAGTACACACTCATCCAGATCCGGATCGTCTTTAGTATAATCCGACAATTGGAATTATTCACCAAGTCTACACAAGGAGAAGACGTGCCCCATTCATAATGCGGAATCAGAATCAGAACTAGATAGTACTTGTCCTATGGGGAGCAGCTTTTGGACCACTGACCTTGACTCTGCCTATGCATGATCTGCCTAAAGGATCCAAAGAAGAATTTCCGAAATTCTTTGGAGATGGTAAGCAAAATCCGGATGATCATTTGGTAACATTCTTCATATCTTGTGGTGTGGTTGCAGTGGAGCATGAAGATGTCTCGGTTAGACTTTTCATTGAGACTCTACACGACTTGGCTAGCGAATGGTTCTATTGGTTAGCCCCTGGAACTATAACAAACTGGGCGTCCATGCAAGAGCAATTTCTGAAAAGACGCTAGCACGCTGATCAGTCAGCTTACACAATTAAAGGAGCCAAATGAGAACATGCGGGACTTTATTGCAAGGTTCCAAAGGATTTTATTTAAAATCCCCACTTCTGCTGCGCTAAGTGATGAAAATTAAAATACGTATTTTATAAATGCTTTGTTACCGAAGTTGGATATCAACTACGAAGGGCAAGACCTGTGAATCTACTAGAAGCACAAAATGCTGCCGTGGAGGTTGAAGATGACTTGATCATGGCTGGAAAAATCAGACAATCACCCCACAAAGGTGATGGAGCTTCTTCAAGTACTTCAGATCCTTTTCTGCAAAGGTTGGCTAACGATATGCTACAAATCAAGAAGCAGATATCTCAAGCAGGAAATGCGACTCCTTCAAGAATAGCTCCTACTCGGACCTTTAACGGTCAAAATCAAAATCAAAATAGACTTACTGCTGCACCACAACGGTTGGCAATTGAAGCTGCTCCAAGGAACAACTTGGAAACTAATGAAGAAGATCTTGGCATTGATGAATCATTTGATGATGAGGACTTTGTAGATCCCACTGGCGACTCCAACATTGGTTACTTGGACTACGAATTTGACGAGGGCTATTATGAATCTTTTGAAGATTTTGATGGTCACACATTTGCAGTGTTCACAAGGTCCCAAACACGCCAAAATGCCAAAGCATCCACAAGCGGCCAAAGAAGAGAAGATCCTGGGCCGGATGTTACTATCCTAAAAAGAGGTAGTACGCTACCTTCTTCATTAGCTCCCAAAGATAAGCATGCAAATTCTTTCAATTCACAGCAAAGGGCCAATGCGCATCCGGCTGAGGTAAGTCAGGCTTTCGACATTATTGATCACATTAAAAAGACCAAGGTCTAGATGTCAGAAGCTGAGTATTTAAGGGCATTTCCTGATCAGCTAAATAGGTTGGTCAAGTATGTGCAAAGTAATGGTCCCAATACTCCAACAAATAATGTTTCACGGGGTATCTTGTCTAGTCCGAAGATTACTCCTTCAAACAATGCGGCTGCAAGCTCTTCTCCTTCTACTTCTTCTCTGCTACATCGGAAAGGATCGAGCCATTCTATGTGTCATTGCTTATTAATGGATACAAATTGAGCAATTGCATTTTGGACTCTGGAGCTTCTGACAACGTCATGCCTGCCAAAGTTGCGTTGATGCCTTGGGTCTCACATTGACAAAAACCATCGGAAGATGCTATTCAATGGAAAGGCAAGTGCCTCTGGTTGGGCAAATCAAAGATGCACAGGCAATACTTGCTTCATTCCCAGACAAAAGATTAAAGATGACTATCCTTGTAGTAGCAAACATCCTAGTATCTTATGGCATGTTGAGTAGAAATTTCTGTAAAGAACTGGGTGGAGAAGTCAAGATGGATTGGTCTTGTGCACACATACCAATCAAAGGAGTTAATCAAAAGTTAGAACCTGAGAAGAAATCCAAGTACAGTATCGAAGTCTGAAGATCCTAGATCTCAGATCTTGTTTCAAGAATCTGATCACGGAGTCTATTATCTAGAAATGGATAAAGAAGAAATTCAACCTGTGATCCAAGAACCACATCAACTGGATAATAAGGTTTGGTCTTTGGAATTTGATGGCAGCTGCTGTTCATTTGGATCCGGTGCAGGCGTTGTTCATTTGGATCCGGTGCAGGCGTTGTTCTTATTTCTCCTGAGGGAAAGGTGCATGCACATTCCTTCAAGTTAATGTTTGAAAATACTAACAACATGGTAGAGTATGAAGCATTGTTGTTAGGTATGGAGCAGGCAAGAACAATGGGAATCAAGCTCTTACATGCAAAAGGAGATGCTGAGTTGATTGTTAAGTAGATAAGAGGTCTCTACCAAATCAAAAGGACAAACTTCGACATTATAGAGATCGAGTCTACTCTGCTATCTTGGATTTTTCAGCTTTCTCGGTATCTTATATTCCGAGAGAGCAAAATTCTAGAGCTGATTCACTTGCAGTGACTGTAGCTTTATTAAATCCAGATCAGCCTCCCACATTTTTCAGACAGGGGGATTACAAAGTTGAGATGGTCTTCCGCTTGAAGGTTTCTGATAATGTCCAACAATGGTAGGTTTTTAATGATGACAAGCAGATTGCTGCATTTCTCCAACAAAAGGACAACTTCGAAGAGATCTATTATGAGGGAAGCAACTCACTTCCAAGACAAACTACTGTGGGAGAAACGGATGCAAAGGTCTCAGGAAGTCAAGAGATTATCCAGCTGAAGGGAAATAAAATTCCTAAAGGCTTAGTATCTCTTGAGGAAATGTTTGACAAGCATGATCAGATGCTTAAAAAGAATGAAGAAAGTGGGGAAGGTTCTTCCTCCGATACACAGTTACTAAATTTGGGAGCAAGCAATGATCCTAAATTAGTAAATCTGGGTAAGTGTTGTTCAGAGGCAGAAAGAGAAGCTTTTACAAAGTTTCTTAAGAAATATATAGATGTTTTTGCTTGGTCTTACCAGGATCTAAAGACATATTAGCCTATAGAAGTTCAACACTATTTCCCATTAAAACCAGAACAAAAGCCTTTCAAGCAGAAAAGTGTGGCGGCATAACCCCACTATTTCAGGAACCATCTTTGCTGAGATCGAAAAGTGTTAGATGCAAAGATAATTTATCCCATACATCACTCTGAATGGTTAGCCAACATAGTTCCTGTGAGGAAGAAGAGTGGCGAGATTAGATTGTGCGTTGACTTTCGCAATCTTAATCAAGCCTCATTAAAAGATAACTACCCCATCCCCATCATGGATCACACTCTGCAGGTTGTTACTGGATCTGAAATGCTTTCCATGCTTGATGGTTTCTCAGGCTACAATCAGGTCAAGGTGGCTGAGGAAGATCAATATAAAACGACGTTCATTACACCTTGGGGAACTTTTGCTTATCAGAAAATGCCTTTCGGTTTGATCAATGCTGGAGCTACGTTTCAAAGAGCTATGGATTTAGCATTTGCTCATCTCAAGGATGTAAGCATAGTGGTGTACCTCGATGATCTGACAATATTTTCCAAGAATAAAAGCGCGCACATTTCAAATCTGGAAGAGGTTTTCATCCAATGCCGTAAACATGGTATTTCTCTGAATCCTAAGAAATCTATCTTTCTTTATACAGAAGGAAAATTACTAGGGCATATTGTCCCAAAGGAAGGAACTAAGGTAGATCCGAAACATGTCAAATCTATTCAGACTTTGCCATTTCCAACATCCAAAAAAGGGGTTAACTGTTTCTTTGGTAAAGTTAATTTACTCAGGAGATTCATCCCTGACTTTGCTGAGCCAACTTGTCATATCTCAAATATGAGGAAGAAGACACAGGATTTCAAATGGAGCAATGAAGGGAAATAAGCGTTCGAGAAAATTAAAGAGGCTTTGTCAAAAGCCCCAGTCTTAGTTTCACTGACTTTAGTAAAGAATTTATTCTTTCTTGTTATTATTCCTCCGTACACATAATGTCAAAGCAATCTTGATGCGTAAGAATCAGGAGGATGTAGAAGCTCCGATTGCTTTCATGAGCATGCCTTTAAAAGCTTATGAGTTGAAAAAACATGCATACTCAGTGGTAAAGGCATGTAAGGAATTCAGGTACTATATTCTTTCCTCACATACTGTGGTCCTGGTTCCAGATACTGCAGTGAAATCTATTCTCACCCAACAAGAGTTAGGGTTGTTAAGAGGCACATGGGTGACGAAAGTTCAAGAATACGACCTGGATATCAAACCCACAAAGCTGGTTTGAGGAAGAGGCTTGTGCGAATTGATGACTGAGATGAAAGCAACAACGCTAGAGGTAGATCAAGATTTGCCTATGGTCCTTTTTATAGATCTGGTAGAAGAGTGGTACAGTAACATTGCCTATTTTCTGACTTATGGAGAATGCCCGGATCAACTTTCTCGAAAAGAGAAACGTACTATTAAACTAAAGTCCAAAGACTTTGTTCTTTGGGACAATGGTTTATACAAAAGAGGAATTGATGGTGTGTTTCTCCGATGCGTAGATAAAGCTCAGCAGGATCAGCTCTTAAAACAATTTCATAACATGGCTTGTGGTGGTCATTTCTCAGCCCGAGTCACTGCTCACAAGATCCTCCGAGCAAGGTATTATTGGCCCACACTTTTTCAAGATACTGCAGAGTGGGTGTCTAAGTGCCAAGCGTGCCAACACTTTGTTGGGCGTGTAAAATTGCCCGCATTACCTTTAAAACCAGTTGTAATTGAAGAACCCTTCCAACAATGGGGCATGGATTTTATTGGTATGCTCAACCCGGCCTCTAGTGCCGGTCATCATTATATTCTGACAACTACTGATTATTTCAGTAAGTGGGTAGAAGCCATTCCTGTAAAGAACGCCACTTCGCGGAGGTGTGTAATTTTATAAAGGAAAATATTATTATCAGGTTTGGCGTGTCAATAAAATAGTAGCAGACAACGCTCCAAATTTGTCTTCTGAGGAGCTGGTTGATTTTTTCAACACTCACGGGATCCAGCTGGTACATTCATCCAATTACTATCCCCAAGGGAATGGCCAGGCTGAATCAAGTAATAAAAATTTGGTGACTATCGTGTGAAAGCTAGTAACTGAAAATCAAAGAACTTGGCACAAGAAGTTATTTGATGCACTATGGGTAGATAGGATTACACCGAAGAAGGCTATAGGCATGTCCCCTTTTCAGCTATTATATGGAAGAGACACAGAGTTGCCTCTTACCTTGGAATTGCCTGCCTTACAACTTTCTAGAGCCCTGGAGGATTCCACATTCACTGATGCTATTGAAAAAAGGATAATGTATCTGACTGAATTACGAGAGGTACAGGCTCAAGTCGCAGACAGATTGTCAGAGTATCAAAAGAAGGTGAAGGTGATCTTCGACAAAAAGGCCAGGGAAAGAAAGTTTGAGATCAATGATTGGGTCCTTTTATGGGACAAAAGAAGAGAAACAAAAGGCATGCACGGGAAGTTGTTCGGACATAAAAGAGTAGGGTGAAACTTGTATGTATATAAATAAAACTTTGTTTATTTTTTCCTTTTTTTTCTGTGTTGTGTCGTTTTTGTTTGCCTGACCCCGAGCCCAAAGGACAAGATACGAAACCAAAGATGCTGGGATCTCATTTTTACCCTTGTCATTTTGACAGAGGTAAAGATGTCCACAGACGGAGCCGATTGGTGTCCCTAGATTTCACCCTGAAATCTGAGACTACCCCATGTAAAAAATTTCGTACTTTTAAAATAACGGGTCGTTTTGTGTTTTTATTGCCAGAAGATGCCTGTATTGCGTTTAGATATTCCCAGTGAATCATAGGAGCCAATTTCGACAAATACCCAGATGCCGAAAATTGTTTTATCCCTTCATCAAGTTTTGTCTGTGGGAAAATTTTATTTAATTATTTTGAGCCCGTTTGAAGTAAATTGTGCTCCGGTTTAGCCCTGTTGAAATTTTGCATGTCAATATTCACATATACCAGTAGGGTTTTCACCAGGAATGGATCTTGGCTTTATCTGTGACTTCTGGCAATGTTTTGCGTTTTTTTTTTTTTCTCGTATTTTCTCTGTGAAATTCCCCTAGGTCAATTCCTTCGCTAGTACAGTTTGTTTTCTTTCCTGGAGTATCTAAAGATCATCTATGGCCGCCATGCCAGAAGGAATCAGCCTCTGGAAGTTAAATTCTCTTTAAAAAGACAAAGTCGTGCACAAAAAAGCTTCTTCTGGGCGTGAGGGGAGTGTTGCTTGTGTAGCCTATATAGCCTCCCCTAATTATAGATGGTGCCCTCCCCAAACTCTATCTGTGATAATGGGTGTCACAAGAGTGCTTGCTTGTATAGCCTCTATCTAGTATAGCCACCTAACTTGCCCCACTAGATGTGAGCCCTATTCTAGCATCATGAGATTGTTTCTTGTATAACCTCTATCTAGTATAGCCATCTATTAGCATATGGATTTGCACGCATGCAAATGACATGCAACAGTGTGGGAATGAAGTCCCTCCTCAATGAAGGTGAGGCTGCCTTTATTGAAAACCAAAACTGTATTTACATCTGTACATTCAAAATTGTATGTGGGGGTGTTTTGGAACATCAATGGAAAGAAAAAGTGAATGAGGGAGATGGAATGGAATGAAGGAAAAGAGTGGAATGGAATGAGTTGAAAGAACATGCAAGAGTTAGGTAAAAACAGAGCCTAATATTGCACGAAGAGGAAAGATGAATAACTAACACAAATAAAACAGAGTTTGAGTTAGCTAAACAAGAATGTGTAAAAGGGAACACACGCGAGCAAGTAGATAATCAAAGCTTGATCACTGTGAACTAGAACAACAGATTAATAACGTTGACAATAAGATCAAAGACAATATTTGCATGCAAGATTCAAACATCTAACATCTAATGAACATAAGAACATCAAATGTTACAAGAGACAATGAATGAGACACAAAGTTCGTATTTCATTAACTCTAAAATGTTTTCACAAAAGAACACAAAGTTTCTTCCTAAAACAAAGCTTGCACACAAAAGTATTTTCTTCTCCTCTCTCAAAGTCACCCTTTACAAATGAGCCCCTGACTTCCTTTTATAACCCAAAAGTTGGTTACAAAGTAGTTAGGGTTTTAAATGCACATTAAATAGGGCACTTAAGTGACTTTGACTTTTTCAACCAACTTTATTAAAAGCAACTAAAAATAGAAACCACTTAAGTTTCTTCAAACGTGAAAACAACAATAACATTATTTAAAATACCACTTTCAAAACATTCGCCAAAAACCAGTGCCTTATCCATTGGGCATGGGGTCCGCCTATCTCAATTGTATGAGAAATGGACTCTCCCACCCTTGAGGAAATATAGGAAATCATCCTATTGTGATCGATTCTTTGCCATTTCATTTGAGCTTTTGCTTTTTTCTTTGCCATGGTTTCCTTTGGTTGCAACTTTAGATTGGATTTCTTCACAAAGATGTTAATTTGATGAAGGTGAAAAAACATCACGGAATACATTTCATGTATCTGCTCTTTGGTTGTGTTGTTGATGAAGGTGCACGGAATCTCTTTGAATGGAAGAGAGCGCGGTATAGGCTTCGTTGTACAAACCGTCAAACTGAATTACCAAATCTTCTAGGATCATTTTCCTGGACTTAGCATGATTTAACCATAGAATTCGTGTCATGCGATGATCGAACTCAAGTATTCCCTCGAAGCCAAGAAAGTAGATTCCATGCGGGTGAGATCCTGAAGAGTTGGAAAAATCTGATCCAATGTGATTAATTCTGTAATGAGGCACTCCTTGAATGGGAACACTGGATCGAGGTAGGCATAAATATTCTTAGATATTTTTATCACTTCAGCAATTGTTTTCAAACCACCACTTTCTATTTCAGAAACCCATGACCTTAGAGTGTGTCCTAGAGTGATCACATCTTTTGATTGATTGAGAATTTCTTGATCCGGGATAGCCATCATTTCTGGAACAGGAAAAGAAGACTCAATTAGGCTGATCAAATGCTGAACATATGAAATCAACTGATTCTTTTCTTCCTTGAGTTGGGAAATTTGAGATTTGTATCTCTCCAACCTTTTAAGCACACTATTCATTGAATCTTTTGCCATAGCAACATCGCTTTCAAAAGTGGTCTTACCAAGGGCTATCTTGGATACTTCATAATTGGTGATTGTCATGTCTCCACGATCCTTCTCAGTAGTAGGAACTGCAATTTCTGTAAACTTATCTCCGCTATCATCAATCACTACTCTGGAGAAAACCTTAGGATTTTTGGGAACCACTTTATTGGAGAGGGCAGAAAGTGATTCCAAATCAATGTTGGCCACTTTGACAAATCTCTCTTTTTTATTTTAGAGTCAACCCAGGTCGGTGTTTCATTCATTAATTCGACACAAAAATGTCGAGAACTGGAAGAAAAATCCTCTTTGCCTTTTTCATGACTAAAACCAGTAGGCAGTGGTTCTGTGGTCTCAATCCTTGGTGAAGTAGCATTTTGCAACATAACACATTCTTGATTATCCTCATGTTCTTGTGTAATATCCTTAACACCTAGATGTTCAAAAGAATTAGATATCTGCACTATTGGGATTTGCTTGGATTTTGGTGTATGACATTGATGATTTGGATCTTTGGTAGGTCTATTGGAACTCTCAGTGATGTGAATAGATGAGTTTGGGGTAGAAATACCAGAAACACGTTCTTTTCCTTCCCGAAGATGCACACTCTTTACCGATCCTTGAGACACTACTTCTTTATTAGGGATAGGTTTGGGTAACCACCGGCTTTGCCTCTGAGATGCATGTGATGATGTTGGTGGTGACTGGTGTGAAGAAGTTTGCACCACCTTTTCTGTGTCACTCCTCCTTTCATTAGCAACCTCTATATTTTTGACATATGTGCCTGAAATGGGAGAGGATTGGCTATCTGATTCTCATACCACTTCATAGTCCTTTTTAACACAGGTTGATTTATAACATCTAGAGAAGTTTCATCTCCTCTACTCCAATCAATACCAGGGAGCAGAGTGAAAACTATCTGATCATAGGCAGGATCCATAAGATCAATTCCACTATCGCAAGGGTTAAGGGAGGATCCCTCAATCCGTAATTCTCTATTTGAGCCAGTGTGAGACGAGAAAATTGTCATCGTCTTACCTCCCTATCATCCGCACATTCCGCCCAATAGTCTTCTATGTTTGCCTTGTGCTTATATCTTGCCCCTAGAGCTTTTTCCATGGATCCTTTAATATTGAATTGAGCCCTGCTTGTGAAAGGATGTATAGTTATGAGAGAAAATTCTTTTTCCATAAGTTCTACACTATGAGAATTTGGACATTTGTATTCCCCAATTTGAATTGGGAAATGCCTTCTTTGCGTTTGTCCACCAATAGACAATGGATTTTGAAAAGATGACGTGAGAGTTCCATCAACGCTATTTTGTCGCTGACATATTTAGGAAGCCTGTAAGGAGCTCCCACAAATCCATCAACTCGTATATAGGAGTAAGAGGGAAACTGGATAAACCAAGTTCCCCATTGTTTTATCACCGCCTTGGCATCTTCTAAAAATCTTTCCTCCGGGTTTCTTCTAAGTGACGGGATTATATAGAACAAGAAAGCATCGTTTACCCTCCGGAAATGACGAGAACCGTTCTTGAACTCCAGCTGTGGGTAAACATGAAAAACACTATTCTTGCCAGGACCCATTGCACCTCTAGTTGTTAGCCCTGAAAATATCCTCCTTGCTACAAAGCATAAATCAAATACGAAGTCATGTAAAAATGACCTGTCATCCTTACCTCAATCAATTGCTTATGGAGAGTATTGCTAACGATACTTGCCCAATCAATGAACATCTTTGCATCAAGGATGATACAAATGAACTTGTACATCCAAGGGTGAAAATTTTGGCAGAAGGAAGACCAAAAACCCTGCTGAGGAGAGTAATCATATCTCCTATTTCTTCATGAAATTCTACCCAAAACAACTCTTTGGGAATTCTTGAAGTGTGAGTCTTTGGTTTGACCAACCAATTTTTACTAACCATCTTCGACCATCTCAGAGGATTTTCATCCCAGAACTGTTGTGCCGATTCTTGTGTGATGTCAACATTTTCTTCATGGAGTGGCACTCTTAACAAATCTTCCATATGATCTGGAGAATTGAGCAGAAAAGGTTCATTTCTGTCATTAAAAATTCCCCAACGCTTAGGATCATAATGTTCAGCACAAGCCAGGAAAAATTCAGGGCATTGTATGGAAACGGAAATGCTGCCGCTTGAGGTAAACCACAACGATAAAGCCTTTTTGAGAAAATAGTTCCCCCTTCCCGTCTTACCCTGTCACAGAACTGAACCATATCTACGTGACCCATATCGGTATCCAAAATGTTGTCATATGCTGAATTTAAAGACGATGCTGGAACTAATCCTTGGTATGCATATTTAGTGCCGACTTATTAGAACGTTCACCCATTATTAAATTTATTTATTTTTGAATAACACAGAGAACAAAAAGAAAACCAAGACACTGGGAAGGTGTCGGGTCTAAGTCTCCGGACCACCGTTGTCGCAAGAATAATATGACTCTTTCTATTATTTATTTATTTATTTTTTAAATAAAAAGAGATTTAGCGGATGCCGAATTCAAAATGACCATACAACAATATTGAGGCAAAGCTCAAATCACCATCGAAAAATAATACAATTTTAGATCATTGTTACACTTTCAGCAATGTGTTGAATCTTCGAAGCTCCTTATCATTATTATTATTTTTAAATATTCACTGTGTGCGTGAATATCTCGATTCACCCTTGACATGAGAAATCTATCGTCTCCTTAGCATGCGTAGCACCATGAATATATTTAAAAATAATAATAATAATAAATAATAAAAAAGAAACCTGTGTTGAACTCCAGTCAATTGTGCATGCGTGAAATCTGAATTTAAGCTTGTGACTATGTGGGCAAAACAAAGTTATTCCTCCTCTCTCAGCATACACAACTTCTAAGTACTTGTCTTTTCTGCAGGCTGTGTAGAAGCTTCTGGTGATATCTTCAAACTAATTCTTCCTTCTCCCAAAGCATGCGTGGAGATCTAACTATTGCTGCTCCTGCGTGGGAGATGCTCTTATTTCAAAAGATGTTCTCTCTTGGGCTGTGTGTGGAAATCTTTATTTGCTGTTGTTCCTTTTTCTGCTCAGGCGTGGAGATTGCTACACCAAAACAAAACAAAACAAAAAAATTCCTTTCCTGCTCCCACGTGAAGATCTTCAAGCTGCTCCTTCTTTCTTCTACAGGCTATGCGTGGATTTCCTTATCTTCAACCAGCATGGGATCTGACTTCATGCGTGGAAATATAACTTTTTTTCTGCTCCTGCGTGGGGACTACTGCAGCCAAACAAAACAAAAAAATGTCCTTTTTGGACTGCTATGCTCTGATTTGCTGAAAATTTTCTTTCCTTCCCAAGTGTGGGATCTGGATTGTTTTTGTTTCTGCCTGAATGCATGCGTGGATCTTCAACCGTGCCTTCTTTCCTCCTTAGGCGTTGAAAACTAATGGTTGCTTTTTATTCCTCCTTCAGTGTGGCACTGTTGCAAAACATCAAACAAAAACAAATATGCATAGACTGTGTTTATTCATTTCCTTGATTTCTTCTAACAGCTGGATTTTCCTCTGCTGGAATGTGGAACTCTGACAAACTGTTAACACGTGAATGCATGAAGGATGGAGAAAACTACCTAGAAATCTCAAGGTTGCCTGGCTCTAGCTAATGCCCGTGCCAGGTTTCCATGTGAAAGCCGGCTAGTGTCTTTAGAATAAGCTTTTCGTCTCCAGGCTCTGGATATCTGCAATATCTCCTTGTTCCTCCTTCCCAATCTCTTCTACTCCTGCAACCTCTTGTAACCGTCTCTTCATCAATTCCCAAATGATAGAAGCAAAATCAAAATTGTCAACAAACTATATATACTTTGCAACGTCAAGAAGTTAGTTGCAAACCTTGTGACGCAGGCTCAAACAAGCTCTTTCCCCTTTGTGTGTTCTCTCATCAAGCTCAGGACCTAAGGGTGATTGTATATGTACTTTTTTATGTTTCTTGCATCTTCTACAACCGGCCTTACCCAATCAATTTTGCCTGTCCTACAAAAGAAGGTCAATGAGCTGCACAAGGAGTCCAAAAGAGTGATGGATGTCTCTCCTGCAATAGTCTCCTAGTTGCCACATATGTTGCATTGTCTGTGACAACTTTCACAACATTCTGTACACCAACCTCTAATACAACCGTCTTTAACATAACACTCAAATTCTCTACATTTTTTACTATGTTAGAGGCATCATTAGACTTCAAAAACACCATCTCATCATTTGAAGCCGCAAAAAAATTAATGTGGGTGCGGTTCCTTCCATCCGTCCACCCATCTGAAAGAATGGTGCATCCGTATTTGTTCCATTGTTTCTTTTGCTCTTCTAGAATTGTAGTGGCATCAACTGCACTTTGTAGCAATTTCCAACTCAAATCTTTTGGAGAGGGTGCCTTTGTACCCTTTCCCTGCAATTGTCAATGCTGTCACCAAGTACTCCCAGTATGGGCTCTTTGCCACATTGAATGGAAGGTTTTTGTAGTACCAGAAATTTGCACATGTTTTATCCGCTTCCTCGTGCATATCCTTGTTCCAGGCTGTACCTTGCAATGAAGGTTGTGCTCCAGGTGTGTTTCTTGCCACAAAAACTCTGTATGCTTTTTCTTGAACTCGATGAAGATGTGCCTCTTCCGGATCTTCCGGTTCGTATGTGTGGACCACGAGTAAAGCCCACAATTGTTGCCGCATCATCTTCTGAATCCTCTGTTATTGCAGACACAAGTCTAATAGCTTGTGCTATGGCTGCCCACACCCTTTCCCTCTCTAGTTTTTTCTCCTCTAGCTCTGCCAACTCTGCTCTCATCTCTCACTTTGCCTCTTCCTTAACATTGGGGCAAACCACAACATCCCGACAAACAATAGATGCAAGGTGATACTTAAAACGATTGACGCCTCCAGACATTGTTCTGCCACAGAAATTACAAATAACTATTCTTGCAGCTGCTCCATATACACCATACTTCCAAGCGCAAGTACGAGCATTTGCAGGAATGGTTCCCGCTAGTGATGTTGACCCAGATGCCGAGCTTGATGCCATTGTTAAGCTCTAATCTGCAACACAATGCACATTTAAAAATAAAAAAATGTAAGCTTAATTAAATTTAATACAAAAAAACCTACTTGAATAACCATATTTCATCGTAATTTAATAAAAATAATATACCTACGGTTGCAAATGAGCATTAAAAATTTAAAATGATTCCCAATCACATTGAATGCATTTAAAATTACAAAATATATTCAATGAATTGATTACAATACGCATACATAAAATTTAAATAGTTGAGAGGAATTTGCGTAAAAAAAATACATACCTTTGGCTGCAAATGACTATAAAAAAATTAAAGCATTTGATTTTACATTACATGTATTTAGAATTACAATATGAATCGACACTGACGCATACATAAAATTAAAATAGTTTAGAGCGAATTTGCGTAAAAAATACATACCTTTGGCTGCAAATGACTATAAAAAAATTAAAAGCATTTGATTTTACATTACATGTATTTAGAATTACAATATGAATCGATTACAGTACGCATACATAAACTTAAAATAGTTTAGAAGGAATATGCGTAAAAAAAAATACATACCTCTAGTTGCAAATGATTATAAAAACAATTACAAGCATTCGATTTTACATTGCAAGCATCGAAGAGAAATTGGAGGTATAGAGCATTTGTTTGGACACAAGAAGAATTCTAGGCTCTGTATGATGTTGATTTGACTTGGACACGCGTTGTAGATCATTGGTGGAGTGGTGTTTTGAATAGCTATATTTTGGACTGCGCAGTTTCTACTTATTCCTGTCCAGAGGTTGCTGAGTTTCAATTCTTGTGCGAACCCAGAGGATCTTATTTGCACGCTATCCCTTTAGCCATTAAGATCTTGATCGTGACTTTGGATTTGGAACACCGTCCTATGGCTAGCTAAACCACACCACGCGTGGGGGCAGGAGCAGGTGTGGTGAAAGATGGCGGATTTGGCGGCAGAGAGAGAGAGAGAAAAATGCGGCTTAAGTTTAATGAAGCGTGCGAGAGGGATTTGGCGAAATAGCGTGATGTTGCAGAACGAATGGTGTTGCGGAACGAATGGTGTTGCAGAGAGAGATATGTAATATCCCACTTCCGGGATCAATAGAAAATTAGGCAAACAACCAATGCTTCAATGCATCAATCAACTGAAAATAGCAAACTATTTATACCAGTTGAGGAAATGACTCAATAAACCCTACGGCAAGGGTTTAATGGCCTTAACTCATTAGTTAAATAAATATGTAGAGATCTGAGCTGAACATTCATCCAAAGACCACTGTAAATAACATCACCCAGATTGCTGTTATTAAATATTAAACCAACACAACTCAGCTGCAAATAAAACACTTGGAGTTACTCCTAAATGCCTTCACATATATCACTGCCAGGTATATGCATTTAGATCAATGTTACAATTTGTAAAAGTCGTGATTCCCAATCACCACAATGAGGATGAGCTCACTGTTTGTAAATATTCAACAATACGTATTAAACATATGGATCTGTGCCCTTCTAACACAGTTCGCTGTCACAGGTCTCAATCACTACTTGATCAAGTATAAAATGTATGGCAACAATAATCAGAATTCTACCAAACATCCATCAACCAATTGCTGTCAAAGAAGAGACTTAATTACATCCTAAGTACATGCCTATGCCAGTCTAACACAGTTCGCTGTCACAGGTCTCAATCACTGCTTGATCAAGTATAAAATGTATGGCAACAATACTCAGAATTCTACCAAACATCCATCAACAAATCACTGTCAAAGAAGAGACTTAATTACATCCTAAGTACATGCCTATGCCAGTCTATTTACTCAGAGATATTTCATATTAAAATCTGTATCCATAACTCCTTGTACCCAGATCAGATCACTGTCATACATGACTCTAAAACCCTTCTCAAACCATGCCAAACACCAATCGATCCATACCAAAAACACTTTAACCAAACACCAATCAATACGCAGACTTATGGAAGGTCACTCAAAGGAATATTGGCTTGAAACGAGTTGCTAAAGGCAATGAATAAATACTACACAGTTCGCTGTCAAAAGGGGACTGTCAAACAACATGCAAACATGCAACACCTAGTCGATCCACTCCAAATGATACTCCAAATCAGCCTATTTGCAAAATAGAAGAAGTCGCTGCAAGTTTAGACAGTGAATATCAATCAAATTACTTCTAAAAAGGCCCCAAAGGAGTTACCAAACATGCCCAGGCTGTAGCTGCAATTATGACACATAAGCATACAAAAATCTGATCATTTACCACTCTAAAAACAGTCCACAAACACCATAAGAAGTTCGCTAGGGCTGGGAGTTATAAACCACTATCACAAGGAATATTATATCAGCCAAATCGATATGCAAGGAACAAAAACCCAGCTGCTACAGTGACGTCGCTACAGTAAAAGGGCAGATTTCCACTTGCAAATTCAATCAAAATGTTTGCCAAAGCCAGAAATAAGGATCTCACAATAAAATACTTAACTTGGATCTCGAAACCAGCTCAATACAACCTCCCACGCAAGAGAGAGAGAGAGAGAAAGCTTCAATGGGCATGCATCCCAACTCCAAGCATGGAGTATCAAAATAAGTTCATCATAACATAATCATAATAATGACCCTAGCACTCCTTTTATAAGTAAGGAGGCACAAAATTCGAAAACCCTAGGAGAGGGAAAATATTAAATAAAAATAGTTTGTTTTCCTAGGTGTTACGTTCCTTTTCAAAGGGTGATTTTATCAATAAAAGCCACCTAAAATATTTATTTAATTAATTCCCCATTTAATTTTTATATTTTGGGAATTAAATTAAATAATTTTCATAATTAAATAATTATTGCTCTAGGCAATAATATTTAACTATTTAATAAAAATGTTCCCCTTGCACATCTCGAAGCCCATGGGGACGTATAGGCTAAGGGTCTTCAGAAATGGGGACATTACAAGATAGCTCGTGAAGGATTTGGAGCTCACGTAGAAGACGTGGAGCCAAAGCATCTGGTACTCCCCCATTTGGGTAAGCATGGCAAAGAACCCTCTTCGGCTTTTGATGAAAGCGGGCCAATTGAAACTACAAGGACCACGGGCGGGCATTTGATCCCTCCCGGCGACCTAGCCCTTGCGCTTGGTTTTCCAGGTTCGGCGACATCATTGATAAGCAAGCTAGTGTGGGTGGTAGAGTAATGACAGATAGATTTCATTTTCCATTAAGTTCAGGAGTTAATTAGATAGCTTATTCATCTATGGCGACACAATCATCGTCTGTGTTGTTTGGAGGTCCGGTTGAAGGTATATTTTCTTGCGCATGTCATTAGCACAGAACGTGGGCGTGTAGAACGTTGGTATTACATCTAGAAGTAGTACAACTTCGCAGACCGTGGGAGTTCAGTTTAGCACAACTTTTGGGACACAAGGTTGTACATCCTCTGGTCCGTTGGCTGCTACAGGGAGAGGATTAGGTGGCTTGGGATCTAGTGGGTTGGTGGTTCTGGAGGAGGGAACACAGGTTTTGGATCTGGTGGGCACGGTCCGCACCAACCCTAGCAAGTCTATTTCGAGATGTTCCTTCACCTACCAGAGTATAGAGGAATTGAAGATGCAGCTAAGCACGTGCATATGTGTGAGATACTATGATGCGCTAAGGGGATTACAACTCTTGAGCGTAAGGCAAGTCAGTTTACTACTACTTTGCAAGGGTGCGCGCATAGTTGGTATAGGAAATATGATCCGAACCAGACTTATGTGGACTACCTCACATTGCGTGATCCTTTCTTAGTAGAGTTTAACATACCTGAGTTTGAGCAGAAAAGCATTAGCGTGCTGAAGGACATCAAGCAGAGCATAGTTGAGAGCGTAAGGGAGTATGATGCCCGCTTTAAAACTTTATTATCAAAGTTATCTTATGACATTCACGAGTCAACATGCTCAATGGTTCATTGGAGGTTTGATCACACCTTTCAGAAGGGCGCTCTAACACAAGACTTATACAGAACCGCGTGAGGCGCTTGAGGCAGCTTTGCACGCTGAGGTAGTGGGGAGCGTAGACACTGGAGTTAGCCCATTTTTGGAAGCTCATATTGCATCTATGGCAAAACAGTTGGAAATGTTTTCAGCTAATTCAACTCATGAGACGTGCAATGTTATTTGGTGCACAGAGTGTGAAGTAGAAGGACATACTAAGGATAGTTGCCCTCGTAAATCGGTGCACGCCATGTTCTTTGGAATGTGAGATCTATCACTTGGACCATGATTCAAGTAGGTGCCCAATGTTATAACGTGCGATAAGAAATATTTGTAAGTCTACCATGCATGATATAGAGAATTGATTTATCGACTCATGATGCCATTGAGATTGGTGTATGTCTGGCTAGTGTTGTAAATAATTATAAGG
This sequence comes from Taxus wallichiana var. yunnanensis, assembly GCA_018340775.1. NCBI lineage: Eukaryota > Viridiplantae > Streptophyta > Pinopsida > Cupressales > Taxaceae > Taxus > Taxus wallichiana. The sequence continues at coordinate 732,541,575 of CM031234.1, read as the reverse complement.
AACAAGGTGAGCATCATGATCATAGTCACAATGAAGGATGCTTTGATGGAGGTGGTAGAGGTAGAGGTAGAGGTTACCGTGGAGGATTCAAAGGTCGAGGTCGCGGCGGTGGCAGAAGTGAGTTCTCTCGTGGAACATGTTATACACGTGGGTGCCCCGATCAAGATAAGCGTGAGTGCCCTCATAATATTATTTGCTTTTGGTGCGGAAAGAATCACAATTATGAAGAATGCCCGATTTGTATGAGCACCTAAGCAAGAAGCACAAACAGGATAAGGGTGCGGGAATGGTTAGAGTACAACGCGTTGTGGAAGATCAGTGGATGCCGAAGTTAGCTCCCGACCTGAAGCGTGCGGTGAAGATTACTACGCGCGCTGAGGTTGCACACGCGCGTGAGACCCCACATTAAAAATTTGTTATTACAAAACAGAGGTATTACATGCAAAGTATCCAGATCCTGCCCATCAAAAGGAAGTCTATTAAGAGATTATGGAGTTCATTCGGAATTTGCAGGGTGAGATACAAAGTGCTTGAAGGAGTAGTCGTGGAAGTTGGAACAGGAAAAAGCAATTGAGCTTCCTCAGAAAGATGATGACTTCATGGAGGTTTGTAAGATGTTGCGCCAAGAAAACATCATTCCTTTATTGGGGGAATGGTTAAGGGGAAAGATGTCGTGCGTTGGAGTTGAGCACGAGAGACAGATTTTACATGCTAACTTACCTCTTCACAATCTGGATTATGACAAAGAGATCACTCTGAATGCTTTGTTGACGGATGCCTGTTGAGTAACATTTTGATTGATATAGGTGCAGAAGTGAATGTATTCACCTTGGACGTATGGAACTAGATGGGGAGGCTACCATTACAGTGATCTTTGAATGTTCTATATATGGCGAACAAAATTAAAGCCATGCCCATTGGAGTTCTGAAGGATGCCACTATTACTATATAAGGATCCAAGTTTATTGGGGATTTTGAAGTCTTGGCGCTTGCCGAAGAAGATAACTTTTCGGCATTGCTTGGGTGCCCTTGGTGTTATGCAAATAATGCTGATCTACACTTCAATAAGGGTTACATTAGTTTTGAGAACAAAACAGAGCGTTTGATCATTCCTTTGATAGACGGAAAAGCTGCACCTTATGTAGAACCTTTTAGTCAAGAGGATTTGAAGAGAATTTATGTGCGCACCCACCATTAGAGATCTTGAAGTACTTGAGCCATCAAAGGAAGGAGTTATTCAATGGGATGATGCACAGTCTATGAGTGATACAACCAAGTGTTGCTTGTGACAACTGGGCACATGGGACTTATGAAATGATTGGGCGCGAGATGAAGAGTGTAGTTACGCGCATAAGTAGGCCGCGTTGTGTTAGACATTTGGGCAGTAACTAGGTACCAAGGTACATGGGCGAGTAAAGCAAAGGCATAGGATCATCCTGACTTAGGATGATGAGGGCAAGAAATCAGAGGACAATGCGCCGAAGACTTCGGTTAACACTGAGGATTTAGAGGAACCTCGAGGAGGAAGAATTGAAACACGATACAAAGGAGTTGAAAGAACAGGAGATAAACAGTGGCGCCATTGATACAGAGATAGATGCAGACACGGGCAAGCCATCTGGTGAGCATATTGATACACAGACTAATGGAGGGCCAATTCTTGATACGAGCATACACTTTCCTAGAGGTAAGCACTCTGGAAAGGATGAAGGAGTGTATGAAACTCCTACAGTTGGGTATGTCAATGACCCAACCAAAATCATACCTCTAGGTTCCAAAGCTCTTTAGAGCCCAAGGACCTTTATGGCTGGGAGTAATGGATTCAGAGATGGCAACCACGCGCACACGTAAACAACTATCATGGAGTATGCAGACTCACATGGATAAGCCTAATTTTGACATGTATAAAGAATCTGTCTCACGGAGAATGAAGAAAGCGCCACATTTATGCCATGTGACGGTTAAACCGACTTAGATGTTAGATGAGCAGGTGAGTAATGCATTAACAAAGGTATCTGTAGAGGTTGCTCGCAAAAACATAGATAAAGCGGAAACTATTTGTGATTTGTTGGAAGATAGGAAAGATAAAGACACCGAGATCAAGAGCCTGACGGAGGAAAAAGAGATAGGTGAGGCGAAGGCGTGCATGGTGTTGAGTATGGTGGAACAAATTGGTGATGAAATTTTGAAGGCAAGGCAGATCTGGAAGAGAAAGTGTCGAAGAAGTTTCCATCTGTAATGCATTACTTGCGCACCCTAGTTCATATGGTGATGGATGAAGGTCCAGTGCGCATGCCAAAACCAAAGGATGTGCGACATAAGTAGAGAAAGCAAGGGCCACGATCGCGCGAAAGATAAGCGGGTATGAGTCCTTATTGCAGACATTGAAGGATGAATTAAAAAAGGCATATTTGGCATTAAACATGTGTGGAGATCCTGAAATCATAATTAGGACAAGGACCCTGGTAGAGGAGAATGAGGTGCTCGAGGCAGTGAAGAATGAGACATTTGGGTGTGAGGAGAGGCTACCTGACTCACTTTGGTAGCAGAGAAGCGCAATGCGCTTATAGTAGCCCAAAACCTCACAAGGAAAAGATCAAGGAGATTGGAAAACTCATAGAATGGCGAATGGATGTAATGGAAGGGATGGTCTCAAGCTTGACGAATGTTCTCAGAGTATTACAAAATGAAGGTGAGAACATGAATTTGGATGAGATGGACGGGGTACTTGTAGACATCCCAGACAAAATGAATAAGGCGCTTAACGATTCGAATGAGTTAGAAGTAGAGATTAAGAGTGAATATCCAGAGTTGGTGTCCCAGATTTCACCCTGAAATCTGAGACTACCCCATGTAAAAATTTCATACTTTTAAAATAACGGGTCACTTTGTATTTTTATTGCTAGAAGAAAGATCCATTTTCGTGATCCAATATCATGAGGAGAGATCGAGAAGCGCAATGCATTAATGGCGATAAAACCCTCCAAGGAAAAGATCAAGGAGATTGGAAAACTCATAGAATGGCGAATGGATGTTGGAAGGGATTCTCGCTTCGAATGTTCTGGGAGTATTACAAATGAAGGTGAGAACATGAAAATCAATGGACGGGGTACGACAGCATCCCTGCAGGGAGAAATCCACATTCGACATGAGTTAGAAGTAGAGAAAAGAGCGAATATCCTCAATTTGATTTCACCCGAAATCCGAGTCCCCCATGTAAAAATTTCATACTTTTAAAATAACGGGTCACTTTGTACCGCTAGAAGATCCATTTTCGTGATGAGAGGGATGCATTAATGGCGAAAAACACTATTTCTCGATTTCCCCTTACGCCTTTGGGAAGAAAAATCAACTCAATCTCAGAAATTCCTCCGCATTTGGTCCGCGATTTGACCTTTCAACGAGGACACGTGTCAGCCTTTGATTGGATGAGGGATGCGGTCTAAAAACACTATCTCGAGCCATTTCGAGAAAAACTCAAAATCTCAAATTCCTCACGGGTCGTTGACCTTTCAACAAGGACATTTTCACCTTGACCCTGGTCGTGCGCAAAATCTCATTTTCCCTCGCAGCCGCATGCAGTCTGCCGACATGCGAGCCCCAAAGGGGGCGGCTAAACTTTGAAATTTTAACCCTTTGGTAAAAAGTGCAAAAACAATATTGCTCCCACCCGCAACCCCAAGGACACGTGGCTGCTTCTGATTGGTTAAGGGCTTGTGGAACTTATCTCTCCATTTCTCCACGCGGGCTCGCGGGTCGCTTTTGCTAACTTACCCCTTTTGACGAAAAAGTGCACCCCTTTTGACGAAAAAGTGCAAAAATTACAAGGAACTCCGTAGGTCCGCCAACCCGCTAGGGAAAATTTATCCACTTAGGTCCGTCGAGCCATAACTTGCAAAATACAAGGAGTTAGGAGGACTTCTTCAACTTTTTGGAAAGGGGAAGAGATTTCCCATCTGATGAATGAGTTTTCAAAAGTCTTCAAGTCCTTGGTTAGTCCCAAATTCAAAAATACCTCTTTCAAGCATACTTCAAAGGCACCAACTCAAAATTTAACATTTTTAGACTTGGAAAATGGAGGGAAATTTGAGGGTGACAACAATGGCTCCTTCGAGGATGACTTGGCTTGGCATGAAATACAAGGCAAGATCAAGAACAATAGAAAACTTTGGGAAAAGAAGACTAGTGCCTTATCCATTGGGCAAAAGGAGTCAAAAGCAATACCAACACAGAAGACAACACACTAGGCAGGAAAGGAAACAAAACAAAACAAAAGAAAACAAACCAAAACAAAAGGGAAACAAACCAAAATAAAAGACTATACAAAATGTACAAAGGTCTTCCAAAGCACCCAGGTTCTAAACAATTTTAAAAACTGCCCACTATAGAGAAGTGGGAGAGAAGAACCGTCCATATAATCCAGATAGAAGGAGTTCTCACCAGCAAATTGTCTGATCTTGAAAGGGCCAAGCCAAAGAGAATAAAATTTGCCATGGCTGCCTCGAGGTTTATCCCTTTTGTCCCAAAGAAGAACAACATCTCCCACTTGAAAAGCTCTAGACTTAGCCTTCTTGTCAAATAGAGCTTTTACCTTGAGTTGGTGAGCTGATATCCTATCAACCACCTGCAATCTATCCTCATTCAGCCTCTGAAGGTACATAATTCTTTTGTCAAGTGAGCTAGTAAAGCTTGCATCTTCAATGGCCTTCATCAAGTGTAAGGCTGGTAATTCCAATGTTACGGGCAGCTGAGCATCAACTCCATATACCACTTGAAAAGGAGACATTCCAATGGCTCTCTTAGGTGTAATCCTATCTGCCCATAAAGCATCATATAGTTTCTTATGCCAATTCTTCTGAGAGTCATTTACAAGCTTCCTAACAATGGTGACTAAGTTCTTGTTGGTTGATTCAACTTGCCCATTTCCCAGGGGTAATAATATGAAGAGTGGGCAAGGGAAATGCCATAGCCATAGCAAAAATCAGTCATCTCAGCAGAGGAGAAGTTTGAAGCATTGTCAGTGACAATCTTGTTTGGTATACCAAACCTTATGAGGATGTTCTCTTTGATGAAATTGCACACTACTTTTGAAGTAGTACTCTTGACTAGAACGGCTTCCACCCACTTGGTGAAATAATCGGTGCTTACCCACTCATGCAAACATGAGTGTGTCCAAAGACACTTGAAGATGGATTGAAAGTGTGCCTTGTAAAGTCCAAACCCCATTGTTGAAAAGTCTCCTCAATCACCACTAGTTTGAGAGGCAAGGCAGCCAATTTGGGTCTCCCAACAAAGGTTTGGCATGCTTCACATTTGCTTACCCACTACCCAAGATGTATCTTTGAACAATGCACAAGAACAATAACATGGGGTTGAGGAATAATACCCAAAGACGAAGAATCTTGTGGGCTTTTATAACTCATGAAGAGAAATGATCCCCACAGCAACGATCATGGAAAGTTGAGAATAATCTCTTTTGCTTCTCCTCATCAACACATTTCAAAACCTTCCATCAATGCCACGCCTTTTTTTTTTGAACAATGCGTAAACACATTCGATCAATCATCAAGGTAAACAACTATGCACTTCCCGAGGCTGCCAAAGGCCTGCTTTGGAGGACTTTGTTTCAAGGTGTTTGAAATGATTAGTTCTGTCATCAAGGTAAACAACTATGCACTTCCTCGAAAAGTAGCCCTTCTCGAAAAGTAGCACTAAAGCATTGATGAGGCCAAATGGCATTCTCTTATAAGTGAAGGTTCCCCAAGGAGTGGTGAAGGCGGTCTTATGCTGATCAATAGCATTTACCGAGAACCCATTAAGCATGGATAACATCTCTGAACCCGTGACAGCTTGCAATACTTGATCCATGGCGGGAAGAGGATAATTATCCTTCAAAGAAGCTTGGTTCAAGTTTCTAAAATCAACACAAATTCGGATCTCACCATTCTTCTTCCTAACGGGCACAATATTAGCAATCCACGTTGAATGGTGAATAGGAAAAATGATCTTGGCTTTCAATAATTTTTGAATTTCTTGGAAGATTGTGTCAGCAATCTTAGGGTTATACTGCCTCTGTTTTTGCGAAGGGTTTGATCCTAGGTTTGAGAGGAATGAAATGTTGCATTTCTTTTGGTTGGAAAGCCTTAAGATCATCATATGAGTAAGAACATCAACATACCTCTTCAACAAATCTGCTACTTTTCCCTTCTCCTCTTGTGTGCAACATTTTCCAACGTTTATTAGTTTGGGCTCATGAGAACTTCCAATATTTATCTTCTCATACTCAGTGGACTAGCTGGTTTCCTTTGGCAAATTTTGACTTAATATATCTGTCATGTTTATCGAATAACTCCTCCAAGCTCACCAACCCCTTGGGTATTTTATTGCCTTTCAGTTTTAAACAACCGTCATGATCTATTTCTTCTTCTTTGCTACCTTCTTCGTTTGGAGGCACACACTCCCTAGGCGGATTTTCACTCCCTTCAAAGTACAGCTGATCGAAATTATCTCTAAGCTCCAGGAAGGACAGCAGATGTTGATCATCATTGAAGACTTGCCAATTATTTGCATTGTCTGGCACACTAGGCCTATGAATCATCTCAATGGTGAACTTCTCTTGGGAGAAATCCGGATGAGGAATTAACAGAGACCCGAGACAACCAATGAATCAGCCCTCGTGTTTCTTTCTCTTGGCATGGCTTCGATGGAGAAGGCATCAAGGAACTCAATTGAATCCCAAATCAGATTTCTGTAATGTTTTAGCCTTCTATTTTTTACTTGGAAAAGATCTCTAACCTACTTTACAATCAGCTCTGCATCACCACGAGCAAGGAGATTCTTAATTCCCATTTCCTTTGCCAAGTTAAGACCGAGAAAGAGAGCTTCATACTCTGTTGTGTTGTTTGTGTTTTCGAATTGGAGCTTGAAAGAGGAAGGATGAAGCTTCCCTTCAGGAGAAATGAGCACTACACCAGCTCCAGAACCGCTGAGGAGCAGCTCCCATCAAACTCTAAAATCCAAATGCCATTGGGATCAAGAAGTACTTCCTTGGGATGCTTTACCTCATCTTGTGACACGACCATGTAATTGCCATGACCTCTGTCTTCATAAAGTATTTGTGCTTTTGGATCGTCCGTCTTTTGCACAATATATTCAGTTTGTTTTGTGCAATAGCTTCTTCATCTTCCCATTCACTGGAATGAGGGCATGTGACTAGTCCATCATGATCTCTCCTCCAACATCCTTGCAAAAGTTTCTATTCAATAGCATGCATTAGGAGGTATATCAGCTACCAAGATGGTTGCTAAAACTCTTTTCTCTGGCATAGCAGCAAATGCAACTTGTGCATCCTTGATTCTACCAACCAACGGTACTTCTCTACTTTCCATTGAATAACATGAGCCAAAAGTGCGGGTTAGGGTCAGGCCTAGGGCATGAGCTACCTTGGCGGGCATCACATTGTCTGAAGCACCAGAATCAATGACACAATTGCTGAGTTTATGACCAATCTATGAGGAGGGTAACATAAAATGGTTTGATCTTCTCCTCAGATGAAGTAACTGCTGCTACAAGGCTGGGTTGAGATGAAGGAGAAGGAGTTGGCAAGAGGCCCTTAGAACCATGGGGTGAAGGCTTAGATTTAGAATTCACAAAGTCTACCATCTTAGCAAATGCCTTGGGATGAGTTTGGTAGAATTCAGCCTCTGAGATCTGAATCTTAGTTTTCTTGAGATGGTCAATAATATCAAATGTGCAGAGGTAGATGCAGCATTATTAATAGTAGTAGATGGGACTTTTGATCTATCAACTCTATCACTAGGATGACAAGAAGTTTTAGGAGCAGGAGTAGAAGAAGAAGGAACAACAGAGCCTACCTTTTGCGTGGAAGAAGTTGGAATAGGAGCTCCCCTCCTTGCAATCACTGGAATGGTTGTAGGAGGATCCTTAGATCTTTTAGCAGGCTGCACTACCTTTTCTTTCTTGCTCGTTTGCTCACGAGTCATGACAGCATAAGATTCATTGCTCATCTCTGCAATTCTTTCCTCATAATCTTCTTCATCTATACCTTCAGTAGTGAGAAAATGGACATGGGATCCACTCAGCTCTTCCAATTCTTCATCAGCGTCTTCCAATTCTTCATAGATTTCATTCTCCTCTTCATCATCAGGCTCTAACACTTCACATGTGGCATTGAATGGAACTTTGATAGGTGGACCTTCAATTGCTAATCTAGTCTGAGGAGGGGCTAACCGATTTCTGGGCTGAAAGTTATTTCTAGGCACATCTTGATAAGGAGCATGTTGAGCTAATTGTTTCTTGAGAGCAATCAGATCATTAACAAGGGGGCTAACCGATTTCTGGGCTGAAAGTTATTTCTAGGCACATCTTGATAAGGAGCATGTTGAGCTAATTGTTTCTTGAGAGCAATCAGATCATTAACAAGCTTCTGGACTAATTGATCTGCATTAACTCCAGGAGAAGATGTGGAAGAAGAGGATGCCTTGGATTTAGATGAATCTCTCCTCAGCTTGCTAGACATAATCAGATCATCTTCCACACTAACAGCTAACCTCTAATCAGCATCCAAGGTGGCAAGATTAGCTCTCCTAAGTGCATAGCTCACTTTAGGCAATTGAGCATTAAGGAAGAAGCACTTCTGAATCTGATCTACAGGACGTAGCTAGTGGGATCTTGTTGATCAGCCTATTGAATTTAGCTACAAACTCCCTCATAGGCTCATGAGCTTCTTTCTTGATTTGGGAAATCTGAGCCAAGAGGGCATGCACATCTTCAGCTGGTTTAAAGTGCTGCTCAAATCTGGTTGTCATGGTGTTCCAATTGGTGATAGATCAGCTAGGCAGGTGATAAAACCAATCAGCAGCATTATCTTGCAATGTCTCCACAAAAAGTCTAATAGAGACATCCTCATGTTCAACGCCAAGAACACCACAAGCAACAATGAAGGCTGCTATATGTTCATCTGGATGAACTTTCCCATCACCTCTGAATTTGGGAAAATTCTTTCTATTGCCTCTAGGCAATTCATGCAATGGTTGGGGAAGAGAAAGAGGCCCAACCCTTTGGCCCCAAGGCAGAGGAGCTGCCATTCTTGGAAATATTGTTTGGAGAGGAACAACACCAACAAGGATCAGAGCATGCAGATTGGGACTGATATGATTTTGAGGACTATCACTCCCAGAAGTTTTATCTCTATCAGGAGGAGTGCTTGCAGATCTTTCTCCTCTTCTTTTTCTTGTTGATGAAGGAAGAGAGAAACCTTGGTTGTCTAGCAGCTGGAAATGAGGATCTTCTTCCCCAAGGGTTCTCCTACCCCTAGTGTATCTTGGAGTCGCCAGATCAGAGATGATCAAGAAGTAATTCTTCAAAACTGGAAATCCTTCACAATGGATTCCCAAGAGAGTCGCCAAAAACTGTTGGGTTTCAAAATGGAACATGAAGGTGAAACCACAGTCAGGGGACAACAAGTCCCTCCTCTTTAATGGGAGAGGTTCCCTTATTGAAAACTGGAAAAATAAATGTACAGATATAAAGATTTTCAATGTTTGGATCATGGAATTCTGGAAAGTCTTTATACTTGAAAGGTTATCAATCAGAAGGAATGGAAGAATGAAGAGGTGGGAGAAGGAAGAAAACAACAATGCTTTGGGGAAATATAGATAGCAGAGTATTTCCTTACTCACTGAAACAAGAAAATATAAGGAAAGATCAATTACTTCACACCATGTAAATCTGCAGACACAAAGTTCTAAGATTGCACATATCATAACACAAAGTTTCTATTGCATGTAAGGTAAATGATCCATTGAACCAAGCAAGGGAAGAGAAAGAGTGACAGGAGAAAATGAGAAAGAAAAGACCTCTGTATTGAATCACTTTCAGACTTTTACAACTTTCCAAAAAAATGCCAAAACCCGTATACAATGGCAAAGCATGTTTTTATAACAATCCTATTTCATCTTTGCTTTGCCTCCAAGGAAAGAATATCCCAATGGGATCAAATTTGTTGGAGATTCATTTGGAAAGCACTCATGGAAAATGCAGATGCCCTAAAAGGTTGAAATTCATCATTTCAAACGTGAATGCTTTAGTAGAAGTATATGGCGGTTTCCTCATTCATTTTCCCTCGCCATTTCACCTTTGCAATCATCTCCAAAACACTCGAGTGCCTTGCTGGAAAATTTGCCCCTTTTCCATCTGCAAGAACACGAGAAACTCGTTCCTTTCGAAAACCAGATTTACACCTCCAAAACCAATCAATTCTGCCTCAAAACCAATCCAAACCGCATTGCAAAGGGAAACGACAAGGAAATTGAGAAAACAGAATGAAGAAAGATCCATTTTCGTGATCTACAGAGCTCTGGTGCATTAATGGCGATAAAAACCAGATGCAGAGATTTCAATCGATTTCCCCCTTCTGCCTTCAAATTGGGACCCCACACGTGGCGAAAAATCAACCAATGGCGGGCTTGAGGGAGAAATCCACATTTCCAGACATTTGGGAGAAAAAGCGTGATTCCTCAATTTGCTCCACTGGTCCGCCAGCCCGCTGACACGTGGAAGCCTTTGATTGGATGAGGGGATGCGGTCTAAAAACACTATCTGAGCCTTTTGGGAGAAAAACTCAAAATCTCAAATTCCTCCACAGGTCCGCGTTGACCTTTCAACGAGGACACATGTCACCTTCTGATTGGCTACGGGGTCATGATTCAATTTGCAACATTTTGACCCTTTGGCACAAAATTTCATTTTCCCTGCAGTTTCGCAGGTCCGCTGACACGTGGCAGCCTCTGATTGGCTACGGGTCCCAAAGGGGGGGCAAACTTTGAACTTTTAACCCTTTGGCAAAAAGTGCAAAAACAATACTGCTCCCGCTAGCCGCAACCCCGAGGACACGTGGTTGCTTCTGATTGGTTAAGGGCTTGCAAAACTTATCTCTCCATTTCTCCACGCAGGCTCGCGGGTCGCTTTTGCTAACTTACCCCTTTTGGTGAAAAAGTGCAAAAATCACAAGTAACTCCGTAGGTCCGCCAACCCGCAAGGAAAATTTATCGACTTAGGTCCGCCGAGCCATAACTTGCAAAATACAAGGAATTAGGAGGACTTCTTCAACTTTTTGGAAAGGGGAAGAGATTTCCCATCTGATGAATGAGTTTTCAAAAGTCTTAAAAGTCTTGGTTAGTCCTAGATTCAAAAATACCTCTTTTAAGCATACTTCAAAGGCACCAACTCAAAATTTAACATTTTTAGACTTGGAAAATGGAGGGAAATTTGAGGGTGACAACAATACGCAAAGATGCCATTTGGACTCACAACCGTTTGAGTCACCTTTCAAAGAGCCATGGAATCTGCGTTTGGAGAATTGATCAATAAGGTAATCCTCATATACCTAGACGATCTCACTGTATTCACTAAGACAATGGAGGAACACTTCGACGCCTTGGAAGCTGTGTTCAAAAAATGCCAAGAATTCGGGATCTCTTTGAAACCAAAGAAATGTGTCTTAAGAGTGCCCCAAGGCAAACTCCTGGGACACATTGTGTCAAAGGAAAGAGTCTCCATTGATCTAGAAAGAGTTGAAGCTATCCTGGAACTGCCTTTGCTGGTCAATAAGAAAGCGGTCCAATCCTTCTTGGGAAAGATCAACTTTGTCAGCAAGTTCATTTCGGACTTTGCAGGAACAATCTGCCCAATCGTTCTCATGCTAAAAAGGACCTTAACTTCAAATGGACCATTGAAGGTCGTCAGGCCTTTGAGGCAATTGCATTCGCCCCGATACTATGCAACCCCGACTTCTCAATGGCTTTTAGCGTAGCATTTGTAGTAGCGCAGAAAGGAAAGTCGTAAGGAGAAGAACATCCCGTTGCCTTCTTTTCAAAAATTCTCCACGACTATGAAACAAGGTACAACTTTGTAGAGAGACAAGCTTATGCTATAGTTAAGGGTTTGAAGAAATTTAGGCACCTTGTCACTCATAATAGAATCCAGGTTATGGTGGCTCACTCCAAAGATCAAAGAATATATAACAGAGGGTGAGATAACCGATAATAGAGCCAATTGGATCACTAAGATCCTCGAATATGACATTGAGGTAAAACCTACAAAGCTTGTATGGGGTAGGGGCCTATGTCAATATCTAACGTAGGATCCCATGCCCCGATTAATGACAAATCCAAAGAGATACTTTACATCCAAGAAAGTGACTTAGGTAGCTGGGTCTCGGATTAGGTCCGCTTTAAGCAGACCGGGAAATATCCAAACCATCTCCCCTTAAAAAGAGGAGATACTATAGGCAACAAGGATCAAATTTCACCATCCTTGACAGTTTCCTTTTTAAGAGGAAATTTAATGGAATCCTACTCAGGTGGCTGGAGAATGAAGAGGCTGAAAGAGTCTCTGTGTGAGTCAAACAAATGCAAGGTTTGTCAAGTGTATACAGGTTACGGGAGGAACGCGACATTGTTCTCAACCCCATCCTAGTTGAGGAGCCATTTGTGCAATGGGGTTTGACTTCATCGGAATGGTCAATCCAACTTCAAGCGCCGACCCACAAATGGATTCTCACGGGTTGATTACTTCACCCGATTTGTTCGATTAAAGAGGCCATTGAGAATGTTATCCTTGAACTCCTACAGGATATAAGCACCCGCTTCGGACCTCCCCGCACTATTATATCAGATAATACTAAGGCGGAACGCGACATTGCCTCTCAACCCCATCCTAGATGAGCCATTTGTGCAATGGGGTTTGGACTTCATCGGAATGGTCAATCCAACTTCAAGCGCCGGCCACAAATGGATTCTCACGGGTACCGATTACTTCACCCGATGGGTGGAGGCAGTTCCAGTCAAAGAGGCCATTGAGAATGTTATCCTTGAACTCCTACAGGATATAAGCACCCGCTTCGGACCTCCCCGCACTATTATATCAGATAATACTAAGGCCTTTTTGGGGGCCAAAGTATCCGAGTTCGCGGTGAAGCATGGGATCTTTTCGAAAACAACCTCCAACTATTACCCACAGGGAAATGGTTTGGCAGAATCTACTAACAAGAACCTGATTAGACTCGTAAAAATAATGGGAAATGAGCACAAAAGGCTATGGCATGAACATATCAAAACAACTTTATGGGTTGATCGGATCACACCTAAGCGAGATCTTGAAAGCCTCGCCGTATGAGATAGTTTACGGGAAAAGTGCTGTAATGCACATTTCTCTAGAGATCGCTGCGTTACGGCTATTGAAACAAATCGAGATAGAGGAAAAAAGGGCGATGTAAGTAAGACTCTCCAAGCTAGCAGAGCTGTAAGACAAAAGGGAGTCCCGCTCATGAAGCCATGATCAGCTGCCAATAGGTGGTCAAAACTTGGTTTGATCAAAGACGTCGGAACCGAAGTTCCATGTTGGAGCTATGGTTCTGAAATGAGATGCAAGGGCTGCCAAGCCTGGGAATCATGGAAAGTTCGACCCATTATGGACAGGACCCTTCAAAATCAGCGCGTGCAAGCAACACAATGCGTTTGAGCTTGAAACCATGGAAGGCGACCCCTTGGCAATTCCGGTGAACGAAATTCACTTAAAACCTTTCCTATGAGTCTCTTCGTCAAAAAATTATGTATCATATGTATAGTCTTGCTTTTCCTTGAACTTTTGCTTTGTATGTTTTTGTCCCTTTTAATAAGTGTCTCAGACACGTGTCCTTCGCGGATCCCCCTTGCCCCTTTTTGAAATTTTGGAGGGAGTTTACCTTCTTGATTTTCCCGAAATTAATGATCTAACGACTTCCTAGGGCACTTGAGAGAAAAATATTTAGAATTGTGGTGTCACCCTTGATTTCACCTAAAATCTGCGACTACCCTATCCGAAATTTTTTCGTACTTTTAAAATAATGGGTCGTTTTGTGTTTTTATTGCCTGAAAGTTCTTGTATTGCATCAAGATAATCCCAAAGAGGCATATTAGCCTTTTTCGCCAAATACCCAGATGCCCAAAGTTATATTTTGTCGTCGGGATTTGTCTGCGGGAAATTTGTATTTAATTATTTTGAGCCCCGTATGAGGCTATTTGCGCCCGTTTTAACTCTGTTATGATCGAATATGTCATTACTCTTATGTACCAGAAGGGTTTTAACTTGGAATAAGTTTTGGGCTTTATTTGTAACTTTTGACAATTTTTCGTGTTTTTGTGTTGTCCCATTTCGTTTTCTGTGAAATTTCTCTAGAACAATTCCTTTGCCGGGTAAGCCCGATTTTTGTTCTAGAGCAGCTGGAAAACATATACGCACATTATGCCGGAGGAAGTCGCCATCAGAGGTCTGGATCACCGAGAAAAAGCGAAGTCGTGCACGGAAAAGCCCCTCGATGGATGGGCGCATTTTTGGAAAACAAAGGATTTAAGCTACAAGCAATGGGAAAAATAGAAGCCGCAGGGAAGGGTGGAATTTTGTACCTTCCTAGCAGGGTACTTTTTCCCGTGTTATAAAATTCACTTAAGTTGCAGTGGGAAAAATAGAGGCTGCAGGCAGGTGGGAATTTATTGTCTGCCTTGCAGGTAAAAATTCCCATGATAAAATAAAAGGAAAGTGACTTAAGTGAAATCATGGGATTTTAGTGCCTGCCTTGCAGGGTAAATAATCCCATTGTCAAAGTCAAATCACTTAAGTGGATCATGGTTTTTGGTGCTGCCTTGCAGGGTAAAGAATCCCATTGTGAAAAATTCTTAAAAATAGAATTATATGTGCAAAAAAGTGCGCCCCCTTTGGTGAGATGATGGCAGCCTTTAAGTGATTATTTTAATTAATCTATCCTTTCAAAAAGTGCGCCCAAGCTTGGAGGAAGTCAACAAGTCAAAATTGGAATAAAAGAAATGGATTAAATGCATTAAATTTAATTTATTTAGTGGCTGCCCCCTTCCTCTCAAAAAGTGTGCCCCATTTGGGAGTTATTTAATGATTTTAAAGGCATTAAAACATTAAATTAATTTCTATTTTCAGTGGCTATGGTCAAGGCACACTGTGAAGCTTCAGTGAAGTGATGTGTGAAGGATTAAATTGGATTAATTTAATTTATTGGATGGCTGTCCTTAAACATGCTATTTCAATGCGAAAGGTGGTAGATGATGTCGTCAAATTATTGTTTGAAGATTCCGGCGAAAGGTGGTGACTTCCATTAGCATTCGAGGATCTTGATGAGTAGATGGGGAGAAGCATAGAGCTGATTGCGTGAGCATAATGAATAACCGATACATGAAGAAGCCTAGATCTCCTTCAAAGTTCGAGAACTCTTCCACGGTCCAATTTGGTGCAGGAGGTAGATGATGTCGTCAAATTGCTATGCAGGATGAATGGCGAGGTGAATGCTTACACTTTCCGTACATGGATGTATGCTTTCATCAGGACCATTGAAATTAACCAGGTTGATTCTATAATCAATTGGTCGGAAATTATTAGTAATAACATTGGTGAGCAGCTCCGGAACGTGAAGCGTACTTTCAGCTTCAAAATGACTTCCTCCTTGGTGTATGTTGCAGCTTCACAAGGCATCTTTTCCAAGTTGGATAGATGTGGTGTTCTTTCTAAGGACCCCATTTTTGAGTGCTACCCACAGCTTACTGTACCTGCGTGCGAGAAAGATTTCAAAGTGATCAACGATGAATTCTTCTATGATTTCATCTGCAGGCTAGACAAAGACTTGAAGGCCAACAGGGTAAGCAAGGAAGCGTGGGAAGCTATGTCTAAGATTGGCAATCTATTCATTCAATTTGCAGATTTCACATACCTCAGGGTTATGGGATTTTCTGGAGAACCAATAAAGATGCCCAGGTATCCGAATGATAGATTGATCGCCATGGAGCTAAGTAGGCAACTTATGGAGTTACACGACCTTTCAAAGAGGCTGCAAGTCTATGGGCTTCTTCCTAATCACGTGGGATATTACAAGTTGCATTAGCATTCATAGAGCTGGGGAATGGAGGCGCAAATGTTATCCAGTATGAGCAAGAGTTGTTCCCGCTGCGGCTGAACTTCGATCGCCAATAAAGATGCCTAGGTATCCGAATGATAGATTGATCGCCATGGAGCTGAGCAGGCAACTTGTGGAGTTACACGATCTTCAGTCAAAGCGGCACAAGTCTACGAGATTCTTCCCAATCACTGTGGGATATTACAGCTGCATTAGCATTCATAGAGCTCGGGAATGGAGGCGCAAATGTTATCCAAGTATGAGCAAGAGTTCTTCCCTGCACGGCTAAACTTCGATCCATTTGGAGTAGCCAGGAAGATAATCTCCCAGGAGTACGCACATGTGCCTTCATTAGAAGATTTCTGGATGAAGTGCAAAAGTGAGTACGAGGTTAGAAAGAGAGATTTCAGCAGGCTATCAGCAAAGCAAGTGTTCGACTTTGGACTAGCGCGGATACCTGCGGATCTTAAAGATGATGGGAATGTGGTACTTGACACTTACCATCAAATGGGAGGAGATAAAGCCATACTGCAAAATAACATAGGAGGCTGCAACACAATTGAAGAAAGGTCGGGAGCTATGTTGGTGAATACTTCAAACTGGTTGCTGACGAAGGGATATTGCCTTGATGAAGCATTGATGAATCAAGTCACGGGCAACTTCGGCGCAGGAGATTCCCTCAAGCGAAAGCACGGAGGAGAAAGCAAGAGAAAGTCGAGAAGTTGAAAGTGCATAGAAGATCTCAATCCAAGGAGAAGATCACTTCTACGACCATGACTTTAACTCCGGTTTCTCCAGTACCCAGTACTTCACCAACTATTGCACCACACAGCAGCAGGACGCTTCCATGCCTCCACCGAATCGGTGACATTCATCTTCTCCCCTCGGCCCACGTTCGGCTCAAGCACCTGTTCCGAGAGGATACGTTGAAGCTGCAGATGGTGGAATTCGAAAGGGCTTTGTCCTTGGATGACTCAGAAGATGGCAGCCATAACATTGTGGCACTTTTCTCGACGAAGAGGCACAGACCGGAAGATGGTAGTACATTTCAAGCGACTTCTCATTCTCCGAGAAGTAACTTCTCGGAATGGTTGGCTTCGCAGTTGGTTCCAGAAGCGAGAATGGAGATGAACTTAGAGGAGCACGACTTGCAGCTACTCCAGAATCTGGGCGGAAGAGACAGAAGGCCTAAAGTTGCCAAAGCAACTTCTAGGTTGATCATCGAGGATTCGGGAGAGAAGTTTCTTTGAGATATCAATTTTGGCAGCGAAGGAAAGATAGAGGAGGAGCTCACGGCAGAGGATGTGACAGTAACCAAAGTACCCCTCGGTCAAGCCACCACTGAAGGATTGAAGCAGGACACGCAGACATTGATGGATGCTTTATTCCTTAGGCTTGACAGTGAAAAGGCGGAGAAAGAAGAGCTGCAGAAGCAAGTATCTCAATTATGTGAGATCATAGCCAAGGTTGCTAAACCTTCCATTCAGCCCATTTCAGAGCAGGTGAGTGATCATCTTATGCAGGAAATGGAGGACGCAAGCAATCAAGTAAAGGCTATTGACGAATGGAAGGATTTGATTATTCGTCAAGCTTCTGTACAACTTGGAGAAGTGCCAGCCCGCCTAAAGGTTATGGATGATGCAGCAAATCAACTGAAGCAACTGATGGCAAACATAGAAGGCATGAATACAGTTGCAGAGAGTAACTTGAGTATTTTGGCCGAGATCAACAAGCTGTAGGAGATGTATTGATTGCGGAACAGATTGTATTGGACGGATCAGTCGAGAAGGGGAAGCAACTAGAGTTTTCCATACAAATCTCAACTGGCTGAACATTCATTCACCCGATCCGTGAAGGCGCAAGGAAGGACTGATCATTTCTTCCGATTGCAGAGAGCAATTCAATTTCAATCATCCTCAAGTTAGAAGCCGCAGATCTAGTCTCTCACCAGGAAGGAGAGTGCACATCCATCCAGATGCGGATCGTATTCAGCATAATCCGGCGGCTGGAATTATCCATCACGTCTATCAAGTCTACACAACGAGAAGGCGTGCTCAAGTCAACATGGCTCCACCTATGCACGAGCTGCCAAAAGGATCCAGAAAGAATTTTCCAAAATTCTTTGGAGATGGAAAGCAAAACCCGGATGATCATTTGGCGGCCTTCTTTATATCTTGTGGTGTGCTTGCAGTAGAGCATGAAGATGTCTCAGTCAGGCTCTTCATTGAGACTCTACACGACTTGGCGGGAGAATGGTTCTATCGGCTAGCTCCTGGCACCATAACCAACTGGGCGACTATGCGTGAGCAATTCCTGAAAAGATTCAAGCCTGCAGAGGACGCTAGCACGTTGATCACCCAACTGACGCAGTTGAAGAAAGAGCCAAACGAGAACATGCGGGACTTTATTGCAAGGTTCCAAAGGATTTTATACAAAATCCCCACTTCTGCCGCATTGAGTGACGAAAATCAAAAGACGTTTTTTATAAACGCTCTATTGCCTGAAGTTGGATATCAGCTAAGAAGGGCAAGACCTATAAATCTGCTTGAAGCACAAAATGCTGTTGCCGTGGAAGTTGAGGACAACTTGATCATGGCCGGAAAATTCAAACAACCATCTCACAAGGGTGATGGCACTTCTTCTAGTACATTTGACCCTTTGTTGCAGAAATTGGCTAATGACATGTTGCAGATCAAGAAGCAGATCTCTCAAGCAGGGAATGCACCCCCTCAAGAATAGCTCCTACCCGGACCTTTAATGGTCAAAATCAAAATCAAAACCGAAACAGACTTGCTGTTGCACCACAACGGTTGGCAATAGAAGTTGCTCCAAGGAATAACTTGGAAACTAATGAAGAGGATCTCGGCATTGATGAATCATTCGATGATGAAGACTTTATAGATCCCACTGGCGACTCCAATATTGGTTACCTGGACTACGAATCTGACGATGGCTATTATGAATCTTTTGAAGATTCTAATGGTCACACTTTTGCGGTGTTTACAAGGTTTCAGACGCGCCAAAATGCCGAAGCATCCACAAGCGGCCGAAGAGAAAGAGAAGATCCTGGCCGGATGTTACTATCTTGAAAAGAGGTAGCACTCTTCCTTCTTCATTAGTGCCTAAGGATAAATATTCAAATTCTTTCAATTCGCAGCAAAGAGCCAACGCACATCTTGCTGAAGCAAGTCAAGCTTTCAACATAATCGATCACATCAAGAGGAACAAGGTCCAATCAGAAACTGAGTATTTGAGGGCATTTCCTGATCAAGCTGAATAGATTGGTCAAATATGTGCAAAGTAATGGTCCAGCCCAACAAATAATACTTCATGGGGTATCTTGTCAAATCCAAAGAATACTCCTACAAATAATGCGGCAAGTTCTTCTCCTTCTACCTCTTCTCCTGCTACATCAGAAAGGATCGAGCCATTCTATGTATCTTTGCTCATCAACGGACATAAATTGAGCAATTGCATTTTGGATTCTGGAGCTTCTGATAATGTCATGCCTGCCAAAGTTGCTGATGCCTTGGGTCTCACATTGACGAAAACCATCGGAAGATGTTATTCAATGGAAAGGCAAGTCCCTCTTGTGGGGCAAATCAAAGATGCGCAGGTAGTACTTGCTTCTTTTCTAGATAAAAGACTGAAAATGACCATCCTGGTAGCAGACATTCCAGTCTCTTATGGCATGTTGTTGAGTAGAAATTTCTGCAAGGAGTTGGGTGGAGAAGTCAAGATGGATTGGTCTTGTGCACACATACCAATCAAAGGAGTAAATCGAAAGTGGAACCTGAGAAGAAATCTAAGTACACAGTATCAAAGTCTGAGGATCCTAGATCTCAGATCTTGTTTCAGGAATCGGATCACGGAGTCTATTATCTAGAAATGGATAAAGAAGATGTTCAACCGGTGATTCAAGAACCGCATCAACTTAACAACAAGATTTGGACTCTGGAATTTGATGGCAGTTGTTGTTCATTTGGATCCGGCGCAGGCGTTGTTCTTATCTCTCCTGAAGGGAAGGTGCATGCACACTCCTTCAAATTGATGTTCGAAAATACTAACAATACAGCTGAGTATGAAGCGTTGTTGTTAGGCATGGAGCAGGCAAGAACAATGGGAATCAAATTATTACACGCAAAGGGAGATGTTGAGCTGATTGTGAAGCAGATAAGAGGCCTCTACCAAGTCAAAAAAGACAAACTGCGGCACTATAGAGATCGGGTCTACTCTGCTATCCTGAATTTTTCAGCTTTCTCGGTATCTTACATTCCGAGAGAACAAAATTCAAGAGCTGATTCACTTGTAATAACTGCAGCCTTGTTGAATCCAGATCAGCCTCCCGCATTCTTTAGACAGGGAGACTACAAGGTGGAGATGGTCTTTCGCCCAAAGGTTCCTGACAACGTCTAGCAATGGCAGGTTTTCAACGATGACACGCAGATTGCTGCGTTTCTCCAACAGAAGGACAACTTTGAAGAAATCTACTATGAGGGAAGCAATTCACCTCCTAGGTAGACTACTGTCGGAGAAATGGATGTGGACGTCTTAGGAAGTCAGGAGATTATCCAGCTAAAGGGAAATAAAATTCCCAAAGGCTTGGTATCTCTTGAGGAAATGTTTGATAAGCATGATCAGATGCTTAAGAAAAATGAAGAAAGTGGGGAAGGTTCTTCCTCCGACACACAATTACTAAATTTGGGAGCTGGCAATGATCCCAAATTAGTAAATCTGGGTAAGTGTTGTTCAGAGGCCGAAAGAGAAGCTTTCACTAAGCTTCTTAAGAAATATATGGATGTTTTTGCCTGGTCTTACCAGGATCTGAAAACATATCAGCCTGCGGAAGTTCAACACTACATCCCACTTAAACCAGAACAAAAACCTTTCAAGCAGAAGCTGCGGCGGCACAACCCTACCATTTCGGGAACCATCTTTGCAGAGATTCAGAAGTTGTTAGACGCAAAGATTATCTATCCCATACATCATTCCGAATGGTTGGCCAACATAGTCCCTGTTAGAAAGAAGAGCGGCGAGATTAGGCTATGCGTGGATTTCTTAACCTTAATCAAGCTTCATTGAAAGATAACTACCCCATCCCCATCATGGATCATACTCTGCAGGTGGTCACTGGATCTGAGATGCTTTCCATGCTTGATGGCTTCTCAGAGCTACAATCAAGTCAAGGTGGCCGAGGAAGATCAATACAAAACGGCGTTCATCACACCTTGGGGAACCTTCGCATACCAGAAAATGCCGTTCGGCCTGATTAATGTTGGTGCTACATTTCAAAGAGCTATGGATCTAGCCTTTGCTCATCTCAAAGATATAAGCATAGTGGTGTATCTGGATGATTTGACAGTCTTTTCCAAAGATAGAAGCGCACACATTTCAAACTTGGAAGAGGTCTTCATACAGTGCCGCAAGCATGGTATTTCTTTAAATCCCAAGAAATCTATCTTTGCGTAACCGAAGGAAAGCTGCTAGGGCACATTGTTTCCAAAGAAGGAACAAAGATAGATCAGAGCATGTTAAATCCATTCAGACATTGCCTTTGCCCACATCCAAAAAAGGAGTTCACTCTTTCTTTGGAAAAGTTAATTTTCTCAGGAGATTCATTCCTGACTTTGCTGAGCTAACCCATCATATTTCGAATATGATGAAGAAGACACAAGATTTTAAATGGAGCAGCGAAGGGAAGGAAGCTTTCGAGAAAATTAAAGAGGCCCTGTCGAAAGCTCCAGTCTTGGTTTCACCCGACTTCAGTAAAGAATTTATTCTTTACTGTTATTCCTCTGAACACACCATGTCAGCAATACTGATGCAAAAAAATCAAGAGGACGCAGAAGCTCCTATTGCTTTCATGAGTACGCCTCTTAAAGCCTATGAGTTGAAATACACTCCCATGGAAAAGCACGCATATGCAGTGGTGAAGGCATGCAAAGCATTCAGGTATTATATTCTTTCCTCGCACACTGTGGTTTTGGTTCCAGATACTGCAGTTAAATCTATCCTTACTCAGCAAGAGTTAGGATTGTTGAGAGGCACATGGGTGACAAAGGTTCAAGAATATGACCTAGATATTAAACCAACAAAGCTGGTTCGAGGAAGAGGTCTGTGTGAATTAATGACGGAGATGAAAACATCAGTGAAGTGGATCAAGATGAGATAGATGGAGATTTGCCTGCAGTACTTTTTATAGATCTGGTAGAGGAGTGGTACAGTAACATTGCTTACTTTCTGATGTATGGAGAATGCCCAGATCAACTTTCCAGAAAAGATAAGCGAACTATCAAACTAAAATCCAAAGATTTTGTTCTTTGGGATAATGGTTTGTACAAGAAGGGAATTGACGGCGTATTTCTCAGATGCGTCGATAAAG
This sequence comes from Taxus wallichiana var. yunnanensis, assembly GCA_018340775.1. Lineage (NCBI taxonomy): Eukaryota > Viridiplantae > Streptophyta > Pinopsida > Cupressales > Taxaceae > Taxus > Taxus wallichiana. The sequence goes on along the minus strand of CM031234.1, from coordinate 732,519,217 downwards.
CTCAACAGGATCAGCTACTTCAACAGTTTCATGACATGGCTTGCGGTGGTCATTTCTCAGCCTGAGTCACTGCACACAAGATCCTCAGAGCAAGGTATTACTGGCCAACCCTTTTTCAAGATACTGCAGATTGTGTAGCTAAGTGCAAGCATGCCAACATTTTGTTGGGCATGTGAAATTGCCTGCATTACCTCTAAAACCCATTGTGATTGAAGAAATTTTCCAACAGTGGGGAATGGATTTTATTGGTATGCTTAACTCGGCTTCCAGTGCCGGTCACCATTACATTCTAACAGCTACTGATTATTTCAGTAAGTGGGTAGAAGCTATTCTGTGAAGAATGCCATTTCTGCCGAGGTGTGCAATTTTATAAAAGAAAATATTATTGTCAGGTTTGGCGTGCCTAGCAAAATTGTAGCAAACAACGCTCCGAATCTTTCTTCTGAGGAGTTGGTGGAATTCTGCTACACTTGGGATTCAACTGGTTCATTCCTCAAACTACTATCCCCAAGGGAATGGTCAAGCTGAGTCTAGTAATAAAAACAGTAACTATCGCAAAGCTAAGCTTAGTAACGGAAAATCAGAGGACTTGGCATAAAAAGTTGTTTGATGCATTATGGGCCGATAGAATCACACCAAAAAGGGCGATAGGCATGTCCCCATTTCAGCTGTTGTATGGTAGAGACACGGAGCTGCCTCTTACCTTGAGCTGCACCCGCCCGCAACTTTCTAAGGCCTGGAGGATTCCACTTTCACGGATGCTATTGATAAAAGAATTATGTACCTGACTGAATTGAGGGAAGTACAAACTCAAGTTGGAGATAGGTTGACAGAGCATCAAAGGAAGGTGAAAGTCATCTTCGACAAAAAGGCCAGGGAAAGAAAGTTTGAAGTCAATGACTGGGTCCTTTTATGGAACAAAAGAAGAGAAACAAAAGGCATGCATGGAAAATTCGATTCACTATGAAAAGGGCCTTTTGTGATTAAGAGAATCGCCGGAGCGGATAGCTTCATTCTTGCTCATCAGGATGGAGTTGAATTGCCGTTGCCTTTCAATGGGCAACACTTGAAGCTGTTCTAGACATGAGAAGCAGGGTAAAACCTGTATGTACATAAATAAATTTTGTTTGTTTTTCCTTGTTTTGTTTTGTTTTGTGTTGTGTTGTGTTTGTTTGCCTGACACCGTGCCCAAAGGACAAGATACGAAACCTAGAGATGTTGGGATCTCATCTTTTTCCTTGTCATTCTGACAGAGAAAAGATGTCCACAGACGGAGCCGATTGGTGTCACGCAAATTTCACCCTGAAATCTGTGATTACCCTATCTGAAATTTTTCGTACTTTTAAAATAATGGGTCGTTTTGTGTTTTTATTGCCTGAAAGTTCTTGTATTGCGTCAAGATAATCCCAAAGAGCCATATTAGCCTTTTTCGCCAAATACCCAGATGCCCAAAGTTGTTATATTCTGTCGTCGGGATTTGTCTGCGGAAAATTTGTATTTAATTATTTTGAGCCCCGTATGAGGCTATTTGCGCCCGTTTTAACTCTGTTATGATCGAATATGTCATTACTCTTATGTACCAGAAGGGTTTTAACTTGGAATAAGTTTTGGGCTTTATTTGTAACTTTTGGCAATTTTTCGTGTTTTTGTGTTGTCCGTTTCGTTTTTTGTGAAATTTCTCTAGAACAATTCCTTTGCCGGGTAAGCCCGATTTTTGGTCCTGGAGCAGCTGGAAAACATATACGCACATTATGCCCGGAGGAAGTCACCATCGGAGGTCTGGATCACTGGGAAAAAGCGAAGTCGTGCACGGAAAAGCCCCTGCGGGGATGGGCGCATTTTTGGAAAACAAAGGATTTAAGCTGCAATGGGAAAAATAGAAGCCGCAGGCAAGGTGGGAATTTTGTACCTGCCTAGCAGGGTACTTTTTCCCGTGTTATAAAATTCACTTAAGCTGCAGTGGGAAAAATAGAGGCTGCAGGTAGGTGGGAATTTATTGCCTTGCCTTGTAGGGTAAAAATTCCCATGATAAAATAAAAGGAAAGTGACTTAAGTGAAATCATGGGATTTTAGTGCCTGCCTTGCAGGGTAAATAATCCCATTGTCAAAGTCAAATCACTTAAGTGGATCATGGGATTTTGGTGCCTGCCTTGCAGGGTAAAGAATCCCATTGTGGAAAATTCTTAAAAATAGAATTATATGTGCAAAAAAGTGCGCCCCCTTTGGTGAGATGATGGCAGCCTTTAAGTGATTATTTTAATTAATCTATCCTTTCAAAAAGTGCGCCCAAGCTTGGAGGAAGTCAACAAGTCAAAATTGGAATAAAAGAAATGGATTAAATGCATTAAATTTAATTTATTTAGTGGCTGCCCCCTTCCTCTCAAAAAGTGCGCCCCATTTGGGAGTTATTTAATGATTTTAAAGGCATTAAAACATTAAATTAATTTCTATAGTGGCTATGGTCAAGGCACACTGTGAAGCTTCAGTGAAGTGATGTGTGAAGGATTAAATTGGATTAATTTAATTTATTGGATGGCTGTCCTTAAACATGTTATTTTTAAAAGAGAAGAGCATGATTTTTAATTAATTAATTGCCTTTAATTGTTAGGGCAATTATTAATTATAGAATTGTGAAGGTTATATAAGCATGGGCAGCCATATGGGTGAATTATTTGATTCACAGGTAAAGAATTGCAGCCAAGAGGAAAAGTGCCCCCATTTGAAGAAGGATTTTGCTCAGGCAAGGTGGCAACAAGGCTAAAAGCTTCCAGATTTGGCGCATGCTTTGAAAGAGGTTGATCTTTGTCTGCATAATTGTTTGCACAGGTGTTATGGAGCTCAGGTGTTGTTGAAAGGATTCATGCTCTCTTTATGTGCAAATTAAACACCATATTTTGGGGCAGCAGGCTTGAAAAGTGCAGATTTTTACAATTAAAATTCACTATTCATGCTTCGGTGGCCATTTTTGTCTGAATAAATTGTAGGAATTCATTATAGGTGTTTTACAAAGGAAAAGGAGCTTTTATCAATGTGTAATACATTGCATATATCCTCCGAATCTGAAGAATTGTTCAGATCTGCACTAGTATTGAAGAAATCCATCCAAGTAAGAAAAAAAAAATTATTGAGACGAAGATAGACAAAGCTATGGCAAAGAGAGATGAAAAGAAAGCACGATAGAGTCATGCATTGCTTCCAAACTTGCAGACATAGGAGACTGATCTAGGCCCGGAACCTGTTGCTGATTTGATTGATAGATCTAGAGCGGAAAAGACTTCACTCATGCGTGCGGTTAAAAGCAGTGGAATTATCCGAGCTGCAGCTTTTCCATGTACAACCCAGTTGCCAGAATTTGTTATGGAGTGCGCTAGATCTTACCATCCTTCATCCAGATCAGTGCGTGATGCTTCGGGAAAGACAATAATTCGTTTGGACGCAGAGTTCATCAATTATTGTTTGAAGATTCCAGTGCTGTGAAAGGTGGTGACTTCCATTAGTATTCAGGATGTTGATCGCAGTAGATGGGAGAAGCATAGAGCTGATTGCGTGAGCATAATGAATAGCCGATACATGAAGAAGCCTAGATCTCCTTCAAAGTTCCCGAGAACTCTTCCACGGTCCAATTTGGTGCAGGAGGTAGATGATGTCGTCAAATTGCTATGCAGGATGAATGGCGAGGCGAATGCTTACACTTTCCGTACATGGATGTATGCTTTTATCGGGACCATTGAAATTAACCGAGTTGATTCTATAATCAATTGGTCGGAAATTATTAGTAATAACATTGATGAGCAGCTCGGAAGCGTGAAGCGTACTTTCAGCTTCAAAATGACTTCCTCCTTGGTGTATGTGTATGCTGGCTTCACAAGGCATCTTTTCAGGGAAAAATTTGGATAGATGTGGTGTTTTTCTAAGGACCCCATTTTTGAGTGCTACCCGACTTCACTTACCGTACTGCGTGCGAGAAAGATTTCAAAGTGATCAACGATGAATTCTTCTATGATTTCATCTCGTAGGCTAGACAAAGACTTGAAGGCTAATAAGGTAAGCAAAAGCGTGTGAAGTGTGTCTAAGATTGGCAATCTATTCATTTCAATTTTGATTTCACATACTTGAGGGTTACGGGCTTTTACGGAGAACCAATAAAGATAATGAAGTATCCGAATGATAGATTGATCGCCATGGAGCTAAGTAGGCAACTTGTGGAGTTACACGACCTTCTTCAAAGCGGCACAAGTCTATGGGCTTCTTCCCAATCACTGCGGGATATTACAGCTGTATTAGCATTCATAGTCCTTTGGGGAATGGAGGCGCAAATGTTATCCAGTATGAGCAAGGAAGCGTGGGAAGGCTGTGTCCTCAGGACAGAATAAGATTCGCGATCTATTCATTCAATTTGTAGATTTCACATACCTCGGGGTTACGGGCTTTTCGGAGAATCAATAAAGATGCCCGAGTATTCGAATAATAGATTGATCGATGGATGGACGAGCGAGCAGCAACTTGTGGAGTTACACGACATTTAGTCAAAGGGACAAGTCTATGGGCTTCTTCCCAATCAGCATGGGATATTATAGCTGCATTAGCATTCATAGAGCTCGAGGAATGGGCGTGGTGTCACCCTATTCATTTCCTTCTAAATCTGCACTACCCTATCCGAAAAATTTTCGTACTTTTAAAATAATGGGTCGTTTTGTGTTTTTATTGCACTGAAAGTTCTTGTATTGCATCAACATAATTTCAAAGAGCCGTATTAGCCTTTTTTGCCAAATACCCGGATGCCCAAAGTTATATTATTCTCGTAAGTCGGGATTTTGCTGCGGGAAATTTGTATTTAATTATTTTGAGCCCGTATGAGGCTATTTGCGCTCGTTTTAACCTATTATGAAGCGAATATGTTATTATTCCTATGTGTCGAAGGGTTTTAACTTGGATTAAGTTTTGGGCTTTATTTGTAACTATTGGCAATTTTTCGTGTTTTTGTGGTGACCCGTTTCGCTTTTTCGTGAAATTTCTCTGGAACAATTCCTTTCTTGGTAAGCCCGATTTTCACCTGAGAATTTTTGGAAAACATATACGCACATTATGTCCACGGAGGAAGTCGCCATCGGAGGTCGGATCACGGGAAAAAGCGAAGTCGGCAGTCGTGCTGAGAAAAGCCCCTGCGGGGATGGGCGCATTTTTGGAAAACAAAGGATTTAAGTTGCAATGGGAAAAATAGAAGCCGTAGGCAGGGTGGGAATTTTATACTTGCCTAGCAGGGTACTTTTTCCCGTGTTATAAAATTCACTTAAGCTGCAGTGGGAAAGTTAGAGGCCGCAGGCAGGCGGGAATTTATTACCTGCCTTGCAGGGTGAAAATTCCCATGATAAAATAAAAGGAAAGTGACTTAAGTGAAATCATGGGATTTTAGTGCCTGCCTTGCAGGGTAAATAATCCCATTGTCAAAGTCAAATCACTTAAGTGGATCATGGGATTTTGGTGCCTGCCTTGCAGGGTAAAGAATCCCATTGTGGAAAAATTCTTAAAAATAGAATTACATGTGCAAAAAAGTGCGCCCCCTTTGGTGAGAGAATGGCAGCCTTGAAATGATTATTTTAATTAATCTATTCTCTCAAAAAGTGCGCCCAAGCTTGGAGGAAGTCAACAAGTCAAAGTTGAAATAAAAGAAAGGATTTAAAAACATTAAATTTAATTTATTTAATGGCTGCCCTCTTCCTCTCAAAAAGTGCGCCCCATTTGGGTATTATTTAATGTTTTTTAAGGCATTAAAACATTAAATTAATTTCTATTTTCAGTGGCTATGGTCAAAGCACACTGTGAAGCTTAAGTGAAGTGATGTGTGAAGGATTAAATTGGATTAATTTAATTTATTGGATGGCTGTCCTTAAACATGCTATTTTTAAAAGAGAAAAACATGATTTTTAATTAATTAATTGCCTTTAATTGTTAGGGCAATTATTAATTATAGAATTGTGAAGGTTATATAAGCATGGGCAGCCATATGGGTGAATTATTCAAATCACAGGTAAAGAATTGCAGCCAAGTGGAAAAGTGCGCCCCCATTAGAGAAAGGATTTTGCTCAGACAAGGTGATAACAAGGCTAAAAGCTTGAGATTTGGCGCATGCTTTGGAGGAGGTTGATCTTTGTCTGCATAATTGTTTGCATGTGTTACAGGTGCTCAGGTGTTGTTGAAAGGATTCATGTTCTCTTTATGTGCAAATTAAACACCAATTTTTGGGGCAGCAGGCTTGAAAAGTGCAGATTTTTACAATTAAAATTCACTATTCATCCTCCGGTGGCCATTTTTTCGAATAAATTGCAGAATTCAATACGGAGTGCTTTATAAAGGAAATGGAGCTTTATCAATGTCCAATACATTGCATATATCCTCCGAATCTGAAGAATTGTCAGATCTGCACCAATTTTGAAGAAATCCGGCCAAGTAAGAAGAAAAAGAATTATTCAGATGAAGATAGACAAAGCCATGCCGAACGGAGATGAAAAAGAAAGCACGATGGAGTCATGCATTGCTTCCAAACTTGCGAGACATAGGAGACATAGATCTAGGCCCGGAACCTGTTGCCGATTTGATTGATAGATCTAGAGCGGGAAAGACTTCACTCATGCGTGCGGTCAAAAGCAGTGGAATTATCCGAGCTGCACCTTTTCCATGTACAGCCCAATTGCCAGAGTTCGTGATGGAGTGTGCTAGATCTTATCATCCTTCATCCAGATCAGTGCATGATGCTTTGGGAAAGACAATAATTCGTTTGGACGCAGAGTTCATCAATTATTGTTTGAAGATTCAAGTGCGAAAGGTGGTGACTTCTATTAGCATTCAGGATGTTGACAGTAGATGGGAGAAGCATAGAGCTGATTGCGTGAGCATCATGAATAGCCGATCCATGTACAGCCCAATTGCCAGAGTTCGTGATGGAGTGTGCTAGATCTTATCATCCTTCATCCAGATCAGTGCGTGATGCTTCGGGAAAGACAATAATTCGTTTGGACGCAGAGTTCATCAATTATTGTTTGAAGATTCCAGTGCGAAAGGTGGTGACTTCCATTAGCATTCAGGATGTTGACAGTAGATGGGAGAAGCATAGAGCTGATTGCGTGAGCATAATGAATAGCCGATACATGAAGAAGCCTAGATCTCCTTCAAAGTTCTCGAGAACTCTTCCACGGTCCAATTTGGTGCAGGAGGTAGATGATGTCGTCAAATTGCTATGCAGGATGAATGGCGAAGCGAATGCTTACACTTTCCGTACATGGATGTATGCTTTCATCAGGACCATTGAAATCAACAAGGTTGATTCTATAATCAATTGGTCGGAAATTATTAGCAACATCGGTGAGCAACTCCGGAACGTGAAGCGTACTTTCAGCTTCAAGATGACTTCATACTTGGTGTATGCTGCAGCTTCACAAGGCGTCTTTTCCAAGCTGGATAGATGTGGTGTTCTTTCCAAGGACCCCATTTTCGAGTGCTACCCGCAGCTTACTGCACCTACAGGCGAGAAAGACTTCAAAGTGATCAACGATGACTTCTTCTATGATTTCATCTGCAGGCTAGACAAAGACTTGAAGGCCAACAGAGTAAGCAAGGAAGCGTGGGAAGCTGTCCAAGATTGGAAGTCTATTCATTCAATTTGCAGATTTCACATACCTCAGGGTTACGGGCTTTTCTGGAGAACCAACAAAGATGCCCAGGTATCCGAATGATAGATTGATCGCCATGGAGCTGAGCAGGCAACTTGTGGAGTTACATGACCTTCAGTCAAAGCGGCACAAGTCTACGGGCTTCTTCCCAATCACTGTGGGATATTACAGTTGCATTAGCATTCATAGAGCTCGAGGATGGAAGCGCAAATGTTATCCGAGTATGAGCAAGAGTTCTTCCCTGCACGGCTGAACTTCGATCCATTTGGAGTAGCCAGGAAGACAATCTCCCAGCAGTACGCACATGTGCCTTCATTAGAAGATTTCTGGATGAAGTGCAAAAGTGAGTACGAGGTTAGAAAGAAAGATTTCAGCAGGCTATCAGCAAAGCAAGTGTTCGACTTTGGACTAGCGCGGATACCTGCGGATCTTAAAGATGATGGGAATGTGGTACTTGACACTTACCATCAAATGGGAGGAGATAAAGCCATACTGCAGAATAACATAGGAGGCTGCAACACAATTGAAGAAAGGTCGAGAGCTGTGTTGGTGAATACTTCAAACTAGTTCTTGTGATTGAAGGGATATTGCCTTGATGAAGCATTGATGAATCAAGTCACGGCAACTTCGGCGCTAGGAGATTCCCTCAAGCGAAAGCACGGAGGAGAAAGCAACAGGAAAGTCGAGAAGTTGAAAGTGCATAGAAGATCTCAATCAAGGAGAGGATCACTTCTACGACCATGACTTTAACTCCGGTTTCTCCCAGTACCCAATGCTTCACCAACTATTGCACTGCAGCAACAGGATGCTTCCATGCCTCCACTAAATCCAGCGACATTCATCTTCTCCCCTCAGCCACTTCGTTTAGCGCCTGTTCCAGAGGATACGTTGAAGCTGCAGATGGTAGAGTTCGAAAGAGCTTTGTCCTTGGATGATTCAGAGGATGGCAGCCATAACACTGTGGCACTTTACGGCGGAGAGGATGCAGAGCGGGAGATGGTAGAGCACTCAGCGACTTTTCACTCTCTCGAGAAGTAATTTCTCGGAATGGTTAGCTTTGCAGTTGGTTCCAGAAGCGAGAATGGAGATGAACTTAGAGGAGCACGACTTGCAGTTACTCCGGGACTTGAGCGAAGAGACAGAAGGCCTAAAGTTGCTAAAGCAACTTCTAGGTTGATCATCGAGGATTCGGGAGAGAAGTTTGCTGAGATATCAATTCGGTAGAAGGAAAGATAGAAGAGGAGCTCACGGTAGAAGATGTGACAGTGACCAAAGTACCACTCGGTCAAGCCACCACTGAAGGATTGAAGCAGACACATGAGACATTGATAGATGCTTTATTCCTTAGGCTTGACAGTGAGAAGGCGGAGAAAGAAGAGTTGCAGAAGCAAGTATCTCAATTATGTGAGATCATAGCCAAGGTTGCTAAACCTTCCATTCAGCCCATTTCAGAGCAGGTGAGTGATCATCTTATGCAGGAAATGGAAGATGCAAGCAATCAAGTAAAGGCTATTGACGAATGGAAGGATTTGATTATTCGTCAAGCTTCTGTACAACTTGGGGAAGTGCCAGCCCACCTAAAGGTTATGAACGATGCAGCAAATCAACTAAAGCAACTGATGGCAAACATAGAAGGCATGAATACAGTTGCAGAGAGTAACCTGAGTATTTTGGCCGAGATCAACAAGCTGTCGGGAGATGTATTGATTGCGGAACAGATTGTACCGGACGGATCAGTCGAGAAGGGGAAGCAGCTAGAGTTTGCAGTATCTTTCCGTTTGGAAATCTGCAGAGTTTTGCTGAAGAGGATGCAGGCACTTGAGAGTAGAACATCAGATTTACCAGACAGTGTCATTTCTTTCACTGAAGAGATAATGGACGGGAATGTCACTTCATACGTGCGGATCATCTCAACTAAGGTGCCTAATTCCCTGGAAGGTTCTCTTCTGATGGTACAAAAGAGAATTGATAAAGCTACCAAGCCTTTCACGATGAATTCTATCAGTAGACTGGTGGCGCTATAGGCAGACATTGCGAGGTTTGGGCCGAGTTTGGAAGATGTGGAAGCGTGCATCAAAGTGTTGAATGAAGGGTTGCTGCAATTCAGGACAGAGAAAGAAGCAGTGGCTAAAACAGATGGAGGGATGTTGAATTACATGTTTGACAAGTATATCCGATATCTAAACAAGAAGAAGACATAAATGTTACAGTTGGCATGACTTCTTCTATTTGTTTCTACTTCTATTTTCTATGTTCCCGGATGAAATTGTAAAACTTCTAAGTTATTGGTTTACAACCATTACTTAAAGTCATGTGGAACCTTTCTATTAGTTAAGTGATACATGTGTCACTTAAGGAGAAGATAGTTGGGAATGATTGCCAAATGTCATCTTACCTGTTTATGTTTCAGTTCAGTTTGAGTTTTCCATTTGTACTTTCCCTCCTACATTCTATAAGTAGGAGAAGAACCTCCGGGTTAATAGGGTATCAGAATTTGTAAGCAGCAATCTTGTGTTCTAGACTTTGTGCTGAACCCCTGAGAGCAACTTGGAGCAAAGGAATACAAAGGAGCAGGTTTTCGGAGAACTTTGTGTCACGGTGTACTGTGTTTTTTGCTTTTAAATCTTAGATCTCTTGTTAAACTTTGTGTTATTTTAGATCTAGATCTAGAGCTGCCTTTGTTTTATAATTTTGTGTGTTCATATCTATTAAGTTTCTTCTATGTGCATGCAATTAGCTCTGCTATCTACTAATTGGGATGCACATCTTCCCCATTTCTTCTCTGTATTTCCTTTACTTCTTTCTTCTATAAAATACTTCCTTTCTTGAACAATTGCTTACTTGCTGCAGAACTTCTTAGTTATGATTCATGAACTAAGTAGTTAAAGTAAAACCCCCGATAGGTAATAACACATTTTTATTGACAAATCTGACACGGGAGCCTCACCGGTTAAATGAGGGAGATTTATCTCATGACTGCCTAGGTTTTATGCTATGCAGAAAATCTAGCCAACAAGGCGCAAATGTTATCCAAGTATGAGCAAGAGTTCTTCCCTGCACTGGCTGAATTTCGATCCATTTGGAGTAGCCAGGAAGACAATCTCCCAGGAGTACGCACATGTGCCTTCATTAGAAGATTTTTGGATGAAGTGCAAAAGTGAGTACGAGGTTAGAAAGAGAGATTTCAGCAGGCTCTCAGCAAAGCAAGTGTTCGACTTTGGACTAGCGCGGATACCTGCGGATCTTAAAGATGATGGGAATGTGGTACTTGACACTTACTATCAAATGGGAGGAGATAAAGCCATATTGCAAATAACATAGGAGGCTGCAACACAATTGAAGAAAGGTCGGGAGCTGTGTTAGTGAATACTTCAAACTGGTTGCTGACAAAGGGATATTGCCTTGATGAAGCATTGATGAATCAAGTCATAGGCAACTTCGGTGCGGGAGATTCCCTCAAGCGAAAGCATGGAGGAGAAAGCAAGCAGAAATTCGAGAAGTTGAAAGTGCATAGAAGATCTCAATCCAAGGAGAAGATCACTTCTACGACCATGACTTTAACTCCGGTTTCTCCAGTACCCAGTACTTCACCAACTATTGCACCACGCAGCAGCAGGATGCTTCCATGCCTCCACTGAATCCAGTGACATTCATCTTCTCCCCTCAGCCACTTCGTTCAGCGCTGTTCCAGAGGATACGTTGAAGCTGCAGATGGCGGAATTCGAAAGGGCTTTGTCCTTGGATGACTCAGAAGATGGCAGCCATAACACTGTGGCACTTTCTGATGGAGAGGATGCAGAGCGGAAGATGGTAGTACACTCAGCGACTTCAACGACTTCTCATTCTCGAGAAGTAACTTCTCGGAATGGTTGGCTTCGCAGTTGGTTCCAGAAGTGAGAATGGAGATGAACTTAGAGGAGCACGACTTGCAGCTACTCTAGAATCTGGGCAGAAGAGACAGAAGGCCTAAAGTTGCCAAAGCAACTTCTAGGTTGATCATCGAGGATTCGGGAGAGAAGTTTGCTGAGATATCAATTCCGGCAGAAGGAAAGATAGAGGAGCTCACGGCAGAGGATGTGACAGTAACCAAAGTACCCCTCGGTCAAGCCACCACTGAAGGATTGAAGCAGGACACGCAAACATTGATGGATGCTTTATTCCTTAGGCTTGACAGTGAAAAGGCGGAGAAAGAAGAGCTACAAAAGCAAGTATCTCAATTATGTGAGATCATAGCCAAGGTTGCTAAACCTTCCATTCAGCCCATTTCAGAGCAGGTGAGTGATCATCTTATGTAGGAAATGGAGGACGCAAGCAATCAAGTAAAGGCTATTGACGAATGGAAGGATTTGATTATTCGTCAAGCTTCTGTACAACTTGGAGAAGTGCCAGCCCGCCTAAAGGTTATGGATGATGCAGCAAATCAACTGAAGCAATTGATGGCAAACATAGAAGGCATGAATACAGTTGCAGAGAGTAACCTGAGTATTTTGGCCGAGATCAACAAGCTGCCGGGAGATGTATTGATTGTGGAACAGATTGTACCGGACGGATCAGTTGAGAAGGGGAAGTAGCTAGAGTTTGCAGTATCTTTCCGTTTGGAAATCTGCAGAGTTTTGCTGAAGAGGATGCAGGCACTTGAGAGTAGGACATCAGATTTACCAGACAGTGTCATTTCTTTCACTGAGGAGAGAGTGGACGGGAATGTCACTTCATACGTGTGGATCGTCTCAACTAAGGTGCCTAATTCCCTGGAAGGATCTCTTCTGATGATACAAAAGAGAATTGATAAAGCTACCAAGCCTTTCACGATGAATTCTATCAGTAGACTGGTGGCGCTGCAGGTAGACATTGCGAGGTTTGGGCCGAGTTTGGAAGATGTGGAAGCGTGCATCAAAGTGTTGAATGAAGGGTTGTTGCAGTTCAGGTCAGACAAAGAAAGAAGCAGTGGCTAAAACAGATGGAAGGATGTTGAATTACATGTTCGACAAGTATATCCGATATCAGAACAAGAAAAAGACAAACATTATAGCTGACATGACTTCTTCTATTCTTTCTTCTTCTATTTTCTATGTTCCCGGATGAAATTGTAAAACTTCTAAGTTATTGGTTTTGCAACCATTACTTAAAGTCATGTGGAACCATTCTATTAGTTAAGTGATACATGTGTCACTTAAGGAGAAGATAGTTGAGGATGATTGCCAAATGTCATTTTAATTGTTTATGTTTGATTCATTTGAGTTTTTTCATTTGTACTTTCCCTCCTACATTCTATAAGTAGGAGAAGAACCTCCGGGTTAAGGATCGATCAGAATTTGTAAGCAGCAATCTTGTGTTCTAGACTTTGTGCTGAACCCCGAGAGCAACTTGGAGCAAAGGAATACAAACGAGCAAGTTTCGGAGAACTTTGTGTCACTATGTATTGTGTTTCTTGCTTTTAATCTTAGATCTCTTAATAGACTGTGTTATTTTAGATCTGGATCTAGAGCTGCCTTTGTTTTAGAATTCTGTGTTCATATCTATTAAGTTTCTTCTATGTCTGCTTGGACCCATATATTGTCTGCTTGGACCCATATACTGTCCCGTTCATCGGGCGTATATGAATTCTTTAATTCTTTTGTGGAGCCCCTCCTGCTTGAAATTGATCCTGAAGGGATCAACAACAAAATGAATGACTCTGTGAGATCCATCTTCGCAGATCCCATGCACCCTTGTGATTATTTCTTCGCAAGAGGACATTCCATGATTCGGCTGCATGGTTTCAGAGACGAATCCTTTATGCTCCCATGGGTCCTCACAACATGGGTGGTGAAAAAAGAAAGAACTTTTTGACCTCCCCTTGATTAAGGGGGAATCATTGTATCAAGAGGAGGTCGGAGCATAGCCTCACACAGAAATTGGCCTCTTACGGGTTCGCCTTAATTCAAGACTCGTGGAGATATGATCCAGACGGGACAATGGTTGTGACCCTAACTCGTAACAAGGTTTCAGACTCCTGCAAGCATGAGTCTAGGGAATTTTTGAAACAAGGCGGTCCCCGTGAGGCGAGAATCTCTGACATATTCATCGAGCTCAACGACATACTAGTTCGGATCGGGAGTCGTTCCACCCATTTAAACATAGGTTTAATCCCACCCTAACCATGAAAAAAGGACTCGAGCGAGTCTAAAGAAGGACTAGAGTGCAGAGAAAATTGAAGGCTATTGGAAGTTTAGGCAAGAGATCGACGAGACCACCTCAATTTTGAGGCCGTCTCTAGTGATGAGACATGGGAGGAGTTCTCGGATGCGGATCTTGGGTTCGACGTAGAAAGTGAGGATACAGTAACAATCATCTCAGAATGGCCTACGGGATCGACTGCAGAATCCTCCGGTCCCCCCAACAGCAGTTGTCAGTTCCGCCTTCGCCCTCCATTTCTCACCAGGGTCTTCCAGCTCAAACACCTACGACGCAGCTCGGAACCATTCCCTCGGGTGAGAAACCTATGGACGAATCAACATCAAGCCCACTGCGCAAGAATATGAAGTTAGTCGTAACTCCAACTTCTCCTCCCCCTCTTCCTCCTCCTGAGGCTCCATTTCAGTCTCCTCCTCTGCTACCATTTTCCCCTTATGGGAGTGTTCCCTTGTCTGTCACCCAATCACAAACTCTTCTTCTGCCCGGTGCCCCTCTTTTGCCTCAACCTCCCTCCACTATCCCAACTTTCTCCCCCGCGTGTTGATAGGCCCTTCTTCGGCCCTGATAATTTCAATGCCTCAACCACAAGTTACAATTCCTTATGGTTTGTCACCCGGGTTCCCATTTGCAGTGGGGTTGCCCCTTTTCCCTCTGAATTTTTGAGTCAAGCCAAGTCCGCCAAGGCCCGCTAGGGATAGTAGAAGGGAAAAGCAGAAGAAGAAAGAAATGTCGGCGGGAGAAACGAAGTTGATGTGGTCATTGTATGACCATTAACAGAGCTCCTTAACTATCGCCTGACTCGTTCCCCAAATATCCAAACCCGTAGAACAAATGCTTGTAAATGACTGGACTCTCAGCGCTGTCACAGTCGACCTCTCGGAGTTCTGGCCTCAGGATAAGGTCGAGTTGATGAACGAAACTTTGGCGGTAGTCACAACAGACTACCTCAAGCTCAACAACCAGCTGGAAAAGGCACAATCTAACCTCCACAAGGTAGAGGCAACCGTGGCCAATCATCAGGCCGAGATAAAGAGCAAGGGTAAGGAGATGGAACATCTAAGACTCTAGCGGCTAAACTCGCCACATCCCGAGGCCTCTGCCAATTCACTCGCGTAAGAAAAAGGAGCCCTCCAACAAGAGGCCGATTCAAGAAAGGCTGACGTGGGTATGATCCAAGCCAAGTTGCATGCCATCGAGGAAGTAAAGGGCAACCTCCTGAAATCATCGAAGGACGCGGTCAAGGACTTGACTTGAAAGTTAGGAGGAATTGTAACATTAGTGCAGGAGTTGTATGTTTTCTGCTGTGACAATAATTGCCACCATGGAAATGGATTTAGCCCTCGCACTTGGATTCATATCCGATGTGCAAGGATTGTGCTCAAATGTGGAGACCACAACCTCCACCATCGGCAGCGCAGTATCCACCAAGGTCCCTAAATCAGAAATCTTGATTCAAAAACTTTATGATGCTTCAGACTCCGCCCTACAAGGAGCAGGAATCACTGACAGGCAGTTGATTGCTGCAAAAATCAACGAGATTCTGAGCTGTAACAAGGCCTCCATCAAATGCCGAATCGCTTGGCTCGGCCACTGACTGGGGATCGAGAGAGGAAGCAGAGCATCAACGAACTAGTCCAGTTGGGCTTCCCCTCCCCTTCCCTGATGACTCTATAGTCCTCTCAATGGACCAAATCCAACAGCTCCGATTGTTAAATGCGAAGACAAGATGTCGGAGTCTTTAAAGGAGAGCTCCAGTGTTACTAAGGTGGAAGCTATCCTTAACCCCATCATGTAGTTGGAGTTCTCGCTTGCACACCTCCAAGACGTAGCAAAAATATGCGTGGTACATTATATGAAGGAACATGGCGCGTACGTAAATGCACGGTTCTTAGCTTCTTCCTCCAAAGGGAAGGCTCGGATTAGTCACGATCCTTAATTCCTAATATAATTGGCAATTGGGACCAGCTGGGAAATGTGTTGGTAGCAAGATTCATCGAGAAAGGGGATAGATCATCGCGTCGACAACAACTTATCAATATCAAGAAAGGCCCACAAGAGTTGATGACTGATTTTAACACCAAGTTCCACAAAACATGGCAAAGGATTCTGCTCTAACAAGGCCACCTAAAGGGATGGCTATTGTTTTTTTGCTTAAGAGCTTTAAATTCGGATATTTCCGTAATGATTCAATCATTAGGAGGGGACTCTTTACCACAAGCCTATGATATTGCCATCCAAGCTGAGAACAATTTAATAGATGTTGAGAAGCTTCCCCTCAGAGCCCCTTTGCCAATATATCCTGAAATAGCTCCCCTTCCACAAACACAAGTCCCGAGCTCTACCCAGGGCCCCACGTCCCTGTATAATTACCCATCCTCTAATCCGACTCCAATTCCCTATGTAGCGTCATCATTTTCTTTTCCTGAAATGGAGGAAATGAAAAATATCCTTAGAAACTTCTCTAACGAGATAAGATAAGATAAATATATTAATGTCCAACGAATGACCACAAATGTAGGTCAATGGGACTGCAGTTGAAAAATATACAAAGTGCGGCGGGGACAACTCAAAGGAGTTCCCAAAAATAGAAGAAAAGAAAAGAGACAGAAGTAGAGAGGAAGCCCGAAGCCAAATACTCCCACAGGCAAGGGCAATGGAGCAAGCGGGGGAGAAAGGCGGGGCGAATCAAAGAAGGGAATTGAGGAGGGGAAGCCACACCTCCTAACATTTGAGGCTAACAAAAGAAGCTTGATGGATCGACAACCCGAAGAGGGGGCGAAAACCTCCCCAACGTTGAGATCGAGACTAAAAGCTTGATGGGCGGGGACGAATCGAGCAGGCTGCCCTCAGTACGAGTGTGCATCCGACTAAATGGTGGTGATCGAGGGAAATGTGAAGGTCAACCGGGACGAACTAATCGATGCAATCGTTGTATCCGGGTCGAGAGGCTTTGTCGTTTAGTTCCTCCACCTGCGGGTAGAACCGGAAAGAAGGCTGTAATTTGTCTCGTGGGGATGACT
Source organism: Taxus wallichiana var. yunnanensis (assembly GCA_018340775.1). NCBI lineage: Eukaryota > Viridiplantae > Streptophyta > Pinopsida > Cupressales > Taxaceae > Taxus > Taxus wallichiana. Next base: position 732,502,356 of record CM031234.1, on the reverse strand, counting down.
CTCGGAGGAGGATGAAGAATCTGGTCCCGGAGCAGTAGAGACTCACGAGATGTAGAGGGCAAGACACCGCTGGTCAATATATCTGAAGAAAACCGGGAGAGTCTAAATCCCTCTAAAGAGGTAGTGAAATCGTCCTCTGATCTCATAGTATATGGGGTAGCGGAAGATGAAATGAGTCTCGGTCTCCACCTCATGAAGGCTACAGAGCCTAAAAAGTCTGTCATCCCAATCAATGTGGTGATCAGTCTCACACCGAAGTCTATGGGAGCCGACCCAAAACTGACCCAGAGGTATATAGAGCGCATGCCCCCAGTGACGAAGGGTGTACTGAGGGCGGATGATGAGTCCATCTCTGGTCTCAAGAAAGTGCTCTACATAAAAGGACATCTTAGGGCGCAAACCCCCAGGAGGGTTCACCCAAGTAGTCTGAATGAAGCTCCTGTAGATATTCCCAGATGGACCTGTTCAACACTTGCTTGGTGGGCAAGAGATGACTGGGAGCATTAAGGGAATACTGGAAAGGGAGACGATCAATCTGGATACCAACTAAATCCAACAATGCAAAAGTCTCGGAAAACCAACAACATCTCACATCCTGGAACAATGAGCGAGATACGATACCTTGATACCTTGGCCATCGGAGGATCACTAAACCTCGATACGATGAAGAAAGGTTGATATGTCAAATATAGTTTAGAGATGGAAAGGTTGGGCTCGAACTTTGCCAAAATAATATGTTGGGGGACCGTCTGCTTGCATCTGATGAAGTGGCAAAGGAGGAGAGTTTGAATCCTCTTGGTAGAAGCTCAATCTGTGTCTAAAAGGGAGGGCCCCCAGACAATAGACCCATACGATGAAGAAAGGTTGATATGTCAAATATAGTTTCCAGACGGAAAGGTTGGGCTCCGAACTTTGCCAAAATAATATGTTGGGGGACCGTCTGCTTGCATCTGATGAAGCGGCGAAGGAGGAGAGTTTGAATCTCTCTCGAGCAAAAGGAGAAGCCAAGACTGTGTCTAAAAGGAGGCCCCAGGCAGAATAGAGAACCCATGTCAAAGAGAAAGGGGGCGGATGAGGGAGGGGGCGGATGAGGGAGTTCTATAAGAAACATCTTGGAGGAGATGTCCTAGAAGTGGTTTCGAAAGCACCGTCTCTCGAGAAAGGCAACAATCCCATACACTTTATTCATCCTCGGCTGAAGAACATGCCTCATACTGAACCTTGGCCTTGAGAACTTGACTCCTAGGTAGGTGTATGTATTAGTGATTTCAACCTCCTGTCCCTTGAAGAAGAAATGGAGGTGTGATGTCTTCAACCTGTTGAAGACCATGACCTTGGTCTTACCCAGGTTGACTGTCAAATGCCGAAGATCACAAAATAAAGCAAGTGCATCAAGTTGTCTCTGAAGCCCCTCAGGAGAAGAGGCGAGTAAAACAATATCGTCGGCAAAAAGGAGAATAGAAATCAAGACGTGGTGAAGAAGGAAACCATCCCCTTCTTGAATGTGATCCCGAAGAAAAGATTTCGGCTCATCAATGTAAATGCCAAAGAGGATAAGAGACAAGGGGCATCCTTGTTTAACCCCAATGGTGCTCTTGATAAAATCAGACAATCCGTGTGCAGTGCAAAGACGACTAAGGATGGACTTATAGAGGCGCATGATAGCAATAATAAGAATCTCAGAAATACCAATGTCCCGAAGTCGCTAGAAGATCACAAAATAAAGCAAGTGTATCAAGTTGTCTCGAAGCCCTCGGGAGAAGAGGCGAGTAAAACAATATCGTCGCGCAAAAGGAGAATAGAAATCAAGACGTGGTGAAGAAGGAAACCATCCCCTTCCGAATGTGATCTCGAAGAAAAGATTTGGCTCATCAATGTAAATGCCAAAGAGGATAGGAGACAGGGGGCATCCTGTTTAACCCCAATGGTGCTCTTGATGAAATCAGACAATCCGTGTGCAGTGCAAAGACGACCAAGGATGGACTCATAGAGGCGCATGATAGCAATAATAAGAATCTTAGAAATACCAATGTCCCGGAGTTGGAAGATCACAAAATAAAGCAAGTGCATCAAGTTGTCTCGAAGCCCTCAGAGAAGAGGCGAGTAAAACAATATCGTTGGCAAAAAAAAGGAGAATAGAAATCAAGACGTGGTGAAGAAGGAAACCATCCCTTCACGAATGTGATCCCGAAGAAAAGATTTCGGCTCATCAATGTAAATGTGAAAGAGGATAAGAGGCAGGGGCATCCTCTGTTTAACCCCAATGGTGCTCTTGATAAAATCAGACAATCCGTGTGCAGTGCAAAGACGACCAAGGATGGACTCATAGAGGCGCATGATAGCAATAATAAGAATCTCAGAAATACCAATGTCCTGGAGTCACTGGAAGAGGGCCATGCGAGGTACGGAGTCAAAAGATTTTCGAAAGTCTACAAAACAACAATAAACTTTCGAAGAGCGGTGACGAGCCTCCTCAATAATAGCCCAAAGGGTGAAGATGTGGTCGATAGTGTGGTAAGTAGGGCGAAAACCAGCCTGACCTTTGGCTCTGAGCTACCTCTGCTCCAAAATCTCGGACAACCTATGGAGAACTGTAGCATAGAGTTTGGAGAAAGAATGGCCCACCGTGATAGTCTTGTAGTTGTTTGGATCAGAAATGGACCCAACTTTGTGAATCGGGTGAATGATGTGATGGGACCAGGTACGAGGGAATCCCATGCTAACCACATGATTGAAAAGATTTGTCAAATAGTTACTAAAGACCTCAAAACGTTGGTTGAAAAACTCGGCCTGGAAACCTTCCACATTAGCTGCCTTGCTACAGTTCAAAACCTTATTACCTCTTTGATATTACGGTGAGTAAAGGGGTTACCAGGCTGTGGGATGCCAATACGGGTAAGATACTACCCTAGAACATCTTAAAGGGTAGAGGTGTGGGAAAAATGGAGATAGGATTGATCGTCGTGGAGGAGGGTGAGTGGCGGGGAAAGACAATACACCAGAAGGATCGAGGGTTAGTCCTAAGGGAAGTGGAAAGCATATATCTGCGGTGGGAAATGAAGGATCGCTTCTTACGGTGGAGAAGGCATCGATAGGCAACCTTAAGAGTGGGGAAGGAGGGGAGGGCATGGGTAAAATCCTGGCGAAGGCGACGGTGAAGGGGAGGGCACTCTACATCATACTATTAGTTCATGGGGCAAGATTTAGTAGTACGAGTGATCGAGGGATGGGTGGTGGAGCTGGGAAAGGATCTCAGGGCAGCCTCCCACATGGCATAGGAAAGGCATGTATACTTGGCCTCCGCACTAGGAAGGTTAGAGAAGTGGGGCTCAAAGGGGAGAAGGTCGCGAGATGTGGGATGAGTAAGATCCGTAATCCCCTTTATCAAACTGAAAGGAGATGCGAGGGGGGTAGTGGGGAGGGGAAGGAGGGGTGATGGTGGTAGGAGGACTGGCGACCAGAGAGAAGGATAGGATTGCATGGTCGGCAAGGGGAATGGGAGAAACATAGGAGTAGAGGAGGTGTGAGATATCCGGGTTGACGAGGACATAGTCCACGACACTAGTGTCCCCAACATGGGGACGACATGTGAAGAAACGTGAATCCGGGAAGCGCTCGATCCCATTAAAGATCACCATCCCCTGTGACTCCCCGAGCTGGAGGAGGAACCGTCCATAAGTTGTGAAAGGGCCATTTGTATCCTCAGAAATCCTATGCAGGCCAACTGACACCGGTCAATCCTTTGTGTGCAAAATGTATCCTCTAATCTGTCATGGAGAGGGACCTGTAAGTGTCTAGTACGGGCATTAAAATCGCCTAAAATGATAACATCCCCTGCGACAGAGTATTGACTAATACTGTCGTATAAGTCAAAGAAAGGATCACCATCTGGGCCATTGTGGATGGCATAAGGGGAAGCAGTTGGAGGAAAGTAACAAACTGCTATATAGAAATCCCTAGAGAATCGAGTGGCCCCAATAATACGGATCCACATGTACCTGGCAGACTCATCAGAACCAGCCATCGAGATCCTGTTTTGGAGGGAGTCCCTATAAAGATAGACAACCCCACCAGAGCCTCTAACACTACCTGACCCCAAGTCTCCTGTCTGCAAGTTGATATAACCAAAGAAATCCAGCAATACCTAGGAGAGGATGAACCTAGCTCTTGTGTGTCTCTGTGATGAAGAGAATCTCGATAGCCTCGAGAGCATCTAACATAAGGCCAGGGGAAGACCAAAGGGAACCATTCCCATTCCAGCAACTGATAGATAAGCCTTTGGCCTGACTCCTCTCCCACTTGGCCCATCATTAGGGAGCCCCTTGACGGGGCTCCTAATCAGGAGGAGGAGAGTCTTTAATAACAGCCCAAAGATTCCTGATAACCGCCCATTTACCTGCTTTCCTTACTGCCATAACTTGCTCCCTAGAGCATTTGAGCTCCCCAACTTGTGTCCTGGTGAGATCTTCATCAAGGAAGACCTTTTCTGGGCGTGAAAACAAAATCCTCTTAGCCCGAGAGCTCGCAGCCTATCAGAAGTTGTTCTAAAATGGATGAAAAGTGTGGAATCATAGCCAACCCAAGCTCTTTCTAATGTAATGTCAGAAATCCCCAAAGTATCAGTGATAAAGGAGTTACCAACCGTCAGTGGGTCCTGTGTCGGTGTGGGGGGTGGGAGACCCCTCACCTTGAGGTTTAGTTCCCTGTCACGCCTAGTACGCTCCTCAATTAACTTGGCCTACATAACGGCCTCAACTACAGCCAAAGGAGGGGGAACGTTGCCTTTCCCACTAACAACCTTGGTCCATGATTTCGTCTCCAGTTTTAAGGAAGCTTGGTTATTTCTGATTTCTTCCTGTTGAGATTGGAGTTTTTCTCTCAAGATGGCATTCTCAGACTCAACATCTGCAACCCTGCCAATAAGTGTATAGATCTCAGTTTGGAGTTGTTGATTGACATTTTCAACTTTCTGGATTCGGTTGAGAAGTTCCAATAAAATGTCTGCTGTACTGCTAGATGTGTTACCTAGGGGATTACCGATCATGCCGCTGCCAGTAGGAGTTTCGGGGCCATGATTGAAGCTAAACCACTAGGATAAACCACCTGAAGAGGGGAGAGACTGAGAGGTGAACCAGAGAGCATACCAAAAAGATTTTTGTGGGCCTCGACAGTGAGTCAAGATTGTGCATGCACGAGCACAAATATGCAGGCAGTCACGAGTATGCAGACACAGTGACTAGTGGCCCCCGAAGATGTTGGGAAAACCAGGAATCGTGACCAAAAGAATCACGAAAGAGGGAAGCCCGAGCCAAACGATTTTGCAAGAAGCTCAGAAACCCACGGTTTTGACAGAGCAGGGGCTATGAAATTGTAGGAGAGCCACGAAGTTGCAGAGAAGGCACTTTTTGTATTTTGCCTTGTTCGTGGCTGTTTGTGCCCTCGTTTCTGGGACTCGGAGACTGTTTTCGTGGGTTGTCTTTTCCTGCAACGATTTTTGTGGCTTTCTACAATGATTTTCGTGGCTTTCTTGCAACGATTTTTGTATCTTGTGGCTTTCACTGTCACACAAAACGTGACCACGAAGCCCTGCGAAAAACGTGACCAGGAGCTGTGAGAAACGTGATCAGGAGCTGCAAAAATCGTGACATGCAAATGCCAGGAAACTCAAGCCACGAATCCTGTGGAAAACACGACCAGAAGGCTCTCCAAAATGCAGGAAATCCCGTGCCACGAATCCTGTGAAAGCTGTGAAATCATGATTAGAACAATCATGAAAAAGCAAAATGGAAAACGCTGCAATCAATCGTGATCCAGAGCTCACTTGACTATCTTGTTAAATACCCGTACTTGGATATGTGATGGAAATTTCAAGTCCATGATATGTTTTGGTGGTAAGCCTTCTTTGTCAAAGGATATTTGATGCTCATTTGTCTTCAAAGTGTTAAAAATGATGCAAAATAGGCTGGTTTAGTATTGCAAGATAGTAAATCTTAAAAGGAATCACGTTGCTTATCCAAGACAAAAATATTTAAAATTATCAAGGTTGCAGGCCTACCTATCCCTCCACACTTCAGAATACCCAGAGGCCGCAGTCTATGCAGCCGTCTAACAGATAGTCCCGGCGCCAACACCACTCCAAACTATTCCACCTAATTGCAGAAGAGAAATAGTACCCGAGCAAAACCATTTGGTAGAGTATCCCAATGCATGGTGCTTCCCTTGTAATATTTCCCACATGCCAAGGGATTGTCCCCAAGGGAATTTGCAACAAAAGGTAGTTGAACAAAGAGCAAGGGAAGGCTATGATGTTAATGCATCAAGACCTTACCGGTGTGTAGGAGTCCAAAATGCTGCCTTTGTTGCACAGATTCAAGGGATGTCTCTGGAACACGAAGCGTAAATCGCACCAGAGCACGTGCTTTTCTCTTGGATAGAAGGAGAGGAGTTCATATTTATGAATGAGGCAGCTGCTTCCAAACCTGTACAATTTAATTACAACACTCGCTTCAAGAAGTGGATACTAGAGAAACCCCAAGCACAACTAGCAGGATGCAAAAGGAGTCTCGAACCATCACAATCTCACAACCAACGGCCATAAAAGAAAATCTGAGCATTGTCCAGAATTTAGATGCCCCCATCCCGCGGTTGAAGGAATAAAGCACCAATCATTGTCCAAAACATCACCACCTAGATAAATTAACGTGGTACAACAACTCAAGAAAGCGCTAGCTAATGTATCTTTGTGGGATCTTCTGGGCATCTCGAAACAAAAGGAATTGCTCCAAGAAGCACTTAAATCAAGTGATGATCCGACCACCTCCAGAAAAGAGGAGCGGGTAAAAGCAAATCGAGACTCGTAAAAGCGAGGCGATCGATTAAATCAAAAGGCAGAGGTAAGTAAGTCAAGGCCCAACCCCTTCTTTATGACTCTTATCATAACCATCACAATCTCACAACCAACGGCCATAAAAGAAAATCTGAGCATTGTCCAGAATTTAGATGCCCCCCATTCCACGGTTGAAGGAATAAAGCACCAATCATCGTCAAAACATCACCACCTAGATAAATTAACGTGGTACAACTCAAGAGAGCGCCAACTAATGTATCTTTGTAGGATCTTGGGCATCTCGAAACAAAAGGAATTGCTCAAGAAGCACTTAAATCAAGTGATGATCCGACCACCTCCGAGTAAAAGAGAAGGAGCGGGTAAAAGCAATTCGAGACTTGGCAGAGGCAGTACTGTTAAATCAAAAGGCAGAGGTAAGTAAGTCAAGGCCCAACCCCTTCTTTATGACTCTTATCATAGGTAAGAAATTATTGCATAATTCCATGATAGACTCCGGCGCAAGCACTACAGTCATGCCCAAAGTGATTGCAGACGCCTTGGACATTAAATATGAGCCCTTAAAGAAAGGAGTCATGCAACTAGACAGAAAGTTCGTCCAAACCATAGGAGCTATCATGGGACTCCCGTTGAAGCTCTATTCCTGCCCGAACATAACCGTTCTGCAGGATATCGTGATAATTGATGTTCCGCCGAGTCTTTGACCGTGTCTCTCCAGCGATTTCACGGCTAAAATAGGAGGCTATATGTCTCTTGATTGGTCCCATCGATTCTGCGGACATAATACGGATCTAAGATGAAGGTCTAATCAGAACCCCTTACTAAGGAGCATATCTTTGGACCAAGCGGCTTCGAGGCTTGAAAGATCCCAAACCCCTTTTTGCCTGAATATATATATATATATATATATATATATATATATATATATATATATTGCTCAGGCGTGGAACGGAGCTGATAACATCAAGCAAAACCATGGACCAACACTCTCATACTGCATAAACAAATTAAATAATGCAAAACCCTGCTAACTGGGTGAATACATAAAAGGCGCCTAGGGTTTAAATGGCAGATTTCTTCATAAATAATTCAGCCGTAAATTCAATATTAATTTCTGATGATAAATAATTATGGCAAACACAACTAGAAATCTGCAGATGGAATGATAACAAATATTGTCTAAAACCCAGCCATAATTGATTCAAACCAAATCGATTTGATATATATTTGAGGCTGAAAGATACAACAATAAACTAGCATGAAGAATACCTCAATCACTGCATAAAACAACTGTAGAATAAGTCGCCCCACTCTAGAAGATGTCTGAATGCACACTGCTGCAATTTATTTCTCTTTCTGAAACTGCTGAAATGATAAATAACTGTGTCAACAATGAAGATCCCTGAATGGAAACTTCTCTCACTTCTCCTGGGGTTTCCGTCCACAAGAGGAATAATCTAGAGGGTTTCCGTCCTTGGATTTTGTCTGCAAAAAGCTCAGAGCTAACTGCCGGGAAGAGAAATAATAATAATTTGCATGCATAGTGCCGGCACAAGTCGCACTTTTCCCTTATAGCCAAAAAACCCTTCCAAAATGCAAGTCGCACTTTTTCCAAAGGAGCATAATTAATTTTTAATTAATTTATTCCCTTCTCCAAGCAAGTCACATTTTTGGCTTATTTAATTTCTCCCAAAGCAAGTCGCACTTTTTGCCTAGGAAAGCACATTAAATAATTTATTAATTTATTTACATGTACTTTCCTAAGTCGAAGTCACTTAAAAAGTCTATTAATTCATTATATGTGCTTTAGTGGTACTTTATTTTATTTTTAGCACGATATAATAAAATTAATAAACCAAAGTCACCCTTGAAATCACCCTTTGGCCGTCGGGTAGACAAAAAGGGCCAAACGTCTTCGATCAAACTATTCGAGATAGAGGGACATTACAGGCTTTGAGGCTTCCCATGCTATGATCACCAGAGAAGAGTAATCGTATACGGAGGAAGGCGATCTTCAAAGCATGGTCATCTAGCCAATCTTCCCCCAGGCGATCCCTTCAGGAACTTCGATTCCACTGGTTTGGGTATTTATGTCATTTTCAACGAGGACTCCACGATCCCAAAGGTGGTGAAAGGAAAGGATAAAGAGAAGGGAATCCCTTCAAAGATTCCCAAATATGGACCCTACATTTCGATGGGGCCAAAAGCAAGAATGGCTCAGGAGCTGGAATATGCTTGTTATCCCCAAGCGGAATGAAGATACTCCAGTCTTTCCGTTTTCAATTCTCTTGTACCAGTAATGAAGTTGAATATGAGGTTTGGTCGTGGCATGAAAAGAAGGCATCAAACAGTTGAGAGTCTTTGGCGACTTAGAATTGGTAGTGACACAGGTAAAGAAGGCTGCCGCCACAAAGAATCCAAGGATAAGGTCCTATCGGGATCGGGTGTGGGATCTAATCGATGATTTTGAAGCCTTTAATATCAAGGTTATTCCCCGAGATCAAAATACAGAAGCTGATAGGATGGCCTTAATCGGGTTGCAATTCGACCCATTACAGGATCTAATTGTGAATGAAAGTACCATAAAATTGATCATCTGCCCTTCTATCCCTGATAACATTGATCATTGACAGGTCTTTAATAGTGACCGACAGATTATACACTTCCTCCAACAATCCGACCAGTTTGCAAACCAACTCCAACCCAAGATCGAGGAAGTATATGGAGATCAGATTATCCAGTTGAAGACGAACAAGCTTTTGAAAGGGTTAATAACCCTAGAGAGTCTTTTTGATTCGAATGATGCTAGTTCAGATCGAAGGAAGTTTGCAGCAATAAAGGAGGATTATGTCGAGTTGGAAGTAACTAAAAGAGAAAGCTAAAGGTCGGGAGATTAGTCACTCAAATGGAAAGGGATAGACTTGTGGCTCTATGTCATAAGTATGATAAGGTAATGGCTTGGACGTATGATTATCTGCATGGCTACAATGATATCATCCAACACACCATCGACATCGAAGAAGAGACTAAGCCTGTGTGTCAGAAATAGAGGCCCGTGAACCCAAAAATAGAATCCCTCATGGATGAATAACTGAGAAAACTGCTATAGGCCTATAAAATCTTCCTAGTCAAGCATACAATGTGGGTCTCTGACCTAATTGCCTGTAAGAAAGAAAAATGGTGAAATTTGGCTTTGTGTAGATTTCAGAGACGTAAATAGAGAATCCCTAAAAGATCACTACCCTTTACCCTCCATGGAGCACATATTGCAGACAGTGGCAGGCTCAGAAATGTTTTCATTACTTGATGGATTTTCGGGCTATAATCAAATATGGCTTGCGGAAAGGGACCAACATAAGACCACTTTCACGACAAAATGGGGAACATTCGCATACGCAATGATACCATTTGGACTCTGCGTTTGGAGAATTGATCAATATTTGAATCCTCATATACCTAAACGATCTCACACTAGTCACCAAGACAGCAAAGGAGCACTTCGACGCCTTAAAAGTTGTGTTAAAAAAATGCCAAGAATTCGAGATCTCTCAGAATCCAAAGAAATGTTTTTTCGGAGTGACCCAAGGCAATCTCCTGGGACACATTGTGTCAACGGAAGGAGTCTCCATTTATCTAGAAAGAGTTGAAGCTATCATGGAGATGCCCCTACCGGTCAATAAGAAAGCGGTCCAATCCTTCTTGGGAAAGATCAACTTTGTCAGCAAGTTCATTTCGGACTTTGCAAGAACGATCCGTCCAATCACTGTCATGCATAATAAGGACCTTAACTTCAAATGGACCATTGAAGATCGTCAGGCCTTTGAGGCAATTAAAGAGGCTATTGCATCTGCCTCAGTACTGCGCAACCCTGACTTCTCAAAGGATTTCATCATGTATGTATATGGGGGTAAACATAGCGTAGCATTTGTACTGATGCAGAAAGGAGAGTCGCAAGGAGTAGAACATTCCGTCGCCTTATTTTCAAAAACTCTCGACGACTATGAAACAAGGTACAACTTTGTAGAGAGACAAGCTTATGCTATAGTTAAGGGTCTGAAGAAATTCAGGTACCTTATCACTCATAATAGAATCGGAGTTATGGTGGCTCACTCCAGCGTCAAAGAATACATAACGGAGGGTGAAATAACCGATAAAAGAGCCAACTAGATCACTAAGATCCTCGAATATGACGTCGAGGTAAAACCTACAAAGCTTGTACGGGGTAGGGGCCTATGTCAATATATAACGTAGGACCCCATGCCCTTGATTAACGACGAACCCGAGGAGATACTTTACATCCAAGAAAGTGACTCAGGTGCTGGGTCTCGGATAGGGTCCGCTTCATTCAGACAGGGAAATATCCAAACCATCTCCCCTTATAAAAGAGGAGATACTATAGGCAACAAGGATCAAATTTCACCATCCTTGACAATTTCCTTTTTAAGAGGAACTTTAATGGAATCCTATTCAGGTGCCTATAGAATGAAGAGGCTGAAAGAGTCTTACACGAGCTGCACCACGGTAGCTCGAGAGGCCATTTTTCTGCTCAAACCACAACCATAAAAATCCTGCAAGCATGATACTTTTGGCCAAGCCTATTCGACAGTCAAGAAGAGACAAACAGATGCAAGGTTTGTCAAGTTTATACAGGTTTCGGAGGAACACAACATTGCCTCTCAACCCCATCCTAGTTGAGGAGCCATTTGCGCAATGGGGTTTGGACTTCATCAGAATGGTCAATCCAACTTCGAGCGCCGGCCACAAATGGATTCTCACGGCTGCTGATTACTTCACATGATGGGCAAAGGCAGTTCCAGTCAAAGAGGCCACCGAGAATGTGATCCCGGGACTCCTATAGGATATAAGTACCCACTTGAGACCCCTCTGCACTATTATATTAGATAATGCTAAGGCCTTTTTGGGGGCCAAAGTATCTGACTTCACGGTGAAGCATGAGATCTTTTTGAAAACATCCTCCAACTATTTACCCACAGAATGGTTTGGCAGAATCTGCTAACAAGAACCTGATCAGACTCATAAAAAGAATGGGAAATGAGCACAAAAGGCTATGGCTTGAACATATCAAAACAACTTTATGGGCTGATTGGAACACACCTAAGCAGATCCTGAAAGCCTCGCAGTATGAGATAGTTTACAGGAAAAGCGTTGTAATGCCCATTTCTCTAGATATTCCTGCATTACAACTATTGAAACAAATCGAGATAGAGGAAAATGGGGTGATCCAAGTAAGACTCGCCGAGCTATTAGAGCTCCAAGAGAAAAGTGAGTCCGCTCATGAAGCCATGATCAGCTGCCAATAGGTGATCAAAACTTGGTTTGATCAAAAGACGTCGGAATCGGAATTCCAAGTTGGAGCTATGGTTTTGAAATGGGACGCAAGGGCTGTCAAGCATGGGAATCATGGAAAGTTCGACCCATTACGGACGGGACCCTTCAAAATCAGCGTGTCCAAGCAGCATAATGCGTTTGAGCTTGAAACCATGGAAGGCAACCCCTTAGCAATTCCGGTGAACGAAATTCACTTAAAACCTTTCCTGTGAGTCTCTTCGTCAAAAAATTATGTATTATATGTATAGTCGTGCTTTTCCTTGTACTTTTGCTTTGTATGTTTTTGTCCCTTTTAATAAGTGTCTCAGACACGTGTCCTTTGCGGATCCCCCTTGCCCCTTTTTGAAATTTTTGAATGAGTGTACCTTCCTGATTCTCCCTAAAATTAATGATCCAACGACTTCATAGGGTACTCGAGAGAAAAATATTTAGAATTGATACAAAAAATCTCTAAAAACGTAGAATTCGGCGCTTAGGGTCATTAATTAGAAATGGGCCGTTATGTGTAGTGACTCTAAATATGCGCTAGCCATTACTCCCTAAGTAAGGAGGCTATTTAAGATATCCAGGACGTTGAACAAACTCGTTTCAAATTCTAGAGTCTTCCAAATCATTCTTCAAGTGCCGAAGTGAAAGAACTAGAGCCTTCTTATAGTTTTGAAAGGCACCATGGAAACTTCATGCTCCGCGCCACCAGTGAAGTCTTATGCAGGGCAACCCTTACCCCCATGCCCTCTTCAACCAAAGTCGAGATTCCCTGATGGGGGGTCTTGATCCAGTGATCCTTTTGTCGTTTTTGACTTCGCAGACGACATCTTTGACCTTGTTCTCAACAAGAAACCAAAAATTCTAAGAGAGGCAGCCTTCGCTAGGTTTCTCAACCTGGGAAACTTGAATCTTTCGGCTCAAGAATCTAGAGCACAACGCTCGCCCAATATATGGTGCCTCTCGTGCACCTGTGCCCAGAGCTCATACAAATGTGTGTGGGCTGTTTGAATTCAGGCACCAATACCATCCAGGGAAGAAACATAATGGTGGTAATTACACCACAAGCTATCAGGGACATGCATCCCTAACCCATGACCCAACGGCCAGTTTCTACGATATGGCCAAACTCCAAAATGTCTACGTTCAGAGCCAGAACAAAGCTTCATTCCTTAATAGGGAGATGAGGTAGACAGATTCAAGTGGTTCAGGAACCGCAGGATTCCCCATTCCCTTAAAGTTCCTATTGGGAGATTCTCAGGATGCCTGCTAAATGTTGACGTTCATTTTGGGCAAGATTTAGACAGGAACATCCCGGAGTGGTAGATTGCGGCCTTGTTTAGAATGGTCTGTAAAGAAAGAGCAAGCATACCGCTTCGACTTCGCCGAAGTCATTGCGGAATCCATCATTGAACAACTCGCTAGGTTTTGGCTAAACTCCACCTTCAAGTATTCCTCATATATGTTCCACCTTATTATGTATCAAGATGCCCAGTACTTAAGCCAATTCATGACTCGACTTTGTGGGATGCAGAGGTCGATCCTCGAAAATGCTGACGTTCATTTTCGGGCAAGATTCAGACAGGAACGTCCCGGAGTGGTAGATTGCGGCCTTGTTTAGAATGGTCTATAAAGAAAGAGCAAGCATACTGCTTCGACTTCGCAAAGTCATTACGGAATCCATCATTGAACAACTCATTTGGGTTTTGGCTAAACTCCACCTTCAAGTATTCCTCATATATGTTCCACCTTATTCTGTATCAAGATGCCCAGTACTTAAGCCAATTCATGACTCTGACTTTGTGGGATGCAGAGGTCGATCCTCAAAAAATCATTCCAGTGTCGCTTGGACCCACATACTGTCCCGTTCATCGGACGTATATGAATTCTTTAATTCTTTTGTGGAGCCCCTCCTGCTTGAAATTGATCCTAAAGGGATCAACAACAAAATGAATGACTTAGTGAGATCCATCTTCGCAGATCCCCTGCACCCTTGTGATTATTTCTTCGCAAGAGGACGATCCATGATTCGGTTGCATGGTTTCAAAGACGAATCCTTTATGCTCCTAAGGGTCCTCACAACACGGGTGGTGGGTCTCGAGATAGCTAGGCAGCTAGTACTCTTGGACATTGAGTTCGGCTTGATCGAAAAAAGAAAGCGCTTTTTGACCTCCCCTTGAGCAAGGGGGAATCACTGTACTCAAGAGGAGGGCGAAGCATAGCTTCACACAGAAATTGGCCTCTTACGGGTTCGCCTTAATTCAAGACTCGTGGAGATATGACCCGAGATGGGACAATGGCCATGACCCTAACTCATAACAAGGTTTCAGACTCCTGCAAGCACGAGTCTAGGGAATTTTTTTGAAACAAGGCGGTCCCCTTAGGCAGAATCTCTTGACATATTCATCGAGCTCAACGACATACTAGTTCCGGACTTGGAGTCATTCCACCCAGCTAAACACAGGTTTGATCCCACCCTCACCATGACAAAGGACTCCGACCAGCCATAGATAAGGACTGGAGTGCAGAGAAAATTGAAGCCTTTTGGAAGAATAGGCAAGAGATCGGTGAGACCACCCTCAATTTTGAGGTTGTCTCTAGTGATGAGACATGGGAGGAGTTCTAGGATGCGCATCATGGGTTCGACGCAGAAAGTGAGGATACAATAACAATCATCTAAGAACGGCCTGCGGGATCGACTGGAGAATCCTCCGGTCCCCCCCAACAGCAGTTGCTAGTTCTGCCATCGCCCTCCATTTCTAAGCAGGGTCAAGAATGGAGCAATGAAAACTAGCTATACGACATAGGCACAACCGAATTGGAAAAGGGTTGGTGCATCGAAGTGAGCTTGATTCATGTTTGTTTGAGGAGCGCAAGAGTGTGCATGTCGAGCAAAGGCTCGACAAGGCCATGAGGTGGGTGGGCTAAGCGAGTCGATGAAGGTGTGGCGAGCAAGCAAGTGTGGTGGTGTAAACAAAGGCTACAAGTGAAGTTGCAAGAAAGGCGAGGCGACAAGCGAGGCTAGGTGGGTTGAACAAGGTGGGGACCTTGGAAGTGCGTGTAACATTGAGTGTTTATGAAAAGGATGTGATGATGCGTGAGTTAGACGCATGGCAAGCTAAGTGCGGATGGTCGGGCTCAAGGTAGGCCATTCTTGAGGCTTCCGCTCAGGTGGTAAAAATTGAGGAGGGCATGATCGTGGCGTATGTATTAGGCACATTGAACCCCTTTGTGCGCTAAGTGCTTTGGAGGGCTTACATCAAGCCAATTATCAGATTAGGTCCGCCTATGTTTCCAATGTAAATGTGGAAAAATCTTGTGCACATGCACAGTTGAACTTGGATTGGTGTGTTGTTGGGGTGCTTGCGTTGGTGTGGGTTTCATGGGAGAAACTTGCTTGCGAGAAAGTTCTTAGATGCAAGGATGACAAATGTAGGGAGATGGATAATAATTAACTACCAAGTGAGGGAATAAAGGAGAAGGGTTTGACTTGTTATAGCTCTCAGCACTTTTGTTTTATTGTTTAATGCGAGAATGCCAAGTGTGCGAGATGTGCAAGCGATGGTTTGACAGTTGTGGCTCTCCCACTTTTGTTTTAGGTGGACACATAGGTGAAAAAGTCTTGGTTGTGCAGGAGTTCTAGTTGAGGAGACGTGTTGGAATATTGTTGCGCTTGAGCATGTTTCTGTGCATATGGTTGAACTTGGATTGAGATTTTGTTGGGGTGCTCGTGGTGGCATGGGTTTCTTGAGAGGAGCCCGTTGTGAGAAATTGTGTGAGGCCAAGTGTGCATTTGGTCTTTGGTGGGTTCGATGTTATGCACGAGCTCTCATCTAAAACTCGCATCTTGGCGTAAAAGGAATAAACACATAGAGTTAGGGGATGGTGCATGGCCTAAATTTATCCATGCAAAAGACTTAGATAAGGAGTTAATAATTTGTAACAAATATTGCTCTTTTGTGAGCTTAAGTTGAAACAAAGAAAAACCGTGGTTCCAAAGTAAAGGGAGAGTGGGAAACGAGGGAGAAGTAGCAATGTGAAGGATTAAGAGAAGGAACATTCAAAGAAAAGAAAATGGGGTAATCAATATGTCCGGTTAGGTGTCATCCCAATGGCACGTTAGGTGTGATATGGTCTACCCACAAAGCGTCAACTTGGCCATTACCTTGGGGGTAATAGTGCGATGTGTGGGCCAAAGATATCCCATGGTTTATTACAGAAATCCATTATAGCTACTTGTGTCGAGTCCTCTGGATGTCATCCACTAGTTTCTTGATGATGGTTACTAGGTTCTTGTTACTTGACTCAACTTGGCCATTACCTTGGGGGTAATAGTGCGATGTGTGGGCCAAAGATATCCCATGGATGTAGCAGAAATCCATTATCTTGGAGGATGAGAAGAAATTGGAAGCATTATCCATCACAATCTTGTGTGGCACACCAAAACGAACAATGGTACTTTATGAAATTGCAAACCACCTGTGACCTAGTGTGCCTGACTAGGATTGCCTCTATCCACATGGTTAAGTAATCGTTCGTGGTCAACACGTGTATGTTCTGTGTTAGAATATGGTTTGAGGGTGCTAACCAAGTCTACTCTTGATTGTTTGAATAATTCATCAATGACCACTGGCCTTAGGGAGAGGGAAGCTAGACAGGTCCTTCCCACAAACTAATGGTAAACTTCACACTTCATTACCCATTCTGCAACATCGTGAAATACGGTTGGCTAGTAGTAACGGCCCCTCAGGATCTTATGAGATGCTACAGTTTACGAAAACCCCCCCTGCAGGCTTGGTTGTGGAAACCTTCAAAGAGCCTTCTCTTCTGCTCTTTGTCTACACAATGTAAAAAGATCCCATCAATTCCTCTTTTGAAGAGGGTGTTGTCCCACATGACATATTTGGTTGCTTTTAAGTGAAGGGTGCTCTTCTCTGTTGGAAAAAGTTGCGTCAGACAAACGCAATAGGTGAGGAAGTATGTGATGTTTGAACACCACTCTTTCTTGGTCTAGATGAAAATAAATGTGAGGAAGTATGCAATGTTTGAACACCACTCACTCTTTCATGGTTCAGATGAAAATAATTGTTCACTCCACTCTTCGAAATCACTTTCTGGGAGTTTTTTAGCAACAAGCTAACATATATCCACGACCTGGAACCAACTGGATAGGCCTTATTTCAAGGTTGTATTCCAACACTTTGGCAATCCACCTACCTATGTTAGGATTCACTTAACTGCCATTTCTTGGACCTTTACTACTATATGAGAGTTGAGGATGTAGTATCTGAAATTCTTCACCATCTTCACTACTGTTTGTGTGTGTTTCTCAATCTAGGAGTACTTCAATTCGTGGTCTTTCAGTCTGCACGTCATGAAGGCTATTGGTGACTCGATTCCTCAGTTTTCCTCCTATCAACTACATCACACTCACATTTTTTCTTTTCTTCTTTTTCACGTGGAAGCTTGTTTTCTTCCTCCTTTTGTAAGGATTCCTTGGAATCCTCTTCCTATTTTGCTTTTTCTCTTCTTTGTTTTGTGTAATATACTTACGTGCAACTCATCCTTTTCAGTTTTTGCTCTTTTGTTTCTCCATGCTTTGGAGTCTAAGTGTATTGCATTGGAGCTTGCCCTTATGACTTCTACAATGGCTTCTTTGTTTTGTGGTCGTGCACTTGGTTGATGTGCCGATATAGTCCTCGGGGAGCTTATCCGTGTAGGAGGTGATGGTGGAGGGGAGCCAGTTTCGACTCTTTCTTATAGTGCTGGCTTAGGGCTGGTGATCTTTAGTCTCTTTTGTGTTTTTAATTTATGATTTTTGGCTTTGTTCTTCCCTCTCTTGCGTAGGTTTGTTCTAAGTGGGTGTCCTTTAACCACGTCCACCACAGACAAAGAGTTTTTTCTACTTGTTTGGACTCCCTAACTTGTAGCCTGAAGCTCCTCTTCTAAGCGTGATCTGTGCACAAACTTGAATGGTCTCTCCTATTTCTCGGAGGTCTCCCCTATGAGATTGTCTACGTTTTAAGAGAGTCACACTTATCTCTTCTTCTTCCTTGGTGACATTGATCAATGGTTATTAAGGCTTTGCTTTCAGATCTACTTCGGCCTTGTCCCAGTCTTTCACAATATTGCGCAAAAGTTGTTATTGTGTTACATGCCCCGTTTGATTGTTATCATCAAGGAGTGAGGGAGAAGTGGCAACTTCATCATTTCTTTGTTAACTTTCCAACCTATGCCTAAGCTTGCACGATAGATTTCATGTGTAACATTCTTGTTCCTTGGGTGTATAGAGTTTAGTTCCCATGTTCTCTAGTGTGATTGTGCACATTGTCTCTGCTTATTTGGAGTTTGCACAAAATTTAGTTCAACAAACCATCTTGGAAGCCTTGGGTCCATTTCAATCTTGATATCCTCCTGTTCGACCTGTGTAATATTCTTCTTCTTAAGTTTCTTCTCTCCCGTGGCTACTTGGAGTCCAAATTTTCTTCCCAAGTTTTGCTATACACAAGAATGTCATCAAAGAATACTAGCACAAACTTTCTTAGATTTTGGCTAAATACATGATTCATGCAAGATTGAAAAGTAGCCGGTGCATTAGTTAACCCAAAAGGCATAACCAAAAATTCAAAATGCCCAAAATGACATCTAAAAGTTGTTTTGTGCACATCCTCTTCCCTTACCCTTATTTGATGGTACCCGAATTTGAGATCTATTTTTGAGAAGTAAGAAGCACCATGTAACTCATCAATTCTAGGGATGGGATACCTATTTTTGATGGTCTTCTTGTTTAACATCCTATAATCAATGCACATCCTCATAGTACCATCTTTCTTCTTGACCAAAACTACGAGAAGATGCAAATGGGCTAGAACTAGGCCTTATGTGTCCCATCTCAAGAAGCTCCTTAATCGTTTTTTCAATCTCTTCCTTAGAAACCACGAAGATGCTATAGTCACTTTGAAGGCTTTGTCATTCGTGGTTTCTAAACCCATCTTCCTCACCAACCCTCCATCAATGAAATTGTGGGTGGCCCCACTATCAACCAAGGTAATGAATCTTTGCCTTTGAATTTCCTCATTCTCTTGCACATGCTCAACAAATTCTTCATTAGGATTGTTGGCTAGATATTCTGCATAGCTGAAAACCTAGGCGGTCATGAGATAAATCACCCTCATTTACCGATGAGGCTCCGTGTAAGATTTGTCAATTAAATATGCTAATATCTATTTGGGGGTATTACTTTAACCATGTAGCTCATGAACCATAGTTTGTATAGTTCTACAGCAAGTAAGCATTACATTAAAGAAAGGAAATATCCGATGAAGAAGAAAATAGCAGAAACAGAAAGAAAGAGGGGAGAAACAATAGATTACAGAGTTGATTGCATGCACATAAACAAAACCAATAGATATTAACACAGAATTATAAGCAAAGGCAGCTTTCAGATCTAGATCTAGTATAACACAGTTTATAAATAGATCTAAGACAAAAAGTTAGAAACAAAATGCACCGTCGACACAAAGTTCTCTAGAAATATGCTCTTTTCTATTCTTTTGCTTCAAATAGTTATCAGGGGTTTCAGCACAAAGTCTGGAACACAAGAATGTTGCTTACAAATTTTGATCCTTAACTTGAAGGTTCTTCCTCTACTTATAAAATGTAGAAGGGAAATTACAAATGGGAAACTTAACTGAACTAGAACATAAACAAGAAGTAAAGATAACATCTGGCAATCATCTTCCTTTAATTCCTCTCCAAGTGACATGCATTTGGATCTATAGTCAAAATTATACACATTTGTCACTTAACTTATAGAATCGTTCCACATAACTTAAAGTAATGGTTTTAAAACCAACAACTTTAAAGTTTTACAATTACATCGGGAACGTGGAAATAGAAGAAGAAAGATCTGCCAACTATAACATTTACATCTTCTTTTTGTTTTGATACTGAATATATTTGTCGAACATGTAATTCAACAACTTCCCATCTGTTTTAGCCACAACTTTTTCTGTCTTGAATTGCAGCAAGCCTTCGTTCAAAACCCCGATGCACGCTTCCACATCCTTCAAGCTAGGTCCGAACCTCTTAATATCTGACTGCAGCGTTACTTAGGTTCTGATGGAATCCATAGTGAAAGGTCTAATAGCTCCATCAATCCTCTCTTGCACCATCAGAAGAGATCCTTCCAGGGAATCAGGCACTTTGCTAGGAATGGTCTTTTTGTATGAAGAAACATTCCCGACCACTTCCTCATTGGTGAAAGCAATGACATTGTCTCGTAGTGATGATACCGTACTTTCAATTGCCCGCATCCTTTTCAACATGATTCTGAAGATCTCCAAGCAAAAAGATACTGCAAACTCAAGTTGCTTCCCCTTCTGAACTGATCCATCGAGCACAATTCGTTCTGCAATCAAAAGCTCCCTCGGCAGCTTATTTATCTCGACCAAAGTACTCAGGTTACTTTCAGCTACTGTGTTCATGTCCATCGTGCTCGTCACCAGTTGTTTCAGTTTAACCGACGCATCCTTCATAACCTTTAGACGAGCAGGCACCTCCCTGAGTTTTATAGAAGCTTGGCAAATGATTAGACTCTTCCATTCGTCTATAGCTTTAACCTGGTTACCTACATCTTCCACTTCCTGCATCAGATGATCACTCACCTGCTTATGTGCTGAAATTGGCTGAGTGAAAGATTTGGCAACTTTGGCAATAATCTTGCACAACTGAGACACCAACTTTTGAAGTTCAACTTTTTCGCCTTTTCTTTGTCAAGCCTAAGGAATAAAGCATTTATCAATGTTTGCGTGTCTTGCTTCAATCCTTCAGTATTGGCTTGACCTATGGGTACTTTGGTCACTGTTATATCCGCTGCCATGAGCTCATCTTTCTTCTTTCTTTCTGTTCGCTGGTGACACCTCGGCAAACTTACGCCCGACTCCTCAAAAATCAACCTCGAAGTCACCTTAGCAACTTCAGGTTTTCTGTCTTTTCCGCCAAAACTCAGGAGTAGCTGCAACTCATGTTCCTCCAAGTTGATCTCCTCTCTAGCCTCTAAGACCAACTGTGAAGCCAACCACTCTGAGAAATTACTTCTCAGAGAATGAGAAGTTGCCGAGTGTATCACCATCTCGTGCTCTAGTTCCTCTCCATCCGAAACTGCTACAGTGTCGTGGCTACCGTCCTCTGTATTGTCCAAAGACAAAGCTCTTTCAATTTTTTCCATCTGCAACTTCAGCGTTTCTTCAAGAAGAGGTGCTGATCGGAGTGGCTGAGGAGAAAATACAAATGTTGCCGGATTCAACGAAGGAACGACAATATCTTGCTGAGGTGCAACAGTTGGTGAAGTATTTGACGCTGGAGAAGTCGGAACTAACACCATAGCTGTAGAAGTGATCTTTTCCCTTGAATGAGACTTCTTGTGCACTTTAATCTTTTCAGGCCTTCTGTTGCTTTCTCCCTCGTGCTTCCTTTTGAGGGAATCTCCTGTGCTGAGGTTGCCTGTGATTTGATTCATCAATGCTTCATCAAGGAAATATCCCTTTGTCAGCAACCAGTTTGAAGTATTGACCAGAATGGCGGCAGACCTTTCCTCGATCGTATGGCAACCACCAATGTTCTCTTGAAGTACAACTCTATCTCCTCCCATCTGATGATATGCGTCAAGTAACACAGGCCCATCATCTTTAAGATCTGCAGGTATCC
Organism: Taxus wallichiana var. yunnanensis; assembly: GCA_018340775.1. Classification (NCBI taxonomy): domain Eukaryota; kingdom Viridiplantae; phylum Streptophyta; class Pinopsida; order Cupressales; family Taxaceae; genus Taxus; species Taxus wallichiana. The sequence goes on along the minus strand of CM031234.1, from coordinate 732,480,470 downwards.
ATGCTAATCCATAATCAAACACTTGTCGCATTGATAACCTGCTGAAGTCTTTCTTCCTAACTTCGTACTCGCTTTTGCACTTCATCCAGAAATCTTCTAATGAAGGCACAAGTGCATATTCCTGGGAGATTGTCTTCCTTGCCACCCCATATGGATCAAAGTTCAGTCATGCTGGGAAGAACTCATGCACGTACTCAAAGAACATCTCCGCTTCAATTCCTCTGGCTTTATGAATGCTCTGGTAGCTGTAATAGCCCACTGTGATCGGGAAGAAGCTTGTAGACTTGTGCCATTTTGATTGTAGGTCATGCATCTCCACGAGTTGTTTGCTCAACTCCATGATGACCAATCTGTCGCTTGGATATCTGGGCAACTCGACTGGTTCTCCCGAAACTCCACTGGTTCTCTCGAAAAGCTGGTGACCCTAAGGTATGTAAAGTCCACAAACTGGATGAAGATACTACCGATCTGGGACATAGCTTCCCAAGCTTCCTTGCTTACCCTGTTGGTCTTTAGATTACCATTCAGCTTGTAAATGAATCTATAGAAAAATCCATCATTGACCACCTTATAATCTTTATTGCATACAGGTACAGTAAACTGCGGATAACACTCAAAAATAGGATCCTTGGAAAGCACACCACGTCTATTTAGTTTGGAGAAGATACCCTGCGAGGCTGCTGTATATACCAAATATGAAGTCATCATGAAGCTGTAAGTCCGCCTCACATTCTAGAGCTGCTCACTGATGTTGTCACTGATGATTTCCGACCAATTGATTATAGAATCTGCTTTGTTAATTTCAATGGTTGTGATGAAGGCATACATACATGAGCGGAAGTTGTGAGCGTTAGCTTCGCCATTTATCTGCATAGAAATTTGGTAATGTCATTCACCTCTTGTACCAGATTGGATCGTGGAAGAGTCCTGGGAACTTGAATGGAGATCTGTGCTTCTTCATACACCTGCTGTTCATTATGCCCACATAGTCGACTTTATGCTTCTCCCATCTGTTGGCATCCAGCATGCTGATAGTAGTCACCACTTGTCGTGTTAGAATCTTCAGACAATAATTGATGAACTGTAAGTCCAGCCGGATTATTGTCTTCCCCGTAGCATCTCAAACTGATCTGGATAGTGGGTGGTATGACCTTGCATACTCCATTAAGAATTCTGGCAACTGGGTTGCGAATGGAAATGCTGAAGCTCGAATGATTCCACTGCTTTTGACTGCACACATGAGAGAAGTCTTTCCAGCTCTGGATTTGTCAATCAATTTCAGAAAGAGGTTCTGGACCTAGATCTATGTCTTCGATGTCAGCAAACTCGGAAGTAATGCATGATTTTGCTGAGCTTTCTCTTTCATCCCGCTTTGCCATGGTCGGGGATCTTTGTCTAAGCAACTCTTTTTCTGTTTATTCAACCGGAATTCTTTAGAGTTGGTGCAGATTTGGGAATTTCTTCGGATTCAGAGGATATATTCAATGTATCTGACATTGATTTAAGCTCCCTTTCAATTATATAAGCACCTGTAATGAATACCTGCAATTAATTCAAACAAAGACGACAACCGGAACATGAACACTTGATTTTTATCATAAAAATCTGCATATATAAAGCCCGCTGCCCTAAAATTTGAGGCTTTGCTTGCATGCAAAGCAAACATGAATATTTTCAACTTCACTTGGGCACCTGTACCACTATGCAGATAATTAACCAAGCCTAAAACAAGCTCCTCCAATCTTAGGCATCAAAACTTGAAACTTTCCGGCAGTGAAAAACACTTCTTTGAGTAAAAATCCTCCTCCTTTGAGCACCAAAACTGTCCGGGCTGCACTCCTTTGCTAGAAGAATTAATTAATTCATCATTATGGCAGCTCATGCTTATATAACCTTCATCATTCTATAATTAATAATTGCCTCTCTTATTCTTGGCAATTAATTAATTAATAAACATGCTTTTCTCTCCAAATTGGGCGCCTATTTTGTGCATGTTGATGGCTGCCATTAAATAAATTAATTTAATTTATTTTTAGCCTTTTACTTTCACTTAACATCATGCTTTGACCTTCTATTTCTCCATGCGCCAAAAATAGGAATAAAAACTATTATTTCTCCTCCAAATGGATCGCACTTTTTAGCATGCTCTAGGGCTGCATTAAATAAATTAAAAATAATTTATTTTTAGCATTCTACTTCAGTCTACTTTGACTTCCTTTTATGCATTGACTTTTCTTCATCCCTGGGCGCCAAAATTGGAAGAGAAACTATTAGTAAATGCCATTAAATAAATTAATCAATTCTCCAAATGGGTCTGGTTGCCCCAGATTTCACCCTGAAATCTGAGACTACCCCATGTTAAAATTTTCGTACTTTTAAAATAATGGGTCGTTTTGTGTTTTTATTGCCAGAAAGTTCCTGTAATGTGTTAAGATATTCCCAAGGAGCCATATAAGTCGTTTTCGACAAATACCCAGATGCCCAAAATTGTTTTATTCTGTCGTTGGGGTTTGCCTGGAGGAAATTTGTATTTAATTATTTTGAGTCTTGTTTGAGGCAATTTGTGCTTTGGTTTAACCCTGTTGTGATCGTACATGTCAATATTCCCATATACTAGTAGGGTTTTAGCCAGGAATGAATCCTGGGCTTTATCTCGTGACTTACGCAACGTTTTTTTTTGGTGTTTTCCTATTTTGTTTTCTCGTGAAATTTCTCGAATCAATTCCTTTTCGGTTTGATCTCGATTCTTTGCCTATGTATCCGGAGATCACCTATGCACGTTGTGCGAGAAGGAAGTTGGTAAAATTCATGTTTGTTTTGCATGCAAATAAAACATCAAATTTTGGGGCAGCAGACTTGATATATGCAGATTTTAATAATTAAAATCCACTGTTCATGTTCCGGTTGCCATCTTTGTCTGAATTAATTGCAGGAATTCATCATAGGTGTTTTTATAAGATAAAGGGAACTTAAATCAATGTCCAATACATCGAACATATCCTCTGAATCTGAAGAATTATCCAGATCTGCACCGGTTGTGAAGAATTTTGGCCGAATAAAGAGGAAAAGAATTGTTCAAACAAATATTGCTCCAATCATGGCAAAGCGGGATGATCGAGAAAGCTCAACGAAATCATGCATTACTTCCAGATTTGCTGACATTGGAGACACAAATCCAGGCCTAGATCCAGATCCAGATCTCATAATTAAAAAAGCTTCCGGTAAAAATTCATCCTCTTGTTTCTGATACAGCCCATATAGAAGTCAGTGCATGGAAAATTTCTTCCAGGATCTTGTGCATGTGCTCCCAATCTTCCAAGTTGAAGCCTTCATTGAAGTTGCATTCACCCGGAGTGCTTTCCAGAATTTTTAATTGCTCATATGCAATTAAAAATAAAAATGATGAGTTATTTATGACAGACATTGCACTGATGCATGTACAAGAGAAGAACTGCAAAAGCTTCAAGGATAAAAGGGAAGACAAGGCGAAGGCAACACCCGTATAAAAATTCAAATCCAACTACTCCCAAATCCAGTTTGGTGAGAATCAAAGGCAAAAGAATCAGTTGCATGCAGAATATGAAAAAGAACAAGACTGCAACTTTCCTCTTCCTTCTTCTTTCCTTCGATAGTAACTGTTGAGCGATCAATTAAATTATACAACTTAAGTGATTGGTTTAAAAGCCATTACTTGAAGAAGTCAACTACTTGGAGATAGGTGGCAGATGTGCAAAATAGAAGGTTCTATTTTCAGTTGCAAATCATGCATGTCATGCAAAGAGGAATTTTAGGAGGGAGATTGTCAGTTGTTTCCTTTCCGACTTCCACATGTGCCAGTTCAACTAAAAGCTTCCGACTTGTAATTGCCCCTCTACATTCTATAAATAGAGGAAGAACCTACGGGTTAATGATCAAAATTTGTAAGCATCATTCTTGTGTTCTAGACTTTGTGCTAAAACTTCTGATAGCCACTTGAAGCAAAGGAATATAAAGGAGTAGGTTTCCGGAGAACTTTGTGTCACGGTTTAATTTGTTTCTCGCTTTCTATCTTACATCTTTTAATAGACTTTGTGTTATTTTAGATCTAGATCTGGAGTTGCCTTTGCTTATAATTTTGTGCGTTGATATCTATTGGTTTCTTCTATGTGCATGCAATCAACTCTGTTATCTATTGATTGGGTTGCACATCTTCCCTATTTCTTCCCTATGTTTTATTACTTCTTTCTTCTATAAATATTTCCTTTCTTAAAACAGTTGCTTACTTGTTGCAGAGCTATACAACTATGGTTCATGAGCTGAATAGTTAAAGTAAAACCCCATATAGATACTAGCATATTTTAATTGACAAATCTGACACGGGAGCCTCACCGGTAAATGAGGGAGATTTATCTCATGATTGCCTAGGTTTTCAGCTATGCAGAAAATCTAGCCAACAGTTTTTGGCGACTCACTGGGGAACAACTATCTTTGCAGATCAAAGCTTATCTTTTGAAGATCAAAGTGTTTTCCATACAAATCTCAACTTGGCTGAACATCCATTCACCCGATCCGTGAAGGCGCAAGGAAGGACTGATCATTTCTTCAGATTGCAGGAGCAATTCAATTTCAATCATCCTCCTCAAGTTAGAAGCCGCAAATCTAGTCTCTCACCAGGAAGGAGAGTGCACGCTCATCCAGATCCGGATCATCTTCAACATAATCCGGCGGCTGGAATTATTCACCAAGTCTACACAAGGAGAAGACGTGCCCCATTCATCATGGCGAATTAGAACCAGATAGTACCTATCCCATGGGGAGCAGCTTTTGGGCCACTGAACTTGGCTCCACCTATGCACGATCTGCCCAAAGGATCCAAAAGAATTTTCCAAAATTCTTTGGAGATGGAAAGCAAAACCCGGATGATCATTTAACAGCCTTCTTCATATCTTGTGGTGTGCTTGTAGTGGAGCATGAGGATGTCTCAGTTAGACTCTTCATTGAGACTCTGCATGACTTGGTGGAGAATGGTTCTACCTGCTAGCTCGGCACCATAACCAACCCGGGCCACTATGAGAGATGCATTCTGAAAGGATTCAAAGCAGCAGTTGAAGATTCCAGTACCTTGATAACTCAGTGCTCACTCAGTTGAAGAAGGAGCCACATGAGCACATGCGGGATTTTATTGCGAAATTCCAAAGATTATCGTACAAAATACCAACTTCTGCTTCTCTAAATGAAGAGAATCAAAAGGTATTCTTCATCAATGCTTTACTTCCTGAAGTAAACTATCAACTGCAAAGAGCATGTCCTGTTGACTTGTTAGCAGCTCAAAACATGGCGGTTGAAATTGAAGACGACCTCATCATGGCTGGAAAGATAAAGAGCAACACTTCTAGAGCTAAAAGTTCATCCTCTGCTACTTCTGATTCATTGCTGCAAAAGTTAGCAAATGAGATGTCGCAGATAAAGAAACAAATGGCTCAAATGGCTTAGGGCAACAATATTGCCCTGCTCGGAATTTCAACAACCGGAACCGCATTGCTGGTTCCCAAAGATTAGCAATTGAAGCTGCTCCTAAAAACAATGTGGAGATGAATGAAGAAGACCTGGAAGCTGACGCTGATCAACTCGAGAATGATGATTTTGTATGTCCTGCTGGCGACTCCAACATTAATTACCTAAACTACAAATCTGAACATGAGTATGAGGAGCTTCTTGAAAATGATCATGGTCATGCATATGTAGTACTTACAAGATCACAAACTCGCCAAGCTGAAGCATTAACAGACGAGCAAAGAAGGGGCATCCCTTTGTTTTTTTCCTTAGCTCTCGGAAGTAAGCATGCAAGTTCTTCATCTCAACCACAGAAAGCGGCTCAGGTATCTGATTCTATTTCTTCTTTTGACATTATTGATCATGTTAAGAAAACTAGAGTTCAAATGTCAAAAGCTGAATACTTGAGAGTCTTTCCTGAGCAATTAAATAGGCTAGTCAAATATGTACAATCACCAGGACAATCCAATACATCAAAAGGCCTTTTGCCTAAGCCCAAAGATACTCCTCCACAAAACAACACTGCAGTTGTTAAATCCTCACCATCTTCTGAAAGAGTGGAACCTTTCTTTGTCTCCTTATTGTTTAATGGTTTCAAGTTAAGCAATTGCATTCTAGATTCCTGTGCTTCTGACAATGTCATGTCAGCTAAAGTTGCAAATGCTCTTGGGCTTACCTTAACAAAGACCATAAAAAGGTGCTACTCCATGGAGAGACAAATCCCTTTAATCGGACAAATCAAAGATGCAAAAGTTGTTCTGGCAACTTTTCCTGACAAAAGATTAAAGATGACAATTCTAGTTGCAGATATCCTGTCTCCTACGGTATGTTGCTGAGCAGAAACTTCACGTAAAGAATTGGGAGGAGAAGTAAAGATGGATTGGTCATGTGCTCATATTCCTATCAAGGGGATTAACCATAAGCTGGAGCCGGAAAAGAAGTCCAAGTACACGGTGACAAAATTTGAGGATCCTAGATCTCAAATTCTTTTTCAGGAATTTGACCGTGGGGTCTATTTCTTGGAAATGGATAAAGGCGTTTCAAAGCCAAAACTTCAACCAGATCCAGAGCCAGTAAAAGAAGAAGAAAAAGTTTGGACTGGAGTTTAAAGGGACATGTTGTTCTTTTGGATCAGGAGCCAGCGTTTTACTAATATCTCCAGATCATGAGATATTCCCATACTCCCACAAGCTGATGTTCGAGAACACCAATCATACGACGGAGTATGAAGCATTGCTTCTAGGAATGGAGCAAGCTAAAAAGAAAGGAGTAAACTCCTCAAAGCCCAAGGAGATGTTGAACTTCTAGTAAAGTAGGTTCGAGGGCAAAGTCAAGTCAAAAGAGATAAGCTGGAGCATTATAGAGATAGAGTATTTTTGCCACATTCGATTTTGCAGCCTTCTCTATTGACTTCATTCCAATAAATCAGAATTCCAAGGCAGATTCTTTGGCAGTCACAACTGCACTATTGAATCTGGATAGACCACCGTCCATATTCAGACAAGGAAACTATAAAGTGGAGATGATCTACCGCCCCAAAGTCCCTGATAATGTTGAACAATGACAGACTTTCAATGAGGACAAACAAACATCTGCATTTTTGGAACAAGGCAACTTTGACATTGTACGTTGAAGGGAGTAAATCACCACCACGACAAACAGTCACAGGCAAAACTGATCCAGGTTATGGTGATAGCAGTGGAATGATCCAACCAAAAGGTAACAAAATCCCCAAGGGTTTGGTTTCCTTAGTGGAGATTTTCAACAAGCATGATGTACCTGAAAGAAGAACAAAGAATATGGTGATAGTTCTTCCTCAGAAATGCAGCAAATAAATCTGAGAATGAGAGAAGTTGATGCAGACTTGCCCGCCACGGAGAGAAGAAAGGATGAGCCACCACCAGATGAAGTTGATAAGGACTTGCCCAAGATATTTGACAAGAAGGCTAGAGAAAAGGAGTTCGAGATTAGAGACTGGGTTCTATGGTGGGACAAGAGACATGAACCGAAGGGCATGCACGTCAAATCTGATTCACTTTGGAAAGGGCCCTTTGTGATTAAAAGAGATGCCGGAATGGACACTTTCTTCCTTGCCTACCGGAATGGAATTGAGTTACCACTTCCTTTCAATGGGCAGCATCTGAAGCTTTTCCGGACATAAAAAGCAGGGTAAAACCTGTATGTATATAAATAAAACTTTGTTGTTTTTTTCCTTTTCTTTGTTTTGTTTTTTTTTTTTTTTGACCTCGAGCCTAATGGACAAGACTCGAAACCAGAGATGTTGGGATCTCATCTTCACTGCTGTCATTCTGACAGAGGCAAAGATGTCCACAGACGGAGCCAACTGGTGTCCCTAGATTTCACCCTAAAATCTGAGACTACCCATGTAAAAAAATTTACTTTTAAAATAATGGGTCGTTTTGTGTTTTTATTGCCAGAAAGTTTCTATAGTGTGTCAAGATATTCCCAAAAAGTCATATCAGCCAATTTCGACAAATACCCAGATGCCCGAAATTGTTATATTCTGTCACTGGGGTTTTCCTGTGGGAAATTTGTATTTAATTATTTTGAGCCCTGTTTGACACAAATTGTGCTCTGGTTTAACCCTATTGTGATTGTACGTGTCAATATTCCTATATACCAGTAGGGTTTTAACCAGGAATGAATTCTGGGCTTTATTTGTGATTTCTGACAACGTTTTGTGTTTATGGTGTTTTCTCGTTTTGTTTTCTGTGAAATTTCTCTGGATCAATTCTTTTGCCGGTTTGGTCTAATTCTTTGCCTATGTATCTGGAGATCACCTATGCACGTTGTGCCAGAAGGAATTCACCATCGGAGGTCTGGTTCTCTCGGAAAAGACGAAGTCGTGCACCAAAAAGCTTCTTCTGGGCAGGCCGCATTTTTGGAAAAAGAGGGTTTGAAGTGAATCATGGGATTTTGGAAGCAGCAGGTAGGTGGGAATTTTGTACCTACCTAGCATTAGCAAAGCTAGCAGGTACTTTTTCCCATGAAAGTAACGCCACTTAAGTCACAATGGGAAAATTAGAGGCAACAGGCAGGCGGGAATTTCTTACCTGCCTTGCAGGGTAAAAATTCCCATTGTGAAATAAAAGAAAAATCACTTAAGGCATTGATGGGATTTTATTACCTGCCTTGTAGGGTAAATAATCCCATCATGAAATTCAAACAGCTTAAGTGAATCATGGGATTTTAGGAGCTGCCTTGCGCAGGTAAATAATCCCATTATGAAAGTCGAACAACTTACGTGGATCATGGGATTTTTGGAGCTGTGGTGCAGGGTGAATAATCCCTTTGTTAATTGGCTTTTAAAAATAGAATTCACCCTTGCCAAAAGTGCGACCCACCTTGGGTGAATAATAATGCATTTAAATAATTTTTATTAATGTTTATTCACCCAATTTTGGTGTCCAAGCATGGAGAAAAGTCAACAAAGAAGAAGGTAAGGGAATTTAAAAATAGAATTCCAAAATTAAATAAATATAATTTATTTAATGCAGCCCCCTTCATGTCAAAAAGTGCGCCCATTTGGGAGAGGAATAATACTTTTTTAAGTATTAATTGATTTAATTAATTCCTATTTTTAGTGGCTAAGGTCAAAGCATATTGTGAGGCTTGAGTTAACTGGAAGCAGAGAGCTAAAATTAAATAAATTTAATTTATTTAATGGCAACCATAAGCATGCACAAAATAGGCACCCCATTTGAAGAGTGAAGCTTATTAAATAATTAATTAATTGTTAGGAACATGAAATACATTAATTAATTATAGAATTATGAGGATTATATAAGCAGGGGCTGCCATAAGGGTGAATTAATTAATTCAAATGCAGAGAAGTGCAGCCCAAACAAAAAGTGCGCCCTATTTGGAGAAGAATTTTGCTCAGAAGGTGTAATTAATGCTGGAAGCTTCCAAATTTGGCGCCCAGGTTTGAAGGAGCTTGATTTGTGTCTGAATAATTGTCTGCATAAGTGATATAGGTGCTTAGGTGTTGGTAAAATTCATGTTTGTTTTGCATGCAAATAAAACATCAAATTTTGGGGCAACAGGCTTGATATATGCAGATTTTTATAATTAAAATCCACTGTTCATGTTTCGGTTGCCATCTTTGTCTGAATTAATTGCAGGAATTCATCACAGGTGCTTTTATAAGAGAAAGGGAGCTTAAATCAATGTCCAATACATTGAACATATCCTCCGAATCTGAAGAATTATCCAGATATGCACCGGTTGTGAAGAATTTCGGCCGAATAAAGAGGAAAAGAATTGTTCAGACAAAGATTGCTCCAGCCATGGAAAAGCGGGATGAACGAGAAAGCTCAACGAAATCATGCATTACTTCCAGATTTGCTAACATTGGAGACACAAATCCAGGCCCAGATCTCATAATTAAAAAAGCTTTCGCAAAAATTCATCCTCTTGTTTCTGATGCAGCCCGTGTAGAAGTCAGTGCATGGAAAATTTCTTCCAGGATCTTGTGCATGTGCTCCCAATCTTCCAGTTGAAGCCTTCATTGAAGTTGCATTCACCGGAGTGCTTTCCAAAATTTTTAATTGCTCATATGCAATTAAAAATAAAATGATGAGTTATTTATGACAGAACATTGACCGATGCATGTACTGAGAAGAAGAAGCGTAAAAGCTTCAAGGATAAAAGGGAATACAAGGCGAGGGCAACACCCGTAAGCAAAATTCCAGATCCATTTGCTTCTTCCAGATCCAGCTGCTCCTAGATCCAGTCTGGTGAGAATCAAAGGCAAAAGAATCAGCTGCATGCAGAATATGAAAAGGAACAAGACTGCAACTTTCCTCTTCCTTCTTCTTTCCTCCGACAAAGTAATTGTTGAGCGATCAATTAAATTATACAACTTAAGTGATCGGTTTAAAAGCCATTACTTGAAGAAGTCAACTACTTGGAGATAGGTGGTAGACGTGCTAAATAGAAGGTTCTATTTTCTGTTGCAAATCATGCATGTCATGCAAAGAGGAATTTCAAGAGGGAGATTGCTAGTTGTTTCCTTTCCGACTTCCACATGTGCCAATTCAACTAAAAGCTTCCGACTTGTAATTGCCTCTCTACATTCTATAAGTAGAGGAAGAACCTACGGGTTAATGATCATAATTTGTAAGCAGCATTCTTGTGTTCTAGACTTGTGCTAAAACCTCTGATAGCTACTTGAAGCAAAGGAATATAAAGGAGCAGGTTTTCGGAGAACTTTGTGTCACGGTTTAATTTGTTTCTCGCTTTCTATCTTACATCTTTTAATAGACTTTGTGTTATTTTAGTTCTAGATCTGGAGTTGCCTTTGCTTATAATTTTGTGCGTTGATATTTATTGGTTTTTTCTATGTGCATGCAATCAACTCTGTTATCTATTGATTGGGTTGCATATCTTCCCCATTTCTTCCCTATGTTTTATTACTTCTTTCTTCTATAAATATTTCCTTTCTTAAAATAGTTGCTTACTTGCTGCAGAGCTATACAACTATGGTTCATGAGCTGAATAGTTAAAGTAAAACCCCCATATAGATACTAACATATTTTAATTGACAAATCTGACACGGGAGCCTCACCGGTAAATGAGGGAGATTTATCTCATGATTGCCTAAGTTTTCAACTATGCAGAAAATCTAGCCAACAGGGTCGCACTTTTTGGTAAAGGCTGGTTTTTATTTTTAAAAGTCAAATTTGATGGGAATATTCACCCTGCATGGCAGCTCCAAAAATCCCATTATCCACTTAAGCTGTTTGACTTTCACAATGAGATTTTTCACCCTGCGAGATAGGTAAGAGATTCCCATCAATGCCTTAAGTGATTTTTCTTTATTTCACAATGGGAATTTTCACCCTGCATGGCAGGTAAGAAATTCCCGCGCTGCTGCCTCTAATTTTCCCATCATGACTTAAGTGACTTTTCTTTCATAGGAAAAAGTACCATGCAAGGCAGGTACAAAAATCCCACCTGCCTACTACGACCAAAAATCTCACTGCAGCTTAAATCCATCCATTCCAAAAATGTGACTTGTCCAAAAGAAACTTTTTTGTGCACGACTTCGTCTTTTTAAAGAGAATCTAACTTCCAGAGGCTGATTCCTTCTGGCATGGCAGCCGTAGATAATCTCTAGATACTCCAGGAAATAAATCAGGATCTTGTGGCGAAGGAATTGATCTAAGGGAATTTCAGAGAAAAATACAAGAAAAATAACAAAAACGTAAAGCGTTGCCGAAGTCTGAGATAAAGTCCAGATCCATTCTGGTGAAAATCCTACTGGTATATGTGAATATTGATATGCAAAATTTCAACAGGGCTAAACCGGAGCACAATTTACTTCAAACAGGGCTCAAAATAATTAAATAAACTTTTCCCACTGACAAAACTTGATGAAGGGATAAAACAATTTTTGAACCGGGTATTTGTCGAAATTGACTCTATGATTAATTGGGAATATCTCGAACACAATACAGACATCTTACGCAATAAAAACACAAAACGACACGTTATTTTAAAAGTACGAAATTTTTTTACATGGGGTAGTCCCATATTTCAGGGTGAAATCTGGGGACACCAAGGATCATGGTTAGCATCATCCAAATACAAATTAATCTCAAAATTTGAATCAATAATCTCAATGTAATGGATTGAACCTTTACCTTTGCAATTGTGACCTCTTACCCATGGAGACTTGCAATCAAAACACTATCCTCTTCTTCTTAGCTCATCCCTTTCAACCAAGGTAATGACTCTTTGCCTTTGAATGGTTCCCTTCACTCTAAATGCATGATACTTGGGAACAACGGAAAGAGAAGCAAGAGTACTTTCCATTTCCTCATACTCTTGCAATCAAAACATTATCCTCTTCTTCTTAGGTCATCCCATTCGTCCTTTTGTGAGCTGTTTTGGGGCTGATTTCTATGTGGTGGGACATAGGGCTGATTGGGCCTCTTTGGGGCCTCTTTTGATGACCCAAGGGGCTACCCTCTAAATCAGATCCTTCTATAAGCTGTTGTAAATCAGATCTTGGCTACCCTCTAAATCCACTTTTGGACAACAGTTGTGAGACATTAGGATGCTGCTCCTTAGGCCCATAATTCCCTCTATAAGCTGCACATTCTAAATCCTAAACTTTAGTAATACAATCTTGTAAAGTCTTAGGATTAAAAACTCTTACCAAACCTTTTAGAGGTTCCATCAAACCTTCAGTGAAGAGGACAACCAATATTTTCTCACTCACATCCAAAACCATGACTGCAATCCTTTGAAAATCCGTTACATACTCATCAACATTACCCAATTGTTTTAGTTGAGCCAACTCTCTAAAATGAAGTTCGGATCCTTCCTATCAAACCTTTCCATGATCCTTTGACTAAACTCTTCCATCGTGTGGATCAAATCATGACCTTGGGTGTGCATACCATGGAACCACCACTCATGTGCCATGCCTTCCAAGTGAAGGGTAACAAATTTGAGGGCCTCTTCTTCTTGCATGGGGTTGAGGGAGAAGTAGGTCTCCATCTTTTGCAACCAAGCTCTCATTGTAATAGCATTAGAACCATCAAAGTTAGGGAGTGAAACCTTACCCAACCTTTGTTGAAGGTTCTTATGTGGTTGCTTATTGAATCTTTTGACTTCTTGCCCATCTTGAGGGCACAAAACTCATCAAACCCCAACATGTCTCTTGTGGCTTGGCTCAAAGAACCATACTCCAATCTTTGAGCATCAATTAGCTCTACTAAAGTGGGCTCTTCTTCTTCTCTTTCTCCATTGGTCTCCTTAGGCAAGAAGACATCTTTGAAAAACTTAGGTGTAGAGCCACCACCTCCCTTATGTGAGCTCTCTCCATTGGAACTTGCAGATTTATCTTTGCCCAAAGCATCCTTGATGAGCTTGGACATTTGCTCACTCATGGATTTTTGAAGTTCTTATCCACACCCTTGCATCAATTCATGCAAGAAATTCATTTGATCCGGCGTGAATGCTCTTCATCCATGTTTCCCTTATTCCTCCTTTTGTAAAACAGAAATTCTTCTTTCCCTGCATCCACAAATCATCCACATGAAAAGAGGAAGAAAATCTCTGATACCATTGTACTATCCCCTTTTGGAATATTAATTAAATTTTATTAAACTACTTGCAATGGAAGTAAACTTAGAAAAGAAACCCTTCTAGGTTCACCTCAACTAACCCAGTGTTGGTTTCAATACAACCCAAATGGGGTTGGAGTGAGCCAAGGTAAGGGTTCAGATGGGCTATCTAGTCGGAATTAGCACTTCTTTAACCAATTAAATTGCAAAAGTAGTAAAATAAATTAAAAATGTTGGAAAATAGTTGAAAACTTCAAAAATTAATATCTTCCTTAATATTGACTCATTTTGCATGAAACAAATTGCAAATGGAAGATAAAATTAGGAGCTTTCAAATGAACCAACAATAAAAAAATTTCAACGACCGAAACCCACTTATATCAGCCCCAAAATCTGCAAAACAAGTCACTAGGGTTAAGGAAAAATTAGGAAATTAATTCCAGCCTTATTCTTCACTTCCCAACACTCTAAATCACCACTTTCAGATCTGCATTAATGAATTTATGACAGCAGATCAAAAACCCTTCAAACCCTTCCAAAATATGATAGAAATTCACCTAAACCAGTCGATTTATTAAGAATAAATTCCAGCAAGGTTAGCAGCTCCAAATATCATGAAATAAAGTGCATTTGCAATAGAATAATGAGCAAGAACAGTTCAGATTTTATTCTTGCCAAAAACTATTCAAAAACACCATAAATCTCCTTCAAACAAGTCGATTTATACCATGACAAACCAACAACAATTTCAGAATTTATTGATAAAAAGATAGCTCAAAGACTCTCCAAATAAGCTCTCAAACTCCCTCAATAATGGTGACTTCACATATATTGAATAAAAATGCAAATAACTTATCAATCCAAGCTCTCAAGGGCACACACACTTCACAATGGGTGGTGTTGATGAACACCTTTTGTTTTTGATCACTAGTGGACATACATCCTTCATCAAACATGAAGATAAATTATAATAACCGTCAACATGTGAAAAGAGGTGCCCCTCATATTCTTTTATAGATATTCTTTGCTCATTCTCCAAAACTTTCTTCCTTTTGGCGCCATCTTTCTAGGAGAGAATCTTTATTTTAAAAATTGTCTGGAAGTCACACTCAAAAACAAATATTAAATGCATGGGAAATTAAATATATCAAATGATGCCCATATGAATCGACCCATGCTAAAATAAATCGATTTATTCCAAATAATAATAATTGAATAATTGCTCCCACCCCCCACTTCGCTTCCACCTCGGCCAGACCGGTCACCAGGTCATCTAGAAGGCTTAACCTCGATACTCTTGCTGTGGGGAAGGGTCCTCATGAAATTGAAATAGCACATGACCTCCTGAATATTAGCTGAAAGACTGCGTTTAGTGCTAGTCCCAGGGATATGAAGCTGCTGATTGAAGGATGAGGTTAAAAACTTGGCAAAAACAAAAGGAAAGAGGGAGGAGGAGGAGGTGGGTATTGATAATGCCCAGATTGAAGATATCTACAAGAAGTGAACTCCTTAGACTCCCGTTTAGGGAAGGCCAAAACTCGTCATGATTACAATATGGCCATTTAGTGCGATTGAGGAATTCATTGAGCAAAGACATGTCGAAATGTCTCCAATCTCGGTGGAGTTCGGCAACACTTTGGGGCAATGATAAGGAAAACAAAAGGACCATTGATCAGTGGATAAGACCGACGCTTGCCCACATGACAACTTTGGGAATGTTCGAGATCCGGAAGAACATCAAAACCAAAGCATCAACAAAGCTGCCAAGAAGTAGTCAGAGGTGCTTTAGCTGCTCTTGTATGTTTTTTTGCGGTCTCTTCTGCGATTTTTTTTGCAGAGTTTTTGCTATTTTGTCTTGTTTGGGTAATTGTTTCTTGGCTACTTTGGGATTCATTGTCACACTTGGATTCGATCCTTTTTTTTTTCTGGTTTTCATTCCTATTCGGCTCCTAGGCCCGCTTTTTAAAAGGGTGATTTTAATTTTTAAAAGCCACCTAAATATTATTTAATTAATTCCCATTTAATTTTATATTTTGGGAATTAAATTAAATAATCTTCATAATTAAATAATTATTGCTTTCTAATTTCAAATGATAAAAATCACTCTCCGGCAATAATATTTAATTATTTAATATAATTTTCCCCTTGCAACATCCCAAATCCCACGGGGAGAAATAGGATAAGGGTCTTCAGAAAATGGGGACATTACATAGAATCTACAGGGTGCCTGATATAAAATGGATTTTTTATGGGCTTACCCGTCAATGTGGCTAGGAAATATGCTTCGTTATCAATTTTTTGTGATAATGGAGGGACCCAACCAATTAGGATTGGCTTGAATTTTCCTTTTTGTTCTTTATTTGTGTTGGTCTTTTGATTTTTTTGGGTATCTTATCAACTAACTTGAGATACTTTTGGTATGTTCTTTATAAGATAAACTTTCTTGAGACGATTTTGATAAGCTCTTATTAAAATATGAGGCTTATTTATTAGTGTTATTTAAATATTAGTTTAGTGTTAACTAATCAACGGCTGAAACTAATCAACCACTTTGTAACATTCTTTCACATAATAAAATGACGAACACACAATGATAATGTGTGCATTCCAGTTTCTCTTCATTTTTTTTGTATATTCTATTCTTTTCTCTTCATTTTAACATTCTATTCTCTTTCTCTCTTCATATTCTAACATTGGTATCGTGAGCAACAAACCGAGGAGAAAGAGTAGTAAGAAGAATTTTGTGGATTTTCAAATGCATCTAGGGCACATGACATAAGTTTCAAGTTTCAGTAAAAATACAGACATCATTTAGGGCTTATTTGAAGGGCACGAAATAAAGTCATGAGTTTCAGGTTCATATAAAAGAATATACATAGACGAAAGGACATAAAACTTAATTGCAAATACATCATTGCGTTTTCAAAGGCGAATAATAGTCGCGAAAAGGCAAGAAAGACAGTAAATTGCAAAGACGAATTAAATCGAGGGCAATATACATACACAGTCACAAAAGCTGAAAAAGACTCTACAAGAGGTTGTGAGTGATTCGCGAGGTTGGAAAGTCTTTGAGTCGAATTCGATATTCAAAGATCAGCGAGGGTTGGAAAGTCTTTGAGACGAGGTCGTAAAAGCCACGAAATTGAAAACGAGGTCGCAAGAACGGACGCAAATCCTTCCTACGAACTAGGGCTCATGAGTCCAATCATGAAAGGCACAAAAGGGTTTTATAGGCTTATGAAGAATTTTAAGTGACATAAGGTAAGTGTTCAGTCAACTAGGGCATGCATGGGAATCCTATCTACCGTTGTGAAAGCACGAACTAGGGCTTTTAATTTGGCCACGAATGAACTGTGTTACTCTTGGAGTCAATGATAAAGAATTATCAAGTTATTGAATGAAATATTTTTCAAGAGACAGATTAGATCATAAAGAAAAATATGAAGGGAAAATTCCAAGACAGACAAACCAAATAGTGTTGGAAATCCACCGGATGTTGGCATTGATGAACTCTCTGATAGAGAATGCATTTTTAAAAATAATTGCAACACTTTGAAGACATGAAGGAATCTAGTGTAGGTGAAACTCGGTATGGATGGTTGTCCAAATAGTTCGGGAGTCTATGAATCTTGGGAATTTACCCTTACGAGGGTCATGAGACAACTTGATGGAGTACAATTGGAGTAGCTCAATATGGATGGTTGTCCAACAATTTGGGAGATTCTGTAATTCGGGAGTTCGGGGAGGTGGAATCCGGGAACTCGGGAATTCAGCTTGGGAACTACACCTTTATGAGGGTCAAGGAGGTAGCTTGATGGAGTTCTACTGGTTAAAGCATTGTTTTCAAAACGGAAAGCTTTTGAAGAATGTGTGGTCCTATTTGGTTCTATAATTTCAATCTTCATCGTATGTTCTATAGAGTAAGCCTTAAGAGGGGGTATTAAAATATAAGGCTTATTTATTAGCATTATGTTAATATTAGTTAAGTGTTAACTAATAAACGGTTGAAACTAATTCAACCACTTTGTAACCATCTTTCACATAATAAAATGATGGACACATGATGATAATGTGTGCATTCCGGTTTCTCTTCATTCGTTTTTTGTACATTCTATTCTTTCTTTATTCTCTCTATCCGCATATTCTAACAACTCGACATGCTTAATGCGTGAATCCGTGTCTCATCTAACATTTCTAATTAATGAAATTGTTTTTCTCTATAACTATTTTTGTCAATAATACCTTTTAATGATACCCTCAAGGAAGGAATTTCTGGCTAAAGGGGAATTACTACTTCTACCTCATAGAGTGAGTAGGGGGTTACCATAAAAGTTGTACATATGTTTGTGCAGTAGACCCATATGGCATAATGTATTTGGTTGTGCCAATCAACACCATGTTTGTTGACAGTCTTGGATAGGATAGTGATCATAGTCTTATCATAGGCTTCTATTTGTCTGTTTCCTAGTGGACGATATGGTGTAGATAATGTTTTCTTGATCTTCTTTACAGTGCATAATTTCTTTACTGTTTTGTTCTTGAATGATTAGCCATTATCAGTAACAATATAGGATGGTAGGCCAAATCTGGAGATAATATGTGTCATAAGGCACTTTCTGATTTGTTTGTTTGTGGTGGACTCGAGGATGCAACCTCAACCCACTTCGTAAAATATTTAGTAGCTGTAATAACGAACTTATGACATTTTGAGAACAGCGGATTAATTTTTCCAACCAGGTGAAATCCCCATATGGAAAATGGCCATGGTGGAGCAATAGGTTGTAATTCTTGCATGGGGTGTGTGTAAGGTTGTTGTATCTTTGGTATTTATCAAACAATTTAACATATGCATAACAATCTTCTTCCATTGTACTATGATAGTAACCCATCTTGAAAAGTTTGTATGACACATTTTCTACTAAAGTGTCCACTACATTCACTACTATGAACTTTTTGTAATGTAATTTGAGCATCATAATGACTTGAACATTAGACTAATTTCCCATCCAAAGGAGCTCTTGAATAATACATCCCCAATTACAACATATCCAAAGGCATCTCAACGTAAATTTGTTCGATCATTTCTAGAGAATTTTGTAAGTATAGTTTCTTAAGATAGGTAATTGTATATAGCTGAGTACCATTCTAATTTTTTTGTACCACTATCTAACGTCGGGATTGGTAATGGTGTCCCCAGATTTCACCCTTTGAAAAAAAAATCGTTCTTTTAAAATAGCGGGTCTTTTTTTGTTTTTATTGCCAGAAGATGTTTGTATCATGTTAGGATATTCCCAGTGAATCATATGAGCCAATTTCGACAAATACCTAGATGCCCAAACTCATTTTATCCCTCCGCCAAGTTTTGTCTACAAATTTTTTTATTTAATTATTTATTGAATAAATAATGCCCCGTTTGAAGTAAATTGTGTTCCGGTTAAATCCTGTTGAAGTTTTGTATGCCAGTATTCACTCATCTCATTAGGGTTTTCACCAGGAATGAATTCAGAGCATTTTCTACAACTTCTGGCAACGTTTTTCGCTTTTATTTACTTCTTTGCATTTTTCTCCAGTTTTCTCCATTTGTTTCTCTGTGAAATTCCCCTAGGTCAATTCCTTCGCCAGTATAGTCTGTTTAATTGCCTAAAGCATCTGGAGATCATCTACCGACACAAAGCACCAGAAGGAATCAGCCTCAAAATGCAAGCTTCTGACCAAAAAGGATGAAGTCATGCACAAAAAGCCTCTCCTAGTCGCATTTTCTGGAATTAATAAGTGTAAGCTGCAATGGGATTTTTAGTAGTGGCAGGCAGGCAAGAATTTCTTACCTGCCTTACAGGGTACTTTTTCCCATGAAGTCAAAGTCACTTAAGCTGCGATAGGAAAATTAGAAGCAGCAGGCAAGCGGAAATTTTTTTCCCGCCTTGCAGGGTAAAAATTCCCAGTATACAATAAAGAAAAATCACTTAAAGCACCAGTGGGAATATTCTACTTGCCTAGTAGGCTAACTTTTCCCATCAGAAGGTTTTATTCACCCATACAAGTCGCACTTTTTCAAAAGAAGCTATTTTCAATACAAGTCGCACTTTTTGGGAAGTCACTTAAGCTGCAGTGGGAAAATTAGAGGTGGCAGGTGGGAATTTATTACCTGCCTTGCAGGGTAAAAATTCTCATTATAAAAGTCAAATAACTTAAGTGGAAGAAGGGATTTTTAGAGCTGCAGTGCAGGGTGAAAATTCCCATCAGAAGTTGACTTCTTATTTTTAGAATTCACCCTTGCCAAAAAGTGCGACCCATTTAGGCATTAAACAATGCTTTTAATGATATTTATTAATAGCTGCTTTGCCTAATTTTGGCGCCAAGGATGGAGGAAAAGTCAATGCATGAAGATAAGCCAAAGAGAACTGAAGGAAGCATGCTAAAAATAAATAAAATAAATTTATTTAATGGCAGCCAACAACATGCAAAATTAGGCACCCAATTTGGGTGAATAAACATGTTTGTTTATTAATTAATTGCCAGGAATAGGATGAACAATTATTAGAAATAGAATGTTGAGGGTTATATAAGCATGGGCTGCCATAATGAAGAAGCAATTAATTATTTTTGCTAAGGATTGCAGCCCAGACAGTTTTGGCGCCTAGGAAAGGAGGATTCATGCATCTGAAGTGTTTTTCATTGCCGGAAAGCTTCAAGGTTTGGCACCCAGGGTTGGAATGGCTTGATTTATGCTATGTTGCTATAAGTGCCCAGGTGAATTTAAAAATATTTATGCTTGCTTTGCATGCAAGCAAAACCTCAAATTTTAGGGCAGCGAGTTTCATATGCAGATTTTTGGTGACAGAAATCAAGTATTCATGCTCTGGACTTCGTCTTTGTCTGAAATAATTGCAGGTATTCATTACAGTGTTCATACAGGTGAAAGGGAGTTTAAATCAATGTCAGGTACATTGAATATATCTTTCAAATCTGAAGAAATTGCTAGATCTGCACGAATTGATCTAGTTATAAAGAATTCTGACAAGATTAAAAGAAGAACACAAACAAAGATTGCCCAGACAAAGATTGCTCCATCCATGATGAAGCGAGATGAAAGAGAAGGGTCAACAAAATCATGCATAGCTTCCATATTTGCTGATATCAATGACACAAACATAGGCCCAGAACCCATCTCCGAAATAATTGACAGATCAGGGCGCGAGAAAGACATTTCTCATGCGGGCAATGAGAAGCAGTGGAATTATTCAAACATCAACATTCCCAGTCATAGCTCAGTTGCCCGAATTTGTCATGGAGTGTGTGATCATATTATCCTCTTTCTGAACAATTCGGGGGATCTTTGCGGGAAAGACAATTATTAGGCAGAATGCATAGTTTATCAATTATTGTTTGAAGATTATGACACGAACGGTGGTGATTACAATTAGCATGCTGGATACACGAGTGCAACAGATGGGAGAAACACAAAGCGATTGCGTGGGCATAATGAACAACAGATATATGATGAAAAATCCCGAGTCCGCATCAAAGTTCCCGAGGACTCTTCCGCGATCCAACTTGGTGCAGGAGGTGGATGATATCACTAAATTACTTTGCAGGTTAAGTGGAAAAGCCAATACTCACAACTTTCGCTCATGGATGTATGCTTTTGTGAGGACTATCGAAATCAATAGAGTTGATTCGATAATCAATTGAGCAGAGATCATCAGTGACAGGATCGGTGAGCAACTTCGAAGTGTGAGGTGGACTTACAGCTTCAAAATGACTTCATACTTGGTATATGCTGCAGCCTCACAGGGCATATTTTCTAAGTTGGATAGACGGGGCGTACTTGAGAAAGATCCTATCTTTGATTGCTATCCACAGTTGACAATTCATGAATGCCACAAAGATTACAAAGCGGTCAATGATGGGTTCTTCTATGAATTCATCTGTAAACTAAATAGTGATCTAAAGACTAACAGGGTGAGTAAAGAAGCTTGGGAAGCTGTATCTGAACATGGCTGCATTTTCATCCAGTTTGCAGACTTCACCTATCTCAGGGTGACTGGCTTTTTGGGAGAACCAGTAAAGTTGCTGAGGTATCCAAACAACAAGTGGGTCATCATGGAGTTGTGTAGATAGCTCGTGGAGATGCATGACTTACAATCAAAGCGACACAAGTCTACAAGTTTCTTTCCAGTCATAGTGGGTTACTACAACTGCCAGAGCATCCACAAAGCTAGAGGAGTCGAAGCTGAAATGTTTTCTGAGTATGAACCTGAGTTCTTCCCAGCACGGATGAACTTTGACCCATATGGAGTAGCGAGGAAGACAATCTCCCAGGAATACTCACATGTGCCTTCGTTGGAGGACTTTTGGATGAAGTTCGAAACGAGTATGAAGTCAAAAAGAAAGACTTCAGGAGGTTATGGGCGCAACAGGTGTCTGATTATGGTTTGGCACAGATACCTGCAGATCTCGATGATGATGGGCTTGTGATACTTGACTCGTATCATCAGATGGGAGGAGATAGAGCTTCTCTTCAAGAAAACATTGGTGGTTGCCAGATGATTGAAGAAAGATCTTCCGCAATTCTGGTTAACACTTTGAACTGGTTGCTGACAAAGAGGTATTGCCTAGATGAACATTGATGAACTAGATCATAGGCAGCTTTACCACGGGAGACTCCAGCAAAAGAAAGCACGAAGGTGAAAGCAACAGAAGGCCGAAAAAGCTTAAAGTTCACAAGAAGTCTCACATACAAGAGAAGGCCAAATCTACAGCTATCGTGTCAGTTCTAGCTTCTCCAACATCAACTCATAGCACTTCAGCAGCCCCAGAACCTCAGAGAGATCTTGTTGTTCCTCCTTTGAATCCAGCGTCATTTGTATTTTCTCCTCGACCACTCAGGTCTTCACCTATCCATGCGGAGAAGTTGAAAGCACAGATGGCGGAGTTTGAAAAGGCATTATCTTTGGACAATTCAGAGGGTGGCAGTCATAACATAGTGGCAAATTCTGATAGAGCGGAGTCAGAGCATGAGATGGTGGTGCACTCGGCGACTTCTCATTCCCCAAGAAGCAACTTTTCATCATGGTTAGCTTTGCAGACGATCCCAGAAGCCAGAGAGGAGATCAACCTGGAAGAACATGACTTTCAACTGCTCCTGAGTTTGGGTGGAAGAGATAGAAGACCTAAAGTTTCCAAAATGACTTCTAGGTTGATTATTGAGGAATCGGGACAGAAGTTCGTTGAGTTATCTGTTCCAGCAGAAGGAAAGCACAAGGGAGATCTCATGGCAATTGATATAGCAGTGACCAAAGTGCTAATAGGTCAAACTACCACAGAAGGATTAAAGCAGGATACGCAGACACTAATGAATGCTTTATTCCTTAAGCTTGACAAAGAGAAGGCTGAGAGATCCAAGCTTCAAAAAAAGGTGTTCCAGTTGTGCGCGATCATTGCTAAGGTTGCCAAACCTTCCTCTCAGCCTATTCTAGCACATGAGAAGGTGAGTGATCATATGATGCAGGAGGTAGAAGATGCAGGGAACCAGGTCAAAGATATTGCTCACTGAAAGGAACAAATCATTCATCAAGCTTCAGAGCAATTCGAACCAATACCGGCATAATTGGAGAACATGCACAGGGTAGCATCTCAGCTGAAGGAACTAATGACACAGATAGAAGATGAGAACATAGTTGCTGAAAGTCATCTGGATACTTTGGCTAAGATACACTCACCGAAAGGATGTGTTGATTGCAGAGCAGATTGTGCCTGGCGGATTGGTATAAAAGGGGAAGCAGTTAGAGATTTCAGAGAGATTTCCGTTTCCTTTTGCGTAGAGATCCTCAAACTCATGTTGAAGAGGATGTAGTTGCTGGAGAGTAAGATGGGAGGAATGTCGGAAAGCATCCCAGATGAATTACCTGCTTTCCATGAGAAATATATGCTGGTTGTGCGGAAAGAAGTTGATGAAGCCACCATACCTTTCACGATGCATTCGATTGGTAGACTCATAAAACTTTAGGCAGATGTTGAGGGATATGGGCTTGGTTTAGAGAAAATTAAGGCTAACGTTGTTGCTTTGTCCAGAGGGTTATACTGATTCGGACCGAGAGAGATGCTATTGTTAAAACAAATGGGAAGATGTTGAATTACATGTTTGACAAGTATATTTAATATTAGAACAAAAAGAAAGTATGAGTGTTATAGCTAGTAGATCTTCATTCTTTCTTCTTTCTTCTCTTATTTCTTATATTCCTGGATGAAAATGTAAAATTAAAGTTATTGGTTTAAAAACCATTACTTTAAGTTATTGGGAAAGATTCTTTAAGATAGGTGACAGATGTGCACAATTTTGCCTTAGACTCCTGATGCATGTCACTAAGAGAAGAACTTTAGGAAGATGACTGCCAAATGTTCTCTTTACTTCCTCATCATGTTCTAGTTTCAGTTGTAGTTTCCCATTTGTAATTTCCCCTCTACACACTATAAGCGAGAGGAAGAATCTACGGGTTAGAGGATCAGAATTTGTAATCAACATTCTTGTGGTCCAGACTTTGAGTGTAAACCCTTGATTTTTGCAAGCGAGAGGAATGAGAAGATATTTCCAGAGAGAACTTTGTGTCAACGGTGCATTTTGCTTCTTTTTCTTTCTAGATCTATTCATAAACTTTGTGTTATTATATATCTAGACCCGAAAGTTTCCTTTACTTTGAATTATGTGTTTAATGATCTATTTTTTTAATCTATGTGCATGCGGTCAACTCTGTAAACTATTGATTGGGTTGCACATCCTCACTCTTTTCCCTCGTTTCCTATTATTTTCCTCTTCTGCAATTTTTTTCTTTCTTTTACAGCTGCTTACTTGCTGCAAAACTTTCTAACTATGGTTCATGAGCTACATAGTTAAAGTAATACCAATAGATAGATATTATGACATATAACTGACAAAATCTTACACGGGAGCCTCACCGGTAAATAAGGGAGATTTATTTCATGACTGCCTAGGTTTTTCAGCTGTGCAAAAAATCTAGCCAACAGGTAAAGAATCCATGTTGTCTATCTCTTTGGTAGGTTGTGTCAGTCTCTAAACAATGTATATAGCACGGTCATAGGCACACAAAATAAACAATAATCTAAACAATGCATAAGAAAATGGCACCTAGGTAAACACTTCCATGTAAAAAAACCAGCATATGAACCTTCATTCTATTGTATTAACTTAAGACTATTTACAATGAAAAGAATCACTTCAAAGGTTATGTAAATAATATATAGTCCAACACTACATGTGTAATCGTATAAATACAACAATGTTCTTGGTTCCAGAGTGTGATTATATCGACCAAAGCATTGTTGGTTAGCTGATCTTGAAGTTCTTGGAGGCCAAGCTCAAAGAGTAGTGCAATTCCATTCCAACTTTCCTCCCAAAAAGGGGTATTAGATCCATACCCAACTTCCTATGTTATATGCTTCCTAAGTAGTTCCAGTTTCTTGCAAACATAATAGGTAATTTTTAGAACAAGGGTAATTGCCGAATAGGAAATCAGTATTGGAATAAAACATGTATTTCTCTTGAATGACAACACTCCAAGGGGTAGATGAATTCTTTTGAAAATTTTAGAAAGCTTTCATCACTATGGCTTCATTAAAGTATTTGATCTTTTGGATGTTGAGATTTCCATTATGATTTGGTTGAGAATAATTGTCCAAGTCACACAGTGCTTAAAGATATTAGTCATGCCCCTTTAGAAGTTCCTTTGAACTAGGGAAGTCATTCTTCCACATGATTTACGCACAAGACGACCTCACACATGCAAGGTCATACATGCAACTTGTAAAAAACAATAAGTTTCCTATATGAATTCAATGAGGAAAATTAATATAGGTGTACAACACAAGTATAGCTCTTATTTGAGTGTAGGAAGAAAGATCGCAACATCCATAGTGGGATGCATTCCTAGGACTCTAGCTACTAAACTAATCTTGCACTTGCAAGGCTCGCCTAACCGGACTTGGTTCCTTCCCTAATGAATTCAATTATGAACTCTCTAAACTAACACGTGACCATGTTGTAATGTCCCTTTTTTGGGGGACTTCCGGAAAATAGCTAGGGCTGAATTAGAGATGACTGAAATTAATTTTTAGACGGCTGAAATCAGACTTCTGTGGGCTGGATATGACTGAAAAGGCACACTGAAACCTGCAATTTTTCCCTTCCTAGGGCAGTGACTTTTTTTGAGAACTCCCACAACTTTTGGATGACCTAAACTCGCTGAAAATGTGCCCAATCAAGCTCAAAGATTCTGATTAATTACCAACAATTAAAATATAAACTTATTTTTTACTGCTCCAGAAATGAAGATATGAATTTTCTATAAACCCTCTGTCTTCAGAAGAACTTTAAAAATTCATAACTTTACCTAGGAAGCTCCAAACTTCACGAAACTTGGGATCTTGGGGTTTAAAAATATTAAGAATGCAACTATCAAATCAACTTCCCCAAACATCCACCCAAACATGCCAAACCTGTCTTACAAGCAATTAGTACAAGTCCATCCATGCAAGAATCATACCACACATCCATCAAAACACATCCAAAATACTCATGATGCAAGACGCCTAGGGCAGGATAGAAAGATATCAACTCCAAATTCTTTGGGATATTCAATAGTTCTAAATATCCTTGCTTGAGGGTTTTCCTCCTTGATGAGAAAGAAGAGGTACAACCTTTACCCAGAAGAAATAATAAGATTCAACATATGCCATAATGACCAAGCATCCTGCTTTTATAACATAAGGGATGCTATATCATAACTTATGGTTGACGTTATAATAAGTAACTTTTAATTATCTAATTTGTATTTAGAGCCTACATGCTCAAAATACTTTATTTTCTAATTAAGGAAGTTCTTCTATTAGAGCACTAGGCTTCCCAATAGGAATACACGATAAAAACATCTGCTTAGATAAAAATGTCATCCAAGTCTTCCTCTTGCTTCCTTAAGACCATGGGGAAGAAAATGGGTTAAGGTCTTCAAATCCACTAGTCTCCAAAAAGGGACATGACACATGCTCAGGCTCATGTTGCTTCAAAAGATCATTGGTACATCTATGTAAAGAAATTG
Organism: Taxus wallichiana var. yunnanensis; assembly: GCA_018340775.1. Taxonomy (NCBI): domain Eukaryota; kingdom Viridiplantae; phylum Streptophyta; class Pinopsida; order Cupressales; family Taxaceae; genus Taxus; species Taxus wallichiana. The sequence continues at coordinate 732,453,727 of CM031234.1, read as the reverse complement.
ATGGGAGAAAGTAAAAATGTCATCCAAGTCTTCCTCTTGTTTCCTTAAAACCATGGGGAAGAAAATGGGTTAAGGTCTTCAAATCCACTAGTCTCCAAAAAGGGACATGACACATGCTCAGGCTCATGTTGCTTCAAAAGATCATTGGTCCATCTATGTAAAGAAATTGATGGGAGAAAGTAAATATACCTTTGCAAAGATTCCATTTCCTCATTAGATCATCGTTGATTTAGATGAAATGGTAAGGACATAATCACTCATGGGTACATTATTGTCTAATTAGGTTCACTTATGTTTCTAAGTAATGTTGTTGCGTAGAACACAGAACAAGTGACACATAATCTAGGTGACAACTCATCATCACATGTAGGCGAAGATAAATTAAATGGGCGCGCAGAGCTGTGCTCGAGTCTTCAATTTATGCTATGCAGGATCCTTCTAATCAAGCTAAACTCTCGTAAATTTTCTCTTTTTGTATGATTGTGTGTTGAATTCATAGATTGTGTATAACCTTATAAAGTCCCGCACTATCAAAATATTATGCATAGGGGTTGCACAAAGGTGGCGAACCTTCAGTTTATGCTATGCAGGTTCCTTCTAATCAAGCTAAACTCTCGTAAATTTTCTCTTTTTGTATGATTGTGTGTTGAATTCATAGATTGTGTATATCCTTATAAAGTCCTGCACTATCAAAATATTGCGCATAGGGGTTGCACAAAGGTGGCGAATCCGGATGTTCCCACATCAGAAGGGGAGACTGAACATTCCCATGTACATGTATTAGGCCAGATTATTTTATGCTTGGATTGACTAAAAAGTGGTTTGTTTAACAACTCTTGTAGAAGTATGTGAGATTGAGTCACCCAAGATGGTTCAAATTGTCGTATTTTTTCATGGTTCCAAAGCATTATTTTATCGGCCAAAGCATTGTTTGTTAGCTGATCTCGAAGTTCTTGGAGGCCAAGCTCAGAGAGTTGTGTAATACCCTTCAACATGCCTCCCAAAAAGGGTATTGGATGCATACCCAACTTGCCACGTTATATGCATCCTAAAAAGTTCTATGTCCTTGTGACTGGGGCAGTTTTTGATAACATGGGTAATTGGCGAATATGAAATAAATTTTGGAAGGAAACATATATTTCGCTTAAATGATAGCACTCCTAGGGGGTGCTGAATTATTATGAATTTTTTGGAAAGCTTTCATTACTATGGCTTCATTAAAGTATTTGTTGTTTTGGATGTTGAGACCTCCATTATGCTTTGGTTGATAGATAATTGTCTAAACCACACACAATTTCTTAAAGATATCATCCATGCCCCTCCACAAACACTTCCTTTGAACAAGGTTAGTTGTTATTCCACATGATGAGGAATTGGGTGAAGAGTTGCATCAGAATTTGTCCATGATGGCAAGTCAGCCTTGATCAGACTCCAAAATGTTTGATAGATTAAGTCTAGGAAGCCATGCAACCCCGAGGATTTACCATTTTTCAAAGAAAGGACAATAGCCTTTGGTCTCAGAAGGGTGGTGTTGCCCTCTGCCCCTATGATCTTGGTTGTGCATTTGGTAAGGCCCCTATAAGCTTTTATTTTTCTTGGGTTGGCTGGTTCTTTAGTTATTTGAAGAATTTGGTTGAATATGTGAGAATCGTTTGAGAACTGATAAAAGTGCTGTTAGGGTTTTGGAGTTGCATGACCAAATTAATGTGTTGCCCATTTAAAACCATCTTATGTAAGAATTTAGTGTTTCGACTACCCTTGCTAGATCCATTCAATCCTTTATCTCTTCCCCCTAAAAACTTATCGCTTTTTAAATGTAGACAAATTTTGAAGGACATGTAATCATGTGAAAGACTTTGCTCTGATTTGTTTATAATATATACAGATGTGGTAGTTTCTCTTTTGCGGAAGACACTGATACTGTGATGCATTTTGTAATGTCCCTTTTAAGGGTTGAAATTGAAAAAGAAGGAAACCACACAAATCCAAGTGAAGTGAAATCTGATTTTTTATAACAGCAGCTGTATTATTCCTTAAAACCTTAGGGCGAATTGTATAGGATCTTAAATTGACCAAATAACCATCCACGACAGCTGAAAAAGCTTTTAAATAATTATTTCAACCACGGAAATCAATACCCATCCAATTGTCAACAAATAAATGGAGAAAATCAGCAAATATATACTGCTGTAATTAAATTTAGGACAACAGAACATCCACAAATCAAGGCTGAAAATGATAGATAAACTCCACCAAAAATTTAAAAAATAAAGATTCCGACCTTATAAATTACAGAGATTCAAAATATAAAATCAGATTTGAGATTTGTGACCTAGAAGGCACAGACCAGTTTTAAACCTTAGTTGCTCCCTAGGGAAGAGCTCCAAAATTTTTGTAAAACCTTTGCAATCATTCTTCTTGATGTCTCCAACTCAGAATGGAGGGCTTCCGTCCTCCACCAAGCCACAAGGAAGGTTTCTGTCTTCCTTTGATGCCACACAAGAGGGTTTTCGTCCTCAAGTGGAAAGGTAGCAAGTAACTAGCCCAACAAACCAATTGTATATGAAAAATGCGCCAAAAATACAGTGCAAATGAAGTCCTTAAGTCCCTTTTATATCCTTCCCTTGGCCGCTAAGGCCAAATAGAAAAGGACCGACCTCTTAAGCCTTACTTTATCTTCTATTTGCTTCTTTCTTTTCTCCAAACCCAGCTGACCTGTCTCCTAAAGGAAAAACACTGAAAGAAAGCATTAAATCAAATAAAAAAACTGAAATGAAATGCAATTCCTTCCCTTGTTCATTCATACTTCTTTGCCACGAAAAGGGAATGGAAAGAAGTCCACTTTTAGGCCCTCAATTCGAAAAAGGGGACATTACACATTTCTTGTTGCATTAGAATTCTTCCATGACAACAATAGAATATGGACAGGGTACCATCCACTTCCGGGGCTAAATACTTTTTAGAGGATAATACACTAGACTTAAGTTCTTCCTCCATGATCGATCCCACAAGGATGGTTTTTTCCTCCCCCTCGTGATCTTGATTACGTGTTTGGTTAGGTTCTTCTGAGATTTTATTCTACTTGGGCTTTAGTTATGGTTTCTTGGCGAACTCAGTCGCATATGAGAAAATATCTTATGAAAATCTGATAAAAGAGCCATCAGGTTTTTGAGTTGTGTGACTGAATTAACATGTTTCCTATTCATTGTTGACCTGTGAAATAATTCAGTGTTTAAGTCCCCTTGTTGGATCCATCCAATCCTTCATCTCTTTTTTCCAAAGAACTTGCTCTTGCTTCTAAAGGGTAGACAAATTTTGAATAAACGCTTGTTGTGCAACCATGTGATGGGAAAAGTCAGTTTATCTAATTTGTTTCTATAATAGTGTCAATTTTGCTTTAGTAGTAGGAAGTTGTTTGAAAATATTTCCAAATTCAAACTGATGCCAGAGCCAATTGCTCTTTTTTTAAAATGGAAAATAGAAGTGTATTGAGAGTAAAAAGGTGTTACAGAAATCGCCAAGTAAATTGAGGTAAGACCTCATATGCTGGACAAAGATCTTAAAATTTCAAAAATCAACAGAGTAAAAGAAATTTTATTAGACTGTAAAGCACCTTAGAATACTAGTATCTAGGTCTTCAAGAGGGAAAACACATTTCTTGTCTCTTGATACCAAAGAAAGCAAATCTTTGTGGAATCTCACGTTTTTGTGAACAACAAAGGAATTTGGTGTACTTGTCCACCTAGAAGATTCATGAGATCAATTGTAAATAAATGCCAACTAGAAGAGTCCTTATTGTAGAAACTGGAATTGGCTGGAATGGACAGAACAACATGTGTGCTGATTGGAATCCAATAGGCATTAAAAAAACCTTTTGGTGGCTCATATAAGCACATAAAAAGAACAAATAAATGTCTTATTCAATCTTTCATATCACTGCTGCTATCGTAACTGGAGTGTGGTGGCAACAGAAATGTGGTAGATTGAATAAACTTGACAAAAATAGTGCTGGGGGAAGAAATAAATGACCAAATGACAGAGAATGTCGAGTTGGTCACACCATATACTTATATCATTAGCCGAGGAATGGTTTGAAGCTCCCTTCTCTCTTGCATTCGAGGTTATGGCGTGCGTTAAATACCTGGTGTGGAATTCAGGAAGAGGGGATTTATCCCTGTTTTGTCATCACTTGTTGGGAAATGGGAGTCCTTTGTTCCTAGATGAGGTCGTCCGAGTCCATTTGTGAAGCCTCATTCTCTGTCTCTAATGTCTCAAATGATGGTTTCATTTATTTTGCAAGGGGTTAGCCGTCTTGGTTGACCAAAGATTGAGATTGGGTGAGACCATATCTATGAGGCAAGAGTCTTTCGTATTAGAGTCATTATTTCTTTCTTTGTGTTTCTCATGGAAGATACGGTATCATTTGCTTTGGAGGAGAAATCAGTAGGGAGAGAAGACGTGCTTTTAGCTATTGATTGTTGATTAATTTTCCAATTTACAAAAGTCTTATTCGGGAGTGAAGATTATGAGGTGCTTTGTACATGATTCGGATCAATTGTATCCAAAAATGCAAATATCTCAAGTGGGTTTTGGTGGAAAGTTCTAGCTACTATGGAAGATGATTCTTTGTCGTATCTCACATAAGCCTTTTTTTTATTTTCTTCCTACTACTTGCTTTGCTGTTGTATGTGATTTCTTTTGATTTATGCTAATTAGAATTTGGCATTACTTTTTCTTTTGGGTTTATTTGATGCCTTTTCTTGTTGGTTTCTTCCGCTATGTGCAAACAGGTTGTACATGATTTGTTGATTTGATGTAATATGCTCAAATGGACAAAGTTTTCCCCCAAACGGAACAGCTGGAAATCCGTACTAAAACATCAATGTCTAGAAGATATACTCAAAAGATATAATGCAGATCTGAATTATTACTAAAAAGTGCGACTTGCTCTAGGAGTGAAAATCCACAAAATCGGAAGTAAAACAACTCAATTCTTTTCCCAAACAGATCAGCAATTTTTATAAGGACAAAACCATTAGAAAAATAATAGATTTTGGATCAATAATAGGCTGGAATTCATTTATAAAATCTGTAGTTGCACAACTCACAGACAATTGAAAATACAATTTCCTTAGCCCAAAAAATGTTCAAAGAAGCTGATCTTGGCTCAAAAAAATCTGATTTTTGTACAGAAAAATAGATCTGATCAGAACAAGCCCTAGATCACTCAAAACCTCACACAATATGGGTTGCTCCAATGTAGAAATGCAGGAAATCAAAGGTAGAAGTCAACAACAATCTTCTCCCTCCAAACCCTAGCTGAAATCAATGCCAAATCTGCAAATCAAGCCTTCAATACTACTGGAAAACACAAGAGAAGAAGAGTTTTTGTTCTTCTTCTAATGTTAAATAGGGTTTTCATCCTCTAAAGCTAACTATAAAAGGTTTTCGTCCTTTGGAGTTGTTATGCAAATCTTACAAGCTTACACCAAAATTCAAAATTTATCATAAACAAAAGAAATATCCTCTCCTATGCATGGCGACCTCCTTTTATAAGTTGTCTTGGCCTCTTTGCCACCCAAAACAAACAATCAAATTTTTCCCGCATTTAAAATCTTCCTTTACCTTTTTTCCTTCTCCACATGGGTCGCATTTTTCCTTAGGGAAAATAAAATAAAGTGACTTTTATTTTTCTAATTTTATTTTGTCACTTTTTCTTTTCTTTTTTAACTTTTTCTTTAATAAAATTGCTTATAATAATATTTTATGATGCACTTTATAATTAATTCATTATGACTAAGTTTCCCTTTTATTCCTCCCTTAGCCATTGGGAAACAAAATTGGGCTAAGGGTCTTCAACCTGTTATTTTAGAGAAAGGGACATTTCATTTGACTTTTTATCTTGTTTTGGTTGTTGAGGGTTTTTCTGTTTCTATTTGGGACAATGCCTTACAAGACGTCCATGCTCATGAAAAAGGTGGAATTTGAACAAGAAATTTTTGTAGTCCAAGAGTTTTTCCCATTCAATCCCCATATGTTGTGGGTGATTCTGTTTGGCATAAATTTATCCATATGAAGGTTGATGCAGATCAAGGTATAGTTGAGAACACACTAGGGTTTATTTTGAATACCCGGGGCTTTTATGTGCTCCCTAATGGCAGATCCTATCTTCTTTAGGCAACCATTATTTTTTTTTGGGTTGGGGGAATTTGATCTATATATTGTACAATGTGCGTGATATTGCAAAAATTTATATAGTTCTTCGTTGTTGTGGATTGAAGAGGGGGTGTGTAGCAGAGGCCAAAGATGGATAGGGATGGCAGGTCTAGTTTGGAAGAGTAAAAAAATTACAGGTTTAGAAGGGTGATCTTGGGGGAGCATGGAAGTAGGACTATATGTTGGAGAAGTTGAGTTGTATGCCGGGGAAGTGAGACTCTATGTTGGAGAAGTGAGGTTGTATGTAGGGAAAGTGGGATTGAATGTCGAAGAAGTGAGGTTAGGTCTAGTTTGGAAGAGAAACAAAATTGTAGGTTTAGAAGGGTGATCTTGGGGGAGCATGGAAGTCGGATTATATGTTGGAGAAGATGGGTTGTATGCAGAGGAAGTGAGACTCTATGGTGGAGAATTGAGGTTATATGTAGGGAAAGTGGGATTGAATGTCGAAGAAGTGAGGTTGTATGTCAATCTGGTATGCTAAGGAAATGGCGGTGTTGAGATGCTATGATCTATGATGTTAGAGAATCTGTGCTTATCATTGGAAAATAAATTTTTCTATACCTACGTGTCATGAAAATAGAATCGAAACATTGAGTGGATTAAACATTCACACCTCATGTTAAATGTGATCCTTGAGAACTCCAAAAAATAGGTCATTTAGATTATCACTTGTGATTGCTTCCACCTATAAGGAGAAGTTCTGGAACTGATGAATATAATCCTTGATCGACTCTGTTTGTTGTAGCCACTTGACTAGCTGAATCCGTTCTCTGCCACACATCTACTATAGTGCATTTGTAGCTCCTAAATAAAAAATGACCAAGTGACAATGGGTGTATAATAGTTCTTTCCACAACCAATATTTTGCTAGGAGACTCAACAATGCAAAATTTGATGTTCACCTTTGACCAAACTTTGACCGAATGAGATCGGTTTGATGTCAGCATTAAATTAAAAAACATAGAGAATAGACACTAATTAAAATATCCCAAGCCTTTTGAAAATGTAAAGAAATCAGAAATATTCCAGAATTTTCGGCCTATGGAGCAAATTTTTGAAAAATCCTAAAATGGTTAAACATTCGCAAAATAAATAAGAAAAAGCTTAATTTTGGAGGGTAGCCTCCTACAAAAATTTCACAACTTTAGTTAAAAAGTTGGAGAATGATTAGAAATGATTTATGAGTTATAGGTGATTTTTTTTTTTTAAAACAAACAAATATTTTATTTCATAGGGAAATATATTTTTACAATTACAAGTGATGCCAAGCTTGAAAGCTATTTGTCCAATCTTGAGCATTATAAAGGAAAATAAACATATCTGAAATCATTAAGGATAGTCAAGTTTCATAATAGCTTTCATATCTTCTTGATCCCGTTGAGGCCACCAAAGAGGAGGATCACCATAGCAGTTGATATCATGATTATCCAGAGCCCAATTTGCCAATGCATCTACCACTTGATTTCTCTGTCTAGGAATGTGTGCGATTTGGAAAGTTTGAAATTGTGCTTGTAGACCTTTGATTTTATATATTTCTCTCACAATCTGCTAGTTTGAGCTCCTTTGACTCCCATTAATAGTTAGCATCCTAACAATGACCTTAGAATTAGATTCCACCTGCACTTGAGTCCACCCACACTTAATAGCCTCTTGCAGTCCCCAATAAATAGCTCTGACCTCAGCAATATTATTAGTAGTGATACCCAGTTTTTAACAAACATAAATGCAACTTTCCCATCATGAGTTCTTCCAATACCCCCATCGCAGCAAACCTTGGATTTCCCTTGGAAGCCCCATCGTATTCAATTTTCCAAACTGCATAGGAGGAGGAACCCATGGTTGCTTTTTGTCCTCTCTCCTTGGCAAATTAAAAACAAGTAAAGTGGAGCTTTGAGCCTAGAAAGAAAGCACCTTACATATATTAGCCCACTCCGGAGTAAGAGTAGAGGGAAGGGAAACCTTTTGCTTGATAGTTTCTGCCATATTAATTGAAATTTTAATGGGTCATTTGTTGTTTTTATTGCCTGAAAGTTCTTGTATTGCGTCAAGATAATCCCAAAGAGCCATATTAGCCCTTTTCGCCAAATACCCAGATGCCCAAAATTGTTTTATTCTGTCGTCGGGATTTGTCTGCGGGAAATTTGTATTTAATTATTTTGAGCCCCGTATGAGGCTATTTGCGCTCCGTTTCAACTCTGTTATGAGCGAATATGTTATTATTCCTATATACCAGAAGGATTTTAACTTATTTTAAGTTTTGGGCTTTATTTGTAACTTTTGGCAATTTTTCGTGTTTTTGTGGTGTCCCGTTCTGTTTTCTGTAAAATTTCTCTGGAACAACTCCTTCGCCGGGTAAGCCCGATTTTTGGCTTGGAGCAGCTGGAAAACATACACGCACATTTTGCCGGAGGAAGTCGTCATCGGAGGTCTGGATCACTGGGAAAAAGCGAAGTCGTGCACAGAAAAGCCCCTGCGGGGATGGGCGCATTTTTGGAAAACAAAGGATTTAAGCTGCGATGGGAAAAATATAAGCCGCAAGCAGGGTGGGAATTGTATACCTGCCTGGCAGGGTACTTTTTCCCGTGTTATAAAAGTCACTTAAGCTGCAGTGGGAAAAATAGAGGCTGCAGGCAGGTGGGAATTTATTGCCTGCCTTGCAGGGTAAAAATTCCCATGATATAATAAAAGGAAAGTGACTTAAGTGAAATCATGGGATTTTAGTGCCTGCCTTGCAGGGTAAAGAATCCCATTGTCAAAGTCAAATCACTTAAGTGGATCACGGGATTTTGGTGCCTGCCTGGCAGGGTAAAGAATCCCATTATGGAAAAAATTCTTAAAAATAGAATTACATGTGCAAAAAAGTGCGCCCCCTTTGATGAGAGATTAAAATGATTAAATTGATTATTTTTAATAATCTTTCTTCCTTAAAAAAGTGCGCCCAAGCTTGAGGAGGTCAAAAAGTCAAAGAAGGAATAAAAGAAAGGAATTAAATTAATTAAATTTAATTTATTTAGTGGCTGCCCCCTTCCTCTCAAAAAGTGCGCCCCATTTGGGCATTATTTAATGTTTTTTGAAGCATTAAAACATTAAATTAATTTCTATTTTCAGTGGCTATGGTCAAAGCTTTGCTTTGTGGGGCTTGAGTGAAGTGCTGTGTGAAGGATTAAATTGGATTAATTTAATTTATTGGATGGCTGTCCTTAAACATGCTATTTTTAAAAGAGAAAAACATGATTTTTAATTAATTAATTGCCTTTAATTGTTAGGGCAATTATTAATTATAGAATTGTGAAGGTTATATAAGCATGGGCAGCCATATGGATGAATTATTTAATTCACAGGTTAAGAATTGCAGCAAGAAGGAAAAGTGCGCCCCCATTAGAGGAAGGATTTTGCTCAGACAAAGTGCTAACAAAGGCTAAAAGCTTCCAGATTTGGCGCATGCTTTGAAGAAGGTTGATCTTCGTCTGCATAGTTGTTTTCACAGGTGTTACAGGAGCTCAGGTGTTGATTGAAAGGATTCATGCTCTCTTTATGTGCAAATTAAACACCAATTTTTGGGGCAGCAGGCTTGAAAAGTGCAGATTTTTATAATTTAAATTCACTATTCATGCTCCGGTGGCCATTTTTGTCTGAATAAATTGCAGGAACTCATTACAGGTGCTTTATAAAAGAAAAGGAGTTTTTATCGATGTCGATACATACATTGCAAATATCCTCCGAATCTGAAGAATTGTCCAGATCTGCACCAGTATTGAAGAAATCCGGCCAAGTTAGAAGAAAAAGAATTATTCGGACAAAGATTGATAAAGCCATGGCGAAAGGAGATGAAAAAGAGAGCACGATGGATTCATGCATTGCTTCGAACTTTCGGACATAGGAGACACGGATCTAGGCCCGAGAACCTCTTTCGATTTGATTGATAGATCCAGTGGAAAGACTTCACTCATGCGTGCGGTCAAAAGTAGTGGAATTATTCGAGCTGCAGCTTTCCCATGTCTGACCCAATTGCCAGAGTTTGTGATGGAGTGTGCTAGATCTTATCATCCTTCATCCAGATCAGTGCGTGATGTTGCGGGAAAGACAATAATTCGTTTGGATGTAGAATTCTTCAATTATTGTCTGAAGATTCCAGTGCGAAAGGTGGTGACTTCTATTAGCATTCAGGATGCTGACAGTAGGTGGGAAAAGCATAGAGCTAACTGTGTGAGCATCATGAATAGCCGGTTCATGAAGAAGCCTAGATCCCCTTCCAAGTTCCCGAGAACTCTTCCACGATCCAATTTGGTGCAGGAGGCGGATGATATCGTCAAATTGCTATGCAGGTTGAATGGTGAAGCGAATGCCTACACTTTCCGGACATGGATGTATGCTTTCATCAGGACCATTGAAATCAACAAGGTTGATTCTATAATCAATTGGTCAGAAATTATTAGCAGCAACATCGGTGAGCAACTGCGGAACGTGAAGCGTACCTTCAGCTTCAAGATGACTTCATACTTGGTGTATGTTGCAGCTTCACAGGGTGTCTTTTCCAAGCTGGATAGATGTGGTATTCTTTCCAAGGATCCCATTTTCGAGTGCTACCCACAGCTTACTGTACCTGCGTGCGAGAAGGACTTCAAAGTGATCAACGATGACTTCTTCTACGATTTCATCTGCAGGTTAGACAAAGACTTGAAGACTCACAGGGTAAGCAAGGAAGCATGGGAAGCAGTGTCCAAGATTGGCAGTGTATTCATCCAGTTTGCAGATTTCACATACCTCAGGGTTACGAGCTTTTCAGGTGAACCAATAAAGATGCCAAGGTACCCGAGTGACAGATTGATCGCCATGGAGCTGAGTAGGCAACTTGTGGAGTTACACGACCTTCAGTCGAAGCGGCACAAGTCTACGGGCTTCTTCCCACTCACTGTGGGATATTACAGTTGCATCAGCATTCACAGAGCTCGAGGGATGGAAGCACAAATGTTGTCCGAGTATGAGCAAGAGTTCTTCCCTGCGCGGCTTAATTTCGATCCATTTGGAATAGCCAGGAAGACAATCTCCCAGGAGTACGCACATGTGCCTTCGTTAGAAGATTTCTGGATGAAGTGCAGAAGTGAGTACGAGGTTAGAAAGAAAGATTTCAGCAAAGGCTATGGCAAAACAAGTATTTGACTTTGGACTAGCGCGGATACCTGCGGATCTTAAAGATGATGGGAACGTGGTACTTGACACTTACCATCAAATGGGAGGAGATAAAGCTATCTTTGCGAGGATACTTGATGGTGGTGCATGACCTGACAATAGAAGAAAGATCGGATTTGTGTTGGTGAGTACTTGGAATTGGGTTGCTTGCGAGGGATCTTGCCTTGATGAAGTATTGATGAATCAAATCATGGGCAACTTTGGCATAGGAGATTCTCTCAAGCGAAAGCATGAAGGAGAAAGCGTGAGAAGGTCGAGAAGTTGAAAGTACACGAGAAGATCTCAAGAGAAAAGAAGACCACTTCTACGACCATAGCTTTGACTCGACTTCTCCGGTACCAGAGGATCGCCAACTATTGCACCACAGCAAGCGAGGATGCTTCCATGCCTTCATTGAAACCAACAACATTAAATTTTTCTCTCCATGACCACTTCGTTCGGCACCCGTTCCAGAGGAGATGTTAAAGCTGCAGATGACGGAGTTCGAAAGAGCTTTGTCCTTGGATGTTTCAGAAGATGGCAGCCATGATACTGTGGCACTTTCTGATGGAGAGGATGCAGAGCGGGAGATGGTAGTGCACTCGGCGACTTCTCACTCTCAGAAGTAATTTCTCGGAATGGTTAGCTATGCGGTTGGTTCGGAAGCAAGAGTAGAGATGAACTTAGAGGAACATGACTTGCAGCTACTTCAGGATCTGAGCAGAAGAGACAGAAGGCCTAAAGTTGCTAAAGCAACTTCTAGGTTGATCATCACGGATTCGGGAGAGAAGTTTGCTGAGATATCAATTCCAGCGGAAGGAAAGGTAGAAGAGGAGCTCACGGCAGAAGATGTGACGGTGACCAAAATACCACTCGGTCAAGCTACCACTGAAGGATTGAAGCGAGGACACGCGAGCGTTCTTTGGATGCTTTGTTCCTTAGGCTTGCGGTGAAAAGGCGGAGAAAGAAGAGCTGCAGAAGCAAATATCTCAATTATGTGAGATCATAGCCAAGGTTGCTAAACCTTCCGTTCAGCCCATTTCAGCGCAGGTGAGTGATCATCTTATGCAGGAAATGGAAGATGCAAGCAATCAAGTAAAGGCTATTGACGAATGGAAGGATCGATTATTCGTCAAGAAACACGTGCGACTTGGGAAGTGTCACCCGCTTTAAAGGTTATGAAGCGATGCAGTGAAATCAACTAAAGCGGTGATAGAAAACATAGAAGGAATGAATACAGTTGCAAGAGAGTAACTGAGTATTTTGGCGAGATCAACAAGCTGCCGGGAGATGTATTGGTTGCAGAACAAATTGTGCCGGATGGATCAGTCGAGAAGGGGAAGCAGCTAGAGTTTGCAGTATCTTTCCGTTTGGAGATCTGCAGAGTTTTGCTGAAAAGGATGCAGGCGCTTGAGAGTAGAACATCAGATTTGCCGGACAGTATCATTTCTTTCACTGAGGAAAGAGTGGATGGAGGTGTTACTTCATACGTGCGGATTGTTTCTAACGAGGTGCATGATTCCCTGGAAAGTTCTCTTCTGATGGTGCAAAAGAGAATTGATAAAGCTACCAAGCCTTTCACGATGAACTCTATCAGTAGATTGGTGGCACTGCAGGCAGACATTGCGAGATTTGGGCCAAGTTTGGAAGAAGTGGAAGCATGCAGCAAAGTGTTGAATGAAGGGTTCTTTCTGATTCGGGACGAAAAGGAAGCGATGAGCTAAAACAGATGGAAAGATGCTGAATTATATGTTCGACAAGTATATCAGATATCAGAACAAGAAGAAGATGTAGATGTTACAGCTGGCATGACTTCTTCTATTCTTTCTTCTTCTACTTTCTATGTTCCCGGATGAAATTGTAAACTTCTAAGTTATTGGTTTCTGACCATTACTTGAAGTCATGTGGAACCTTTCTATTAGTTAAGTGATACATGTGTCACTTAAGAAGAAGTTAGTTGAGGATGATTGCCAAATGTCATCTTTACTTGTTCATACTTTAGTTCAGTTTGAGTCTTCTATTTGTACTTTCCCTCCTACATTCTATAAGTAGGAGAAGAACCTCCGGGTTAATGATGGATCAGAATTTGTAAGAAGCAATCTTGTGTTCTAGACTTTGTGCTGAACCCCTGAGAGCCACTTGTTGCAGAGGAATACAAAGAAGCAGGTTTCCGGAGAACTTTGTGTCACGGCGTACTGTGTTTCTTGCTTTTAAATCTTAGATCTTTAAAGTAAACTTTGTGTTATTTTAGATCTGGATCTAGAACTGCCTTTGCTTTATAATTCTGTGTGTTCAAATCTATTAAGTTTCTTCTATGTGCATGCAATTAGCTCTGCTATCTACTAATTGGGATGCACATCTTCCTTACTTCTTCTCTGTAATACCTTGACTTTCTTCTTCTATAATTTTTCCTTTCTTAAACAGCTGCTTACTTGCTGCAGAACTTCTTAGTTATGGTTCATGAACTAAGTGGTTAAAGTAAAACCCCTGATAGATAAAAACACATTTATATTGACAAATCTGACACGGGAGCCTCACCGGTTAAATGAGGAGATTTATCTCATGATTTGCCTAGATTTGATGCTATGCAGAAAATCTAGCCAACATGTCTACCCAACATGACTAAGGAATGAAAATAAGGGTGACATAATTTATAATAGTTTATTATAAAGTGCAAAATAAAAATTAAAAAAAAAAAGAAAAACATTATATGCACTTATAATAAATTATTAGCAACTTAAAAATAGAAAATGCAAACAAAAGGGAAAAGCACTTAGAAAAAATAAATTATCCATAGAAAAGTGTGACTTGCTTATGGAGCAAAAGTAAATGGGAAAAAATACAAAATAAAGTAAAGAGCATATGGACCAAAGTTATTTATTCTAGAGAAAATGCGACTTGCATTAGGAAGACAATTTGGAGGGAAAAAGACATTTAATGGGGAAAGAGATGATTTGTCATGGAAGGTGGCTATTTGGGTCACAAGGCTATATTATTTGCCTTAGTCTCACACACTTGAATATTTCTCTCATGTTTGATTTTGTATGAAGCTTTCAACTTTGTCCATATTATTTCTAAAGACGAAACCCTTCAAAAATACACTCTTGCGGGCGAAAACCATCCAAGAGTTCAAGGGGATTCTCCACCTTGGAGTTTCCATTGTGCTTCAGCAGATTAACAAGTATTTTCATTTTATTTCCAGCAGTTGTTTGAAGGAGTTTTACAGATTTTTGGATCAAGGGTTTGAAGTAAAATTGCAGTTGTGTTGTCCTTCACTTTTCAGCCTTCTATCTTGATGAGCAACCCACTTCTAGGGCACATCTGTGGTATTTAAAGGTGTTTTTGATCTGATCTAAGTTGCTGCTAAAATATCAGGTTTTTATGAATCATTTTAGTCCATTTTCAGAAATTTTGAATGCTTAAAGTGTCATTTTCTGTCATATTCAAGGGCAGCTTGTCTGCAGATTTTTGAGAATTATTTCAGCTTATTATATCTCTAAAAATCTGAATTTTAATTCATGTATGGGCTGTCAAAAATCAGAATATCAGTTTTGAGTGGAAAGATATAAATTTAATCGCTGATTTATCTAGGTTTTCCAATTAACCCTAGTCACATTTTTCAAGTGTAATTCAGATCTGCAGAGTTTGGTTTGATCTATATTTCATAAATTTGCAATTTTGGGTTTGGGTTTGGGCTAAAAATCCACTTGGGATCAAATAGTGTCCTCTTGGGGACATTACAGTGGTATTAGAGCTTGAAATCCTCCCAGCCTGTGAGGAAAAGAAAGAACAATCAAATCTGAATGCATGCATGGAAAAATCCTTTAGTTTATCAAAGGGGTACTCCAAAGAAGGTTACTATGGAAGAAAATGATCAAAGGGCTCCTCCCAATTATACACTTAGTTACATGCATGAAATCATTACTAGAAGTCAAAGAGAGCTAGAAAAAACCAGAAACCAGATCACATGCTGCTTTTCAAGAAGTACTGCAGGAACTTTGTTGCCTTGCCCCTACGGATGCCGGTGAGAAGGATTTTCTCTCGATGCTCCTTGGTGGGGAGTGTAGCGGTCGTCGTCTATCGTATTGGTTAGGCGATCGTTCGCATCGGAGGGGAACTGCAAGCTTCATGCTTGTGGCGAACTTCTGGCTGTGGCACTACCTCTCTATCAGAAGGCCCTGTAGGGTTGGACGAGGGAGGGGGAAATGATGCAGTCCACCCCTTCGGGGGATCGGGGATACCTAACCACTATTGAGCCAACACACACTTGTGTAGGGAAAAGCCTTCTCATCAGGCGTGCTGCTGGAAGAGTTTCTCTTTCACTTGGCCCCCATTCTTCGGAATAGGGGAGCTTGCCGTGAGGCCTCCTTATGGCTGGGTGGAAGGACAAACGGTTTTCACCAGGAGCATTCCTTGGAGATTCCCACCCTTATGGTGGGGTCGGTATCACTAGTTGTAGACAACAGACGATATGTGTTACTCGGTATCTTTCACGGGGAGGAGTAACATAGATCAAGTCCCACTGTTGTGTACACTATCAGATGCGTAGAATCTGAAGTCGAGGGGTGATTCCCGAAGACTGCGCTTGCCCCTAACCGGCTTGAGCAAGGAACTCTTCCAGTTAAGGAAATCTAGGAAAAAACAAACAATGAGGGAGAATCAAAGAGAAATGCATGATGCATTTACTAGCTCTATTCGAGATTTGGCCAAGGTTCTACAAGGGAACAATGCATCTATCAACCAAGGGCCAACCAAAAATGGAGAAGGAAGCTCTACGGGACCATTTAAGACTCCTAAGCCTACGCATTAGACTTTGAGCTAAGTTTCTCCAAAGAGAGGAACCAATTGAAGAGGAAGCACAAAATGATGTTGATGATGTGGAAGCATGGGGTGATGAGTATGTACAACTTAGTTTCAAAGTAAGAGAGATGCTATCCTTCAGAGACTTCTGCCAGGTGAAGAATAACAAAGGTATAGGAGAAATAGAAGAGTTCACCAAGAGTCACCAAGGAGAGACATTCAACAAAGGTTGGGTAAGGTAACTCTTCCTTCATTTGATGGTACAGATAAGTGTTCTGCTAGGGCTTGGTTACAAAAATTAGATACATATATTTCTTTGAATCCTATGTATGAAAAATAAGCACTTAAGTTTGCAACCTTGCATTTGGAGGGAGTTGCACATGAGTGGTGGTACCATGGCATCATCACCCAAGGGCATGGCTCTATCACCACCCTTGAAGAATTTAGCACATGTTTGACAGAAAGATTTGACAGGATGGATCCGGATTTGCATTTCAGGGAGCTAGCCAACTCAAGCAAGAAGGAACACTAAATAAGTATATTTTTGATTTTCAAAGAATTATAGTGATGGTAACTGATATTAATGAAAGAAGGCTTGTTTTATTGTTTGTTGAAGGGCTAGGGGAACTATTAAAAGGCCTTTTTAAAGCTTTTAATCCTCTATCTCTTCAAGGTGCCATTAAGAAGTCATTGGACTTAAAAGTTCAGTCCCAAAGAGGAGAAATCTGCAGTTTGGGCTGCAGCGAACAACACCTTTAGGGAAACAAAAGAGCACATTTGAGTAGCCAATAACACTTCATAATGATAAGCAAGGGGCAACAGTTAGTGGGCAGCAAGGAAAGACACAAGAATGGGAAAAAAAAAGTCTGAAATTGAAGCAAGGAATGAGTTAAGGAGGAAGAAATTATGCTTTGATTGTAAGGACCCATGGACACCCAACCATCGTTGCAAAGGTAAGGGATCTATCCATTATATTGAAGTTGTTTCAGATGATGATGAGGATGAAGATAATACTGATCCAAAAGGTCAAGCAAAGGAAAGTGTTGTGATTGTCACAGGTGCTACACTAGTTACATTGACGATATTGCCTAGTTTTTATGCTTTCCATGTGAAAGATGATCTTCTTGGGAAAAGGATCACCATGTTAATGTTGGCATGTGTGTCCAGCGCTCCCTGTGAGTTTCGTGACATGGACTAACCACCTCTCGTAGATCCTAACTCTGGCGATTGTAGCGGAGACTAACACCTATGGGTTTTGATCTAATGACAATCGTGGTCCAACAAATGGTATCAGAGCGACAGGTCTCGAGTTCGAAACTCACTTGGGTAACGCTGAGGGGGAGATTGTTGGCATGTGTGTCCAGCGCTCCCGTGAGTTTCGTGACATGGACTAACCGCTTCTCGTAAATCCTAACTCTGGCGATTGTAGCGGAGACTAACACCTATGGGTTTTGATCTAACGACAATCGTGGTCCAACAGTTAATTGATGGTGGAGCAACAAACAACTTCATTGATGAAGATTTGGTTGTTAAATTGGGTTTGCAACAAGAAGAATTCCAAGGATTCAATGTGATTGTGGCAGATGGACATTCAATCACATGCACCAAGAAGATTCCTCAACTTCAATTCACCATGGGAGGTCATGAGGTAAGTGATGAGTTTTATGTTGTTGGCATTGGTGGGTTGGATTTAGTACTTGGTGTGCAATGGCTTCAATCCTTGGGTGATTTCAATCAAAACTATCAAACCATGGAGTTGAAATTCAAAGTGCAAGACAAGGAAATTGTTTTGCAAGGTATGAGGAAGGGAGTTCCTCAAAGAATGGCAGCCAAGAGCATGATTGGAGTTGTCAAAGAAGGGCAGATTTCACAAGAGGTGATTAGTAAAGAAAGGAGCATAACATTGCAGCAGCTGATTTGTGAAGAAATTCAGCCTTTTGTGGACCATGGTGACTTCATAAGGTATGATACTAGCAAAATAATGTCATATATGTTGCATATTCAGATTTGTTTTAGAAGAGTGATGATTTAGATGATAAAATCTGAAATTTGCATTATGTAATGCCTTGGGTACAACCATGTGTATATGAGCATCTTGTAAATGACAAGTGGTGGCAAGTTTTAGCTCATCTACAGTGCAGTGTCGGGATTCGAAACACTTCAACATGTTTTTCTATTGAGCATGGCACTTAGACAAATGAAATCATAATTGCTTGAGGGAAAGCAATCTTGGGAAGGGAGGACTGAAATGCCACTCTTCCTAGGATAATCATGACGAAGACCCTTAGCCTATTTTGTCTACCCGATGGCTAAGGAATGAAAATAAGGGTGACTTAAGTTATAATAGTTTATTATAAAGTGAAAAATAAAAATAAAATAAAATAAAAACATTATATGCACTTATAATAAATTATTAGCAACTTAAAAATAGAAAAAACAAACAAAAGGGAAAAGCACTTAGAAAAAATAAATTATCCATAGAAAAGTGCGACTTGCTTATGGAGCAAAAGTAAATGGGAAAAAGGCAAAATAAAGTAAAGAGCATATGGACCAAAGTTATTTATTCTAGAAAAATGTGACTTGCATTAGGAAGGTAATTTGGAGGGAAAAAGACATTTAATGGTGAAAGAGTTGATTGGTCATGGAAGGTGGCTATTTGGGTCACAAGGCTATATATGCAAGTGGACTTGCCTTAGTCTCACACACTTGAATATTTCTCTCATATATGATGTATGAAGCTTTCAACTTTGTCCATATTATTTCTAAAGACAAAACCCTTTAGAAATACGCTCTCGAGGACGAAAACCCTCCAAGAGTTCAAGGGGATTCTCCACCTTAGGGTTTCCATTATGCTTCAACACATTAACAAGTATTTTCAGTTTATTTCCAGCAGTTGCTTGAAGGAGTTTTGCAAATTTTGGACCAAGGGTTTGAAGTAAAATTGCATTTGTGTTGTCCTTCACTTTTCAGCTTTCTATCTTTATGAGCGACCCACTTCTAGGGCACATTTGTGGTATTTAAAGGTGTTTTTTATCTGATCTGATATGATGCAACTTGGAAGAGTAGAAAGCTGTGTAGAATGATGCAAATTGCAAAAGATTGCACTCAATGCCGCGATGTTGTATACTTGTTACAAGATGCCACAGAGGCTTGCAAGGCATTACAAATGTTGCAAGTGCAACACATAATGGTTTGCATAAGATTGTTGAAACCGTAAAGGTTGTGATGTGCCAGTACAAGAATGCAGAAGTTATGTTGGTTGTGAAGCAAGTGCGTGGGATGTAAAGGATTGCAAGGGGCAAGTTGCCAAGGTGTTGTGGAACTCAACAGAAGATGCTAAGTGTTGCGAAATTTGCACAAGGAAGTAACCTGTGTGGAATGCTATAAGGAGCTGAGCCATTGGCATGTACTACCGTGAGATGTCGCAAGTCACATAAATTACGAGTAGTGGAAGATTAGTTGGTGCAAGATTGTAGGAGTTGTGAGTGTTTCCAAGAATGTGTGCGGCATTGCAAAAGATGCAAATACTACAAGATGTGTGCGATGGTGCATCGTACTGCAAGAAGCCACGAGTATGCGATATATGACAATGTGGTGATGCACGAGCTGCATGGAAGTGCACAACCATGCATAGCATTGCGTGGAGGGACAATCCATCCTTAGTGCTTTGCCTCAACTTAGGGTGGACCAATAAATCTGAGTGATGCATAAGAATTTTCGGTGTCATGCACTACCTCGGGGTGTGCCAATCGAGTGGATCCTCCAACAAGAAAAGATGAATGTAATGCTATTAATCAGAGACTAGCCAATCAGAGGGTGCAAGACAACTCAGAGTGCACATAACATTTCTAGGTATGCTTCAATATAAGAAGATAATATGTTTTCAAAAAGCTCAACTCGTGATCTATATTTGTGAAGTAAAGGCTTGTGTTGAGATGCCCTGTATTCCAAAAATGCTCTAGAAGCTTCTATAAATGTTATTCAAGTTGTGAAGTTGTGTTGGAGATGTGCGAAAGAGAATTTTGAACAGCTATGTATTGTTGCACACAAATCATAGTATCAAAAGAAAATTCTATCTATAATGGGACAACTCCTATTCATCAACAAGATAAGCTTGGCACCCTTCAAGAATGTGTTGAAACCCTCACCAACATTGTCACCAAGCAAGATATAATGATGGATGTTGTAAATGTAATAATGTTGTCTAAAAATGTAAAACAAAGATTAGGGGTTCATATGCAGGATTGCATGCTTCATAACCCCCCTTTGAAATGTCAAGACACATGTCGAGATACTTTCAAAGAGAATGTTACCAATTCCTTGGCATATTTAAAAGTTCATGCTCTTCAAGTCAAGCTTGGACCACTTGGCCAATCAGGGAGGATAGTTTCCCTTTTACTATGCATCAGGGTCATTAATTCTGTTTGGTTTGTAATGTCCCTTTTCCCAACCTAGAAGACCAAGTTTGGATTTTTGGCCATTCCTTCTTCGTGGCCGGAAAAGGAAAGCAAGGAGAAGAGCAACATTATAATATTTAATAATTTTTATATGTTTTTATAAAGTAATTGTAGAATATATGGGTTGGCCAAATTAAGGACAAAATAAATAATTATAAGGGCATAATGAATGGTCATAAGGGAGCGGCCATGTCTTTTCAAAAGTATAAATAGGGGACTAAGGGCAGCCATTTGGACATGTGAACTTTCATTTGTAAAATCTGATTTTGAGAGTGTTCTCTCATTATCTCACCACTTGGGATGAAAACCCCATGTGAGGTCCATATGAAGGACGAAAACCCTTCATATTGACTTAAAACTATTTGCACTTAAACTATATTATCATATTTGAAGGCATTATTGGGCATTTTCAGATTTATTCCATTAATTCCAAGAAGTGCGACTTGCTCTAGTGTTATTTGTGAATTATTGGATGATATTAGTGTCATATTAAATTGATATTCCTAGTCGATTTGCATTATAAAGGCCAAATCTGCATTTTGCACGGATTCCTATGCATATTTAATGGTCAAAAAGAATTGTTTAAGGTTGCAGCGACTTCCAGTTAGATAATCATTTCCAGCAGTGTGTATTTTGCACAAATCAAATCGATTTGGGCATAAGAGTTATCAAAATCAATAAATAAACATTCCTCGGTATTTATTAATATTTATAGAAGACTTTGGGCACATTTTACGAAGGTTTTTAACTCGCTGTAATTAAATTACAGTCTGCTGCAATAATTTCCAGAATTCTGTAAAATTCATATAAACCCTCAAAAGGGGTTATTACATGGTTTTTCTTCTTTGCACTCTAGCTGTTTATATTTTTCTTTGTTTTTGTCCATGGATAGATTCAGCTCACTCTTTGTAACCTTGTTTTGGTTCTTGAGCATCTCTCTACAATGCTCTCTTCATTGGAATCTTCTTTTAGCTAAAATATATTTCCCCCTTTCAAAAAAATGAAATCAAACCTCATAATAGAGTACATAACATGGTTATGAAGACTACTTGTGATTGCAGCATCATATATATGTTATTCTTGATAGAATTGACTCTGAGGAAACTCTTATAACAAAATGGTATTGTATCTCTGCCTTTGAGTCACTGTATATGTTTGTAAGGTATTGCAACATTATATATGGTATTCCTTTATAGATTGAACTTGAGGAAACTTTTATATCAAAATCGTATTTGATCTTTGCCTTCAAGTTACTGTATTTGTCCATACATGGCATTAGAGGGATGCCAACGATTGTCCCATATAGATTAGGGAAACTTATAGTCCAACCCATATGAGAAAATTTGCTTCAAACTTTCTTGTCTAATGAACACCAAACAATTTTGTTTGCTCAATGTAAGGATTAAAGAGTTTTGAAGCAGTAGAGTTTCATATTCCAATTTGTGGAAGTCATCTTATAACATTGCTGCAGTTGTGTTCTATATCATAACCTTATAAAATATAACCGTATTATCTCCGTTTACTAGATTAAATCCAATTCCAACCTAAGCACCATTGAAATAGTTGCTGCCAAGGTCAGACTTTCATTCAATTATGTTAACATATTTATGCGAAGTTACTGAATACACTGAAAGGTTGGAGAGATCTCAAGGTTTGCTGACAATATGAATTAAACTGAACTCACATTATTCAAGTAAACTTTGTGCACTTAGATGCAGCTTTCACATTTGGCACATGGATGTTAAGAGAATTGTGTCAATTGCATTTAGTGGTTGCAAAAGGGAAAGTAAATTTGAAAGAAATATATGCTCAGCTCATAAATCAACAAGAAGCCGACATAAATCACTTTCTAATGGTTGAGAGAAAACACACTAAAATAAAATCTTGGCATACAAGAATATAATATAAGTAACGAAACTTGTGTTATTCATATCCACACTTTAGTGGATTGATTTTGTAGAAGAAAAAATTAAATGGAATATGAAAATAAATCCAAAATTCACTTTGTTGTTGGTTCTGCACCCATATAAATGTGTTAATGGGTACAGATATCAATGTTGTGACGTAAGTTTCTTCAAGCCTTCTCACTAAAACCATTAAAAGAAGAGCCACAACTGTAGGAATAAGGGAGATGACAAGTATAAAAGAGCTCCTCATCTTCCATCATTTACATTGTATATCGAATCCTAGTAAGAATAGTATCCCTTGTGTTTATACTACTTTTAATTAGTCCAATAATGATACTTTTGTTTGATTGGAATTTTTAAAAAAGTTTTGAAGTAGAATTTAGATATATCTAACGATTAAACTGTTGGAAAATATAACTCATTTGCTAAAGAATAGTCTTGGGAACATTCCTTGTTTATAGGGAAACATATCAAAAAGAAGTCAAATATTATCTAATAATGCAATGATACTTTTGTTTGATTGGAACATTTTCACAAGTATCACCAGTGAAGCAGAGTTAGTTACATTTGACAATTAATGTCTGGAAAAATATTAGAACTCATTTGCTAAAGAATTGTCTTGGGAACATTCCTTGTTTACAAGAAACCGTATCATCAGATAGTCCTCACATGTTTCCGTTACCCTATCAATCTCCAAATCTCCGTCATAAAATTTAAAGCCATGTGATGCTCCTACACTACTTTTACCACTTCTACTCATTGGGAAAACACGTGATATATCTTATCTTCTTTTGATTAATGTAAAATGTTGAGAGAGTATTAACTAGCCCCTGGATAACAAGGAATCTATGTTGATTGCTTCCTTCCCCAGAAACATTGCTTCAAGCCATCTAGAATTGGCCATTAAGAAAGGTTAATTATGTATTAACGAAAACCATCCATGGGCTCCCATGACCACTATTTTTATCCTTGGCATTAATTTGTGCAACACACACATGGAATCCCTTTATTACATCATGAATCTAGGTAGCACTTTATTCCACATTTTTAGATGGATGGAATCTATAACTATAGATTCTTTTGCCATTACCTCTACAACATAAATTTCTAGTTCATTAAGCATGAAATGAAAGGACCTGCTCTTTTGGCTATGTATATTCCCTTTCGAGGGCTGAAATTAAAAAGTAAGAAATTAGCACAAACCCAAAGATTATCAAATCTGATTTCTAAACCAGCAAACTGAAAATAAAACCCAGATTTGAACAACGATCAGATTTTTAGGACAGCGGTACAAAAATGCATGCAAAATCCTTGAAACTCTCCAAACAACTTTGCCTAAATAAATATAAGTATTTTGGGCATCCACAAAACCAATATTCACTATGAAATATGATCCAAAACACTATTGGAAATTAATTAAAAACCAACAAAGTGTAACTGAAATAAAGATTATGAAAGGAGGTTTTAGAAACCCCAAACCCCACAAATAAATATTGATTCCAGCCTTATAAATAATAAGGAAGCCAAATATGAATTCAAATATGATTGCGGTGCCCTAGATAGCACCAAACCATACACTAATGCAAGTCGCTCCACAAGGTAGAGGCTCAATCATGCATAGAAAAATATGATTGTCTTCTTTCCTCTCAAATTTGCAATGTCTTCGAGCCAAACAAGGAAGGAGGTTTTCGTCTCCCAACCAACCACAAAAAGGTTTTTGTCCTTCTTGGAAGATGCCATACACTTGGATTTTCACCCAAGAGTGGAAGAACAATGCAAACAGCCCACAAGTCCAAATAGAGAAAATGCGCCAATAATAAATCCCTCCAAATGAGGTCTCCATCTCCATTTATAGATTTATCTTTGGCGCCAAAGCCCGAAAGGACAAGGCTGACCCATAAAGAGTTCTTTTTTAATCTTTAATTGGTTTCATTAATGCTCCAAACCCAACCAACTTGAAGCAAAAACATACTAAAAAGAAACATTAAAAATTAGAAAACAAATGCAAAGGAAGCTCAATTCCTTTTTCCAACCTTTCAATTTCATTTGCCGCCATGGAAAAGGGGATGGCAAAAAGTCCAAAATCAGGTCCTGGTGTCCCCAGATTTCACCCTGAAATCTGAGACTATTCTATATTAAAAATTTCGTACTTTTAAAATAATGGGTCGTTTTGTGTTTTTATTGCTAGAAAATGTTTGTATTATGTCAAGATATTCCCAGAGAGCCATATAAGCCAATTTCGCCAAATACCCAGATGCCCAAACTCGTTATATTTTGTCTGGGTTTACTGCAAGAAATTTTTATTTAATTATTTTAAGCCCCGTTTGAGGTAAATTGTGCTCTGGTTTAACCCTGTTGAGGTTTTACATGTCAATATTCCCATATACCAGTAGGGTTTCCACCAAGAATGAATCCTAGGCTTTATCTGTGACTTCTGGCAACGTTTTGTGTTTTTGTTATTTTTCTCATATTTTTCTCTGTGAAATTCCCCTAGGTCAATTCCTTTGCCGGATCAGATCATTTTCTTGCCGGAGTATCTCGGAGATCATCTACGGACACATCATGCGGAAGGAATTTACCACAGGAGGTTTGGTTCTCTCTAAAAAGACAAAGTCATGCACAAAAAGGCTTCTTCTGGGGAGGTTGCATTTTTGCGAAAGGAATGTTTTAAGCTACAATGAGATTTTTGGTGGCAACAGGCAGGTGGGAATTTTGTACCTGCCTAGCAAAGTACTTTTTCCCATGAAAGCAAAGTCACTTAAGTCATGATGGGAAAATTAGAGGTAGCATGAAGACAGAATTTTTTACCTATCTTGCGGGGTGAATAATCTCATTGTGAAATAAAAGAAAAATCACTTAAGGCATTGATGAAAATTTCTTACCTGCCTTGCAGGGTTAAAAATCCCATTATGAAAGTCAAACAACTTAAGTGGACCATGGGATTTTCGAAGCTGCGTTGCAGGGTGAATAATCCCATTACAAATTGACTTTTAAAAATAGAAATCAGCCATGTCAAAAAGTGCGACCCCTTTTGGAATAGAAGGATAACTTTAATTACATTTATTAATTGTTTCTATTCCTAATTTTGGCACCCAAGCATGAGGAAAAGTCAACGCGGGATGAGAGGATAAAGGAAATTAGAAATAGAATGTTAAACTTAAATAAATTTAATTTATTTAATGCAACCCTCTATCATGCAAAAAAGTGTGACCCACCTATTGGAGAAATAATACTTTTTAAAGTATTTATTGATGGAATTAATTCCTATTTTTGGCGCATGAGGTCAAAGCATAGTGTGAAGTCAAAGTAGACTGGAAGTAGAAAGCTAAAATTAAATAAATTTAATTTATTTAATGGCAATCATGAGCATGCACAAAATAGGTGCCCAAATTGAAAAAAAAACATGATTATTAATTAATTAATTGCCGAAAATAGGAAGGGCAATTATTAATTATAGAATGATCAAGGTTATATAAGCATGGGCTGCCATATTAATGGAGTTATTAATTCTTTAGCAAAGGAGTGCTGCCCAGGCAATTTTGGCGCCCAAAGGAGGAATTTTTCTCAGAGGAAGGTGTTTTCACTACCGGAAAGCTTCAAAGTTTGGCGCCTAGGTTTGAAGGAGATTGATTTGAGTCTGATTAATTGTCTGCATAGTGGTACAGGTGCTCAAGTGAAGTTGACAAAATTCATGTTTGCTTTGCATGTAAACAAAACCTCAAATTTTGGAGCAGGAAGCTTTATATATGCAGATTTTTATGAATAAAATCAAGTGTTCATGTTCCGGTTGCCATCTTTGTCTGAATTAACTGCAGGAATTCATTATATGTGCTTTTATAATTAAAAGAGAGCTTAAATCAATGTCCAATACATTGAATATATCTTCTGAATCTGAAAAAATTCCCAGATCTGCACCAATTGTAAAGAATTTCGGCCGAATAAAGAGAAAAAGAGCTGCTCAGATAAAGATTGCTCTAGCCATGGCAAAACGGGATGAAAGAGAAAGCTCAGTGGAATCATGCATAGCTTCCAGATTTGCTGAAGTCAATAGGCCCAGATCCAGATCTCATAATTACAAAGGCTTCCGGCAAAAATTCATCCTCTTGTTTCTAACGCAGCTCGTGTAGAAGTCGGTGCATGGAGAATTCCTTCCAGGATTTTGTGCATGTGCTTCCAATCTTCCAGTTGGAGCCTTCGTTGAATTTTCATTCACCCGAAATGTTTTTCAAAATTTTTAATTGCTCATATGCAATTAAAAATAAAAATGATGAGTTATTTACGGAAAACATTGCACTGATGCATGTACTAGAGAAGAACTACAAAAGCTTCAAGGATAAGAAGGAAGACAAGTCAAAGGCAATACCCGCAAGCAAATCATAGCCACTTGCTTCCGGATCCAAATTGCTTCTAGGTCTAGTTTGGTGAGAATCAAGGGCAAAAGAATCAGCCGCATGCGAGAATATAAAAAGAACAAGACTGCTGACTTTCCTCTTTTTTCTTCTTTTTCTTATTCCTTTGACAAAGTAATTGAGTGATCAATTAAATTATAAAACCTAAGTGATTGATTTAAAAACCATTACTTGAAGAAGTCAACTATTTGGAAATAGGTGGCAGACATGCAAAGTAGAAGGTTCTATCTTCAGTTACAAATCATGCATGTCATGCAAAGAGGAATTCCAGGAGGGAGATTGTCAGTTGTTTCCTTTCCCACTTCCACATGTGCCAGTTCAACTAAAGGCTTCCTATTTGTAATTTTCCCTCTACATGCTATAAATAGAAGAATAACCTTCGGGTTAATGATCAGAATTTGTAAGCAGCATTCTTGTGTTCCAAACTTTGTGCCAAAATCCTTGATAGTTATTTGAAGCAAAGGAATAGAAAGGAGCAGATTTATGGAGAACTTTGGGTCACGGCACATTTGTTTTCTACTTATTGTCTTAGATCTACTTATAAACTTTGTTTTATTCTAGATCTAGATATGAAAGTTGCCTTTGCTTATAATTTTGTGTGTTAATATCTATTGGTTCTGTCTATGTGCATGCAATCAACTTTGTGATCTATTGATTGGGTTGCACATCTTCCCTCTTTCTTTCCTATTTTTATTATTTTCCTTCTTCATTAGATATTGTCTTTCTTTAACAGTTGCTTACTTGTTGCAAAACTATACATCTATGGTTCATGAGTTGCATGGTTAAAGTAAAACCCCAAAATAGATACTAACATATTTAATTGACAAATCTTACACGAGAGCCTCACCGGTAAATGAGGGAGATTTATCTCATGATTGCCTAGGTTTTCAACTATGCAGAAAATCTAGCCAACGGAGTCCTTAAGTGGGAAAAAGGGACATTACAGTCCTCCCTTCCCAAAATTTCTTGTTCTAAGCAATTGCAAGCTCAATGGATCTGCTTTCCTGTGCTCTTCATTCTCCTCACTATGAAGTTCCACATCCTCTAATGGAGTAGGATGTGACATTCTTGATAAAGCATACACAACCACATTATGATTTCCCTTAACATACTCAATATCAAAATCAAATGCTTGGAGCTTACTCACCCATTTTTGTTGCCGGTCATTCAAATCCCTTTGATGGAGAAAGAACCTCAAGCTATTGTGGTCGGTTTTGACCACAAACCTTTCACAAATTAAGTATTGCCGGAACTTGATCAATGCATGCATGATGACTAACATTTCTTTATCATAAATGGAGAACCTTTTCTCATGATCCTTCAATTTCCGATTCTCATTTGCATCAAAACAACTCCTATACCTTCAGAGAAAGCATCACATTTAAGCAAAAATGAAATAGAAAAATCTAGATTAGTGAAAACTAGACAAGAACACATCACCTTTTTTAATTCTTCAAAAGCTATATGAGCTGTTTTTACCAGCTTAAAGCTCCTTTCTTCGTTAGAGAAGTTAATGGGGCTACAAGTTTGGGAGAATCCCTTCACAAATTTTCAATAATATGAACACAAACCCAAGAATCCTTTCAAATGAGTAATGTTGGTTGGAGTTGGCCAATCCATGATGGCTTGGATCTTGTTTTGATCCACATGAACTCCACGTGCATTGATAACATGCCCCAAGTACAAAATTTCATCCATACCAAACTCACATTTAGATTTCTTTGCATATAATGACTGTTGTTCTAAAATTTCCAGCACCTTATCCAAGTGTTGGAGGTGCTCCTCCCATGATCTACTATAAATCAAAATGTCATCAAAGAAAACCAACACAAATTTCCTCAAATACTTACCAAAAATATGATTCATGCATGATTGGAAGGTGGTTGGGGCATTGGTTAACCCGAATGGCATGACAAGGAACTCGAAATGCCCAAAGTGACATCTAAATGTGCTTTTGTGAACATCTTCCTCTCTCACTCTTATTTGATGGTACCCGGATCTCAAATCAATTTTGGAGAAGTAGACCGCTCCATGTAGTTCATCTATTAGCTCATCAATCTTGGGTATCGGATATTTGTTCTTAATTGTCTTCTTATTGAGTATTCGGTAGTCCACACACATTCTTAGAGTGTCATCCTTCTTCTTAACCGGGACTGCGGAAGAAACATAGGGGCTAGAACTAGGCCTAATCAGCCCCATTTCTAACAATTCCTTGATGGTTCTTTCAATCTCTTCCTTGTAAATCTGTGGGTGACGATAGGGAGTGGTTATTACCGGTTTGGCACCCGGTTCTAACTCAATAACATGTTGGAATCCCCTATCCGGTGGCAGCCCATGAAGTAATTCACTGAAAATTTGGCATGCCTGTCAAGTATGGGCTGAATATCATCATGAAAAGTAGATTGAATGGAAAAGGATGAGTTAGTTCTTACCAAACAATGAGTAGCCCAAGCAACATGCCTCTTTTTGAAGGTTCTTTCCATGCTCTTAGCAGTCACAACTTGAGAAATTCCACCTTTCATTCCGAGAAACACCACTTCCTTGCCTTCCACTTAAAATTTCAGCTCCATATTTTGGTAGTTTTGAGAAAAATCACCTAAAGAATGCAA
The DNA here is from genome assembly GCA_018340775.1 of Taxus wallichiana var. yunnanensis. Classification (NCBI taxonomy): domain Eukaryota; kingdom Viridiplantae; phylum Streptophyta; class Pinopsida; order Cupressales; family Taxaceae; genus Taxus; species Taxus wallichiana. The sequence goes on along the minus strand of CM031234.1, from coordinate 732,424,160 downwards.
CCATTGCACTCTAAACACCAAATCAGATTCACCAATACTAATTACATAGAATTCGTCTCTTACCATATGTCCTTAAGGTGAGTGTGAGTTGAGGTATTCTTCTAGTGTAAGGAAGTATGAAACCATCTACCACTGTGACAGTGAAACCCTTGAAATTTTGAGCCTTCAACTTCAATTTCTTTATCAAGCTCTCATCCACAAAATTATGCGTGGCTCCATTGTCAATCGCTCTTTACTCAGAATGGGTGATATCTAGGTGCTCCAGACAATGCGGCATGAGTGCCATCTAATTTATTTGAATCTTCTTCCTCCATAACACTATCATGCTTAGCTTCATCAACATTGTTTCCATCATTATCACAATCAAAAAATACTTCAATATAATGTACTTTACCTTTTCCCAAACAAAATGCCCTGGAGTCCATGGATCCTTGCATGAGAAACACAAATTCTTTTTTTGAAGCTCGTTTCTAGATTCTTTTACATTGCTGGTTTTGGGCAGCTCCATGTGAGTGTTTGATAACTTTTGGGGTGGTCTCCTTGGCTGGTCCAAGGGAGGGTTTCTAGGTTGCCTAGTGGGCTGTCCTCCACTCGAATTTCCCTTGGGAAGACTGTTGTTCGCTGCTGTTTTCGGAGCAGCACCTTCAAGATCTAAAGCCTTCTTGATTGCCTCTTGAAGAGACAAGGGCTCAAAGGCTCAAACCAAAGCCTTCCTTTTGAAACATCCATGATCATAATGGAAAGCCTCTAAAATTCTGTCACATATTCCTCCACCATGCCTTGTCTCAAATGAGCAAGCTCACGAAAGTGAACTTCCGGATCAATTCTATCAAACCGATCAATGAGTCTTTGACAAAAATCATCATAGGAATGAATCTCATTATACCCTATGTCACTAACCCATGAAACCACCATTCATGAGCAATTCCTTCAAGATGCAAGGTAACAAACTTAATAGCATCCTCCTCTATCACGGGTTTCAAAGACAAATATGTATCCAACTTTTGAATCCAAGCCCTAGTTGTCCCTTTGGTTGATCCATCAAATGTGGAGAAGGTCATCTTCCCCAAAACATTATGTACCTCCTTCTGTGGCATATGATGTCTAGGCTCGGGCCTAGGTCATCCTCTATTCACTCCATGAATTCGGCGAGTGAAATAACTTCATGAATCTCTCATGGAAGAGCCATATACTCTTCATAACTTGAGGCAATGTTTTGCCCTGTAGAGGGCCTTGCTCCAACGTCCGGAATCACGTCTTCCCTTGGAAGAAAAGTGGGCCTTGTGGCTGATCCGTGGGCTGATCCCATAGGTCACCGTGCATTATTAGCTCCAGATGAGCTACTATCACCGTTATGAACCCTAGGTTCAACCCATCCTTTAAAGAGATAGGGCAAGGAAGTCCATTGTGCTCGTTAATCTCTCTTAACCTGCAATCAACTTATCAAATTTGGCTTCTTGAGGATCTTGATTAGCCACATTGTTCTCTCCCCTTGGTTGATCCGCTTTTTCTCTTCTTTGGTAGTGTAGAAAATCCTTGTTACATTCTTCCATTGAAACCCTAGGCCTTTGAAGATTCGAGCTCTAATACCACTATAATATCCCTTTCAAGGGCTGAAACTGAAAAGTAGGAAATTAGCACAAACCCAAAGATTATCAAATCGGATTTCTAAACCAGCAAAATGAAAATAAAACCAAACGATCATATTTTTAGGACAGCGGTACAAAAATGCATGCAAAACCCTTGAAACTCTCCAAAAAACTTTGCCAAAATAAATATAAGTATTTTGGGCTTCGACCAAACCAATATTCAATATGAAATATGATCCAAAACATTGCTGGAAATTAATTAAAAACCAACGAAGTACAAGTGCAATAAAAATTATGAAAGGAGGGTTTAGAAACCCCAAACTCCACAAGTAAATATTGATTCCAACCTTATAAATAATAAGCAAGCCAAATATGAATTGGCACCAAACATACTCTAATGTTAGTCGCTCCAAAAGGGAGAGGCTCAACAATGCATATAAAAATCTGATTATGCCTTCTTTCATATCAAACTTGCAATATGTCTTCAAGCCAAACAAGGAAGGAGGATTTCCGTCGTTCTTGGAAGATGCCAACACTTGGATTTCCGCCCAAGAGTGGAAGAACAATGAGCAAACAACCCACAAGTCCAAATAGAGAAAATGTGCCAATAGTAGATCCCTCCAAATGAGGTCTCCATCTCCTTTAATGACTTCATCATTGGTGCCAAAGCCCAAAAGGACAAGGCCGACCCATAAAGAGTTCTTTTATTGTCTTTAATTTGCTTCATTAATGCTCCAAACCCAGCCGACCTGCTAAAAGCAAAAACATACTAAAAGGAAACATTAAAATTTAGAAAACAAATGGAAAGGAAGCTCAATTTGTTTTCCCAACCCTTCAACTTCGTTGCCATGGAAAAGGGGATGGCAAGAAGTCCAGAATCAGGTCCTTAAGTGAGAAAAATGGACATTACAAGCTACTCTTTCTAGTACTTTTCTAATTGAAAAAAATCACTACTCAGGTCATCATAAACCATGCAAAAACATGATAGCTTGTGGAAAAGGAAAAATATCAGGGCCATCATTGACAGCATTGAAGAAACCCAATCGCTATGAATTCGGAACCAACCCAAAACTACAAACATAAAAATTCAAAAAACAAAAAGATCTTTACCATTTGGGTGGTAAGGTTATTTAACCTTAGTGTCTAAATTTGATGAAGAGTAAGAAGATAAACTTGGAGAGGCCACCATCATGGCATCCATAAGATTGGGCTCTGCAACTCTTTCATGCTCTATCATTTCCACCTTCTGACTAGACTGCTCAAGTGGATCTAGTTGTTTGAATCCAATGGATATCGATATGTCAGATGAATATATTGCTTTTTTCCCTTTTTGGTCTGAATCAAATAAATTTGTTAGGAAGCATCAGGCCTCAGGTTTTCACTCCATGTTACATGTATTTCATATTGGACTAGAGTACCCATGTCCTAATTGCATAGGCATAGGGCTAATGCTAATCCTGTCTTTTGGCTAATGTTTCTAGTACTTTTCTAATATTTAATTTGTGAAGGTTTTCCCAGGTTAGGATAATACTCCTCTTCGATCAGAATGTTTCTCTGGCATGAACATACTGGAATGCTAGACATTTCATTCCTTAATCCCCAAAGTGTAGAATCTGTCTGCAAAATGAACAAAATAGGGGACCAATACTGGGATTTATATATTAATAAAACCCTAGAACGTGATCTTCCAGGGCATTTGTTGATCTACCTTATGGGTGTCACAAATGATGGTGATGTTACAGAGCTCCTTGGCTTTGAAAACTTTCCATACATAAAAGCTCGCGTGTTGGGAATTGAATCAGATTACATGCCTTCCAATCTGACCACATAAGGAATACCTTAACAAGGAGCTGTTAGATATTGCATAATTTAAGCCAAGTGCAAAATTGATTCTCTTTCTTCCCCTAGAAACATAGATAGTCTCTTCATCAGAACTTACAACAGCTTATGAATATGTTAGAATCTAGCGATATTTTGATTTTTATACTTTTTATTCTCAGTATCCAAGCATATTAATAGACAAACTAGAGAACTGATATCAATTTGTGGGTGAGATCAATACATAAAACTAGAATGTGGACATACCCTCTGTCTAGGTATTAACTGCTTGTTTGAAAGCATTTACACTCAGCAATAAAAATCTGAGGCATTTCACATGCAAGCAGTTGTATGTGATAATAGCATAGGGCTCAATTGTCAGCATTCAAGCTTATATGATTAGTTAATGCTATGGTTTTTAAGATGACATATTCAATTATCACGAGCATCTTTGTACATTTTTTAAGTATTCTATGCTTCAAAACGTGTGCAGAAATTTTGATGTTGTTTACTATGTATTCTGTCCAATCATTTTTGAAAAGGGGGAACATAGAGAATCTGCAAATTAATGTTCAATCTCTTTATTCTTAACTTCTATTGATTCTTATTGTTTGGTGATACTTTGTTTAATGAAATCCCGTACTGGTAATGCTTCATCTAATTGAAGAGAGGCATTATTGCAATGTAATAATTATTCTTATTATGTATTTTATGACATGGATGATTTCCTATAGATGTAAAGACAACATTTAATTGATTAAGAAAACATAAAAATGTAATTATGATCTATATTCTAGTACATGTGCAATTCAGGTGACAGTTTGAGGTGATAGTTTGAGGCACAGGAGAAGCAACAATTAGTTATTATGACTCTAGGTGTTTTACAATGACACCTGGGGTGATTTTTCGGGCTGTAATGTCCATGGATAAGCATTTAATTATGACTTTAAATTTGACGTACATTTGACTATCACTTACAATAGGTATTAACTGCTTGTTTAAAAAATCTGAGGCATTCCCATGCTAGCAGTGTTATGTGATCATAGCACAGGGCTCAACTGTCAGCATTTTATCTTCTATGATTAGTTAATGTTCAATTTTTAAGGTGACCATTGTTAGTTTTCCACCCTTCTAAGTATGTGGGCATTTTTTATGTGTTTTTAAAGCATTTTGTGCTTAAAATGTGTGTAAAACTTTTGATGTTGTTTATTATGTAGAGTCTCTCTAATTATCATTAAAAATGGGAAACATAGAGAATCTTTATATGCAGTGAATAAGGAGTAATTGAAAAAGTAGCCTGCAATTCTATAGTAACATGGAGATGTATTTTGTTAATGAGGAATGGCAATTCTATAGTAGCACGGAGACATATTTTGTTAACTATAAATAGTACAAACCATGAAAAGATGCTAAACTTTGTTTACAGAAAACTGCAAGCCACTGGTGTGGGACTGGATTTTCTTTCCTTCTATAAGGTCTTTATTTGAAGTGTCACTTTCACTTCGCTGATCAACATAGTTAGTATAACTAAATATGTCCTCGCCTTGGCCTTTAGGGCCAGGAAACAGCGGCAATAAAGCAACCAGCGTCGTTCATAAATTGTAATTAGTGTATTATTTCCGCCTGCTAATTTATTTGACCATGTTTATGAAAACTCCTTTCTTATTGATGGGATCGTTAGAGTAGAACCATGTGTAACTATTTCTTAGCATATCGAAGAAGGTTGTGAAATGACTTAGTCCCTTTTGGGGTCCCACAGGCCTTGAAAATCCTATGTATATAATATAGTCATCGTTGCTGGATATCATGTATTTCAACTGTTTACTTCTTAGCCAGTATGGAGTAGGTTGATGTTGTTACTACCAGTGTTTTTTAGGAATTTGTTCGCCCTTGCAGCTGCCTTGCATTCCGATTATTGCACATATGGTGTTTTTTTGCAAATAATACAACCAACATTGTTGGTTGACATGTATTCCATCTATTTATTTTTTATGGCTTTATGCAATGTGTCATATCCCTTTTTGGAGACTAGTGGAATTGAAGACCTTAACCCATTCAATCTCCTCGTGAGTTCAAGGAAAGAAGCAAGGGGAAAACTTGGATGACATTTTCTAAATAGATATTTTCATTATCATCATGCATTCTTATTGGAAAGCCAAACGCTCCAGTAGAATAACTCATTTAATTAGAATATAAAGTGTTTTGCGCATGTAGGCTCCAAATAAAAAATTAGATAATTAAAAGGTACTTCTTATAAGGTTGGCCATAAGTTAGAATGTAGCACCCCATATGTTATAAAACGAGGATGCTTGGCCATTATGGATATGTTGAATCTTATTATTTCTTTTGGGTAAAGGTTGTACCTTTCCTCTCTCTCATCAAGGACAAAAACTTTGTTTGAGACCACTTCAAGGATGAAAACCCTTGATAGTGGAACTTGTCTTGGGGACAAAAACCCTCAAGCAAGGATATTTGGAATTATTGAATATCTCAAGGAATTTGGAGCTGATATCTTTCTATCTAGCCCTAGGTGACTTGTATCATGAGCATGTTAGATATGTTTTGATGGATGTATGGTATGATTTCTTGCATGGATGGACTTATACTAATTATTAAAGGTGAAAGGAATCATTTCCTTGCATGTTTGAGTCATTAATTCATTATTTCCAAGAGGGGTGAATTGCTTATAGGTCATATTTCACATGTTTGAGTGGATGTCTGGGCAAGTTGAGTGATATTTGCATTCTTCATATTTTTAAACCCCAGGATCCCAAGTTTCATGAATTTTGGAGCTTCCTAGGTAAAATTGTGAATTTTTAAAGTAACTCTACAGACAAGGGTTTATAGAAATTCATATCTTCCATTCTAGGTCATTGAAAATAAGTTTTCCTTCATATTTTAATTGCTGGTAATTAATTAGAATTTTTGAGCTTGATTTGGCATATTTTTAGCGAGTTTAGGGCATCCAAAAGTGAGTTGGAGTTTCCAAAATAGGTCGCTGCCCTAGGAAGAGAAAAATTGCAGGTTGCCATGCGCATTGTCAGTCACATCCAGCGCTTGGAAGACTAATTACAGCCATCTAAAAATTAATTTCAGTCATCTCTCATTCAGCCCTAGATATTTTTCAGATGTCCCCCCTAAAAGGAACATTACACAATGGTTGGATGTCATTACTACCATTGTTTTCTTGTGGACCGTTTTGTGCTTTGCAGTTTCCTTGCATGAATTGATATGCAAATATCATTAGATGTTGGAAACCAAAAGAAATTCCAGTTTAATTTACCATTTACAATTGAATTTTTCTAATCTTGGACAGCAATATTAATATCATATGTGTGGGCTTTTTGAGGTACGGTTAGCAGATGAATTGCAAAACTTTATGACAACATTAAGCATGTAGTTTGCATATTGTAATTGCAACACTTGACGCAGGAACATGCATGCAAAATAAATACCAACTAGCAATAGAAAAAGTAGAGAAAGCAAACAAACAAAATTGCTTGGATGTTCATCTATTGACTAGCCCACTAATATTGTTTTGGATATGTTGATGATAGTGGGTGTATGCATACAACTAACAATATAAATGTATGGAAATGTAGGATAATATTGTTTTGACTATGTTGATGACAACATGTCTGTGCATAAAACCATAGGTACCTAAGACTCCGAGATGGCGGGATGTAGGGATGAGGTTCATGTGTTGCCTCCCTCACTAATAATGTTTTGGATATGTTGATGATAGTGGGTGTCTGCATACAACTGACAGTATAAATGTATGGAAATATGGGATAATAATGTTTTGACTATGTTGATGACAACAAGTGTGAGCATAAGACTCCGAGATGGCGGGATGTATGGATGGGGTTTCGATTTTTTTTTTTCAAATTTTGGGGACAGTGAAGGGATGACTAATATATATATATATTTATAATAATAATTATATATATATATATATTGTTTGTTTTATATATATATATATAACATGAATAAACTAATTAAAGCTAAATTCCTGAAGATTGAAACAAGTGATCCAATTATTCATCACATAAGCCAAAATGCTATATTTCATATTCATATTTCAATGTTTCATATCGAGTCCTTGACATTAATATAGAAATTTGAATCAAGATACATTGATATTAGATAACAATACAATGAAACATCAACAATATGAAAATGAAAAACAAGTCTTCATTAATCAACATGAGAAGAGTGCATATATTATTATGTCATAAGTACATAACAAAAATGGCATCTCAATCAATAGAGGAGTTATGTGAGGGAATACTCACTTAATCGAGTAATTTCTAATGCTCTTTAGACAATTGTATCCTATCATGTTTGATTCCTATGTTTTTCAGAAGGGTCAAAATATAATGGTTGTTCCCTCTATTCATATAGGAAGAGCGTGAAGATGGAAATGAGTTGGGCAGGCTAAATTGTGATCATAGTTTTCATTCTGCCTGTATCAAGAAATGCTGCTTCAAAAGAATCAATGTCCAATTTGTAAAGCTCTAGCCGCTTCATAAACAGAGCAGTTGTTGACTACCATTGGCTTGTTATTATCAAGGGTAAAATGTTGGTATTAGTATGTGATGTGTCCAATAAAAATGCAAATTCAGTCAATTTCACCCATTAATTGGGTAGACAATTTAGAAAATCATTGTCTTTGTAGTTACACAGGGGTTTGTAAATTTTTGTTTATTTTTATGTTGATAGTGGTTGGGCCATAAGGGGACGTCGGGACTCCATCAACCATCTCAGGGATATCTGCACCCGGGATGTCCCGAGTGCATCCCTTGAATTCAAGGGACATACATCCCCTTGATTTTTCGCTTGAGCCAGAATGCGGGGGTGTGTGGGGGGGGAGGTTTCATCCTTGTCCCCAAGACCCCGAGATGTTTGGGACGACCTAAGGACAGGGGTGTGCATCCCCACATAACATTGCATAAAACTAACAATATAATTGTAGGTTTAGTGTTCATATGTCTAAATATTTAGACCTTGAGATGTTTGGGACGACCTAAGGATGGGGGTGTGCATCCCGCGTAACACTTCATAAATCTAACAATATAAATGTAGGTTTAGTGTTCATGTGTCTAAATATATACCATAAATATGTCTTCTTATGTTTTGCATGAGTGACGGTTGAAGATTTGACTTGAGCATATACATAGAGATACTAATAAAATCTTTTTTTTGAGAAACATATTCTTAGTGAAAAAGTATATTGAGTGTAGTGTCTATATAGAAAATTTTGATATAGGTGTATTATTGGACAAAGCCTCAATATTATTCACAAACTTCCTTTGAAGAGGTAATAATAATAATAATCTGTATTGTCACTAATTATAGTCAAAGTTTGAAATTTTTTGTAACATCGAGAATTCAATCATTGAAAGACCTTAACATCTTAGATTTAAAATTTAGTGTAATCTCAAATGTTCAATTATAGTCAAAATTTGAAATTTTTTGTAACATTGAGAATTCAATCACTGAAAGGCCTTAACATCTTAGATTTAAAAGTTAGTGTAATCTCAAATGTTCAATCATTGAAAGACCTTGACATTTTGCATGATTTTCTTACCAACAATATGCAAAAATGCAAAATAACAAAAGAGTTGAAATTACGAAAAGTAACAACTATATTATATTTGTCTATGATTCTCTATCATGTTTTTATGCTATGATTTGATGTTGATAGTTCTTATTTTTGCCTAGGCATGTGTTGCATCTATTTATTTTTCATGTCTTTGTGCAATGATTAGTTTTTGATACTATCAATGCTTTCTTTCAAATTGTTACGATTTTTGCAATTGCCTTGTGCACATCAAAATGCAAATACCAAAAGAAAATTCAGTTAGTTTAACTATTACAATTGACTATTTCTTTTCCCATAATGTTGTATTATGGGTCGACTTTTTTAATGGTTGTTTAGAGGTTGCGGTCCAGTACTAGAATTGCAAAACTCTATTGCATCCGATGTAGAGCAATACTAAATTCAAGCATGCAATCAACCAACAACAAGGCTTCAAACCAACAATCTCACTTGCTTTGCCATGAGGATCCTTAAACAAGCCTACAAGGTTAAAACTTGCAAAAAATGAAGTTTATTAATCATGAGTTTCATCCTCATCATCATATTATGTCTCATCATGACCATACCATGTCCTTTCATGTTCCAAGGTCATCTAACTTCATGAAGTTTCCACAACCACTTGTCCTTTGTTACATTGCTCTTGGTTTCCCTTCACTAGCTCTCAACCTTTATGGGCTCACATTAGTCATTTTGGTTTAGCTGTCTTGACCCTCTTTCAACCTCTTCATCTCTGTGAAACATCTTCCTTTGATTTAGTCTAATCATATGTTTAGTTCAAGAATCCAACCTACTCACCTTCCCTTGTTAACTCATAACTGTCATTTGGCATTCACAACTATACTCTAGCTCTCATAAGCAAGAATTGGCTCCTTTAGTCTCTGATGACCCCTCCAATGGCATACCCTGTTTTTCATGACAAATAAGGTTAGGCTACTCATAAAATGCATTCAAGACAATCCACTACACCAATCTTTCTCTACTTTACAAGATTGCCCTCATATCCCTTTTAAGACCATGCAAATGCTTCATGCATGGTTGGAATGAGTTAGAGGGACCCACAACAAGTTCTAAACTTCCTTAGCATATCTTGAGTAACCCAAAGGTGCATACAAAATTTGGAAACATAACTCCTTGGTTTGCTCTCTCAACCTCACTTTTACTCTTTTAGCCTCCAAAGGCCTAACGAGCCCTATCACACTGTATTTCCTAGAATATTTTCACTTTCCTTAGGATTCACGGTATAAAGAATGCATTTTTAAACACCCATTAAGGATTTCTTAGAGCGTGTGAAATTAAAATTTTGAACTCAAAAGTTGGAGTATCCTTCCTTTGTTATTGCACCTCTTAAATTAGGCTTTTGACTGTATTCATCCACCTCCTCGTAGACTGTCAAGAAAATAGGGAGTTTCAACCCTAGTTTTGCCAAAATTCCTTCACCATCCTTTGTCATAATTTGTGAGCGTGACTTATTGTGAATATAAAGGCAAAATGAGTTGATTAAGTCCTCCAAAATATAAACCCTAGCACTGTTACAGTGGAAACACTCCTTAAAGCTCGGGTGAGTACAAATGGTTGAATAAAACCTTGCAAATTTTGATTCAAGACTTGAAATTAGTATAGATGGTTGTTTCAACTTGTTCTACAAGGATAACATACCAGTGGGGGCCCATGATTCCATTACACCCTTCAATAGATCTAACCTTGTTCATTTTTATGTAGAAACAAAGTACAATTATGACTCTCATAACCTCCCAACTTGATGATAATGAAGGATCATACAAATTAGCTTCCTTATCCACCTAAGATGGCACTAACACACATTCCTAAGAAGGTGTATACAACATACAACTCCTCTTCGTGATTCAAGAACCATTCAAATTGCAAGGCTAGTTATAGTCCTCAATCTCCTTATGCATGCACTGGAATGTTAAGCCAAACCACCACTAAGACTTACAATATAAAATCTATAGCTTCACAGGCTCCCCATAAATAGGGATTAAATTGAGGCACAAATTTCTAACATCAGGAGGATCCTTCACAGGTTAATGCACCTAAAAATCCACCATGCAGACATAATCATTGATTTTTGACAACCTTTACATGCATTTGTTGGGTTAAATAGCAGAGGTTCAGATATTTCACTCCTAGTTTTTATCAACCACACCTACATACAACTTCTAGCACGAAGATTACAAGTTCATTAATCCCAATATTTCCTCATACACAACTTGTTAGTCTAAATGTGAGTTTACTTATCAAAATAGGGGTATTGAAACTCCCATATCGATTTAGAATACAAACTAACAAGAGCTTACTAACAATCCCACAGTTGATCCCTTCATGCCTTGAAAAGAGAAAGCATTGCTTCTCAAGTAACTCAAAGATACACTCAACAAAGATAAGAAATGCATACCAATTGAGTCATAGATATGTCATTGTGATTACATACAAATCTCCTTCCTATTCTTCACTCTCTCTTCCTTCTTCTCATCCTCCATCCGAGGATTGACTCCCCAAAAATTGACTTTCACCTACTATACTCAAACTCCCATTTATGCATGTGACTCCTTTCAGATGTAACTTTCTCATGATGAGTCATTATCATTGCATTTTGGTCAATTAAATTAGCTTAACACACTTCATAACTCATGTTTCTACCTAAGACTTATTACACAACTCACCACCTAACAAGACACTTTCAAAAACCTTAATAAACCCCTAATACTCCTTATCACATATAGCAACACCTATTATAGACTCAACTATTCACTTGACAAGCTTAGAGTCCACCTTTATAAGTAAGAGAATTTTGAATACATTTTTGTAGGAAACTAGATTTTGAAATTTCACGAGTCTTTCTCACACTCCACATACCCGAGAATTCTCCCATTGACCATATAGCTAGAAAAAATTTCTATTGACTCTTCATCAAGACATCACTTTATTGTAGCAACAACAATAGAAAAAAATACAAAAAGAACAAACAACATAGCTTGGATGTTCATGGGTGGCATCACTCAACATTTATAATAGCTAGAATTGCATTGCATCATCACAACGTCGTATCATATTAAAAAGACGTAGTGAAACGACATAAGCCCCTATTTGATGCTACGACCCTTACACAATCTCAAAAAATAATAAAACCATTGTTGTTAGGATGCATGTATTGTGTATCGCTATTTTTGTGCTTTTCATGCCTTTCGGCAGTTGTTTAATGTTGTTGCTACAAATGTTTTCCTGACAATGTTTCTGTGCTTTGCAATTGCCTTGTGTTCTGAATAGCTTGTTGCATTTTGCCCTCTTTCTTACCAAAGTTTTTCTTACCGCTTATTCACACATTTCAACTTTTTGGTCACCTACTTAGTTGTACAAAAAAATTAACAAAACAAAGTTGTAGTCCAAAAAAGTGTTTTCACCTTGTCTTGCTCTTTGGACTAGCTCTAACTCTTTGCTTACTTTTCTTATCTGTTCTTCAATATTGTATCTATGCATAAGTACAATCACTTGCCATCCATCCACTTCGTATAGAGACTCTACTCACTCGAACTATTCCTCTAATAGAGAATGAATGAATGTGTTGTGAAGGCCTCAATACTAGTTGCAGAAAGAAGCCATGAATAAATGCATGCGAGAAAGAAGTTAGAGCATGACAGTTGTATGTTTTTCTTCTGCACATCTCCGGTATAACAGTTCCTCGTTAATGTTATAGGTTGTTCTGCATCCCCATCATACCATTATGAGTTCATGTATTTGTTGTTCATTATGTTCACGCAGTCAACTCTATGCTTCTCCCACCTGCTGCCGGCATCTTGAATGCTAATGGAAGTCACCACCTTTCGCACCGGAATCTTTAAACAATAATTGATGAACTCTGCGTCCAGCCGAATTATTGTTTTCCTCGTAGCATCTCGCACTGATCTGGATGAAAGATGGTAAGTTCTAGCGCACTCCATAACAAACTCTAGCAACTGGGCTGTGTATGGAAAGACTGCAACTTGAATAATTACACTGCTTTTAACTACACGCATGAGTGAAGTCTTTCCTGGTCTAGATCTATCAATCAATTCGGAAAGAGGTTCGGACCTAGATCTGTGTCTCCTATGTTTGTAAATTTGGAAGTGATGCATGACTTTGTTGTGCTTTCTTTTTCGTCCCTCTTTGCCATGGTTTTGTCTATCTTTGTCTGAACAATTCTTTTGCTTCTTATTTGGCTGAATTTCTTCAAAACTGGTGCAGATTTGGATAATTATTCAGATTCAGAGGATATATTCAATGTATTAGACATTTATTAAAGCTCTTTTTCTTTTGTAAAGCACTTGTAATGAATTCCTGCAAGTAATTCAGACAAAGATGGCAACCGAAATATGAACATTGAATATTTAATAATAAAAATATGCACTATTCAAGTCTGCTGCCCCAAAAATTGATGTTTTATTTGCATGCAAAGTGAGCATGAATTTTTCCAACTTCACCTGAGCACCTGTATCACTTATGCAAACACAAATCAACCTCCTTCACTACATGCGACAAAATTGGAAGCTTTTAGTATTAATTTGATCCTCTTTTGAGCAAAAATCCTCTTCAATTGGGGCGCACTTTTCCTCTAGGCTGCACTTTTTTTTACCCGTGAATTAATTAATTCACCTTTATGGTGAGCCATGCTAATATAACTCTCATAATTCTATAATTAATGATTGCCCTTCTATTCCTGGCAATTAATTAATTAAAAATCATGTTTTTCTCTTTATTGATGTGCTAAAATTGCATGTTTAAGGACAGTCATCCAATAAATTAAATTTAATCAATTTAATCATCCACTCTTCACTCCACTTAAGTTTCATAGTGTACTTTAACTTTAGCCACTGAAAATAGAATTTAATTTAATCATTTAATGCTTTAAAAAGCATTATTTATCTCTCAAATTGGGCACACTTTTTCACAAGTGGGGCTGCATTTAAATAAATATTATTTATTTAATTTAGACAATCTATTTTCACCTTTTTTATTCCCCTTTGCTTTTGTTGACTTTCTTCCATGCTTGGGCACCAATTTTAGAAGAAAAATTAATTAATTTAATCACTTTAAAGGTTGCCTTCATCTCTCTAAAGGGGTCGCACTTTTTGGCTAAAGAGAATTCTATTTTTAAAAACACATGGCAATGAGAATTTTTACCCTGCAAGGCAACCCCGAAAATCCATTATTACTTAAGTCATTTGACTTACATAATGGGATTATTCACCCTGCAAGGCGTGTAATAAAATCCCGTGATTCACTTAAATGACTTTTCTTTTATTCCACAATGGGAATTTTTACCCTGCAAGGCAAGCAATAAATTTCGTCGTCTCGCCCTCTTGCCTCTAATTTTCCCACTACAACTTAAGTGACTTTTCTATCATGGAAAAAGTACCTGCAAGGCAAGAATAAAATCTCAACTACACTGTTGCTTCTAATTTTCCATTATCCACTCCAATTTTTTGTTTTCTAAAAATGCGGTCGATTCGAGAAGAGGCTTTTTGGTGCGCGACTTTGTTTCCCAATGAACCAAACTTCTGATGGCAACTTCCTTTTGGCATAACGTGTGTATATGTTCCCCAGTTACTCCAGGCCAAGAATCAGGCCAAACTGACAAAGCAATTGATCTAGAGAAATTTCACTGAGAAAACAAAATGGGAAAACACAAAAAACAAAAAAATTGTCAAAAGTCAAAAATAAAGCCCAAAACTTATTCCAAGTTAAAACCCTTCAGTATATAGGAATAATGATATGTTTGATCACAATGAGGTTAAATCAGAGCGCAAATTGCCTCAAATGGGGCTCAAAATAATTAAATACAAATTTCTCATGAGACAAATCCTCGATGATGGAATATAACAATTTTGGGCATCTGGGTATTTGACAAAAATGGCTCTTTGCGAATATCTTGACGCAATACAAGAATTTTCAGACAATAAAAATACAAAACGGCCCATTATTTTAAAAGTAGGAAAAAATTTCGGATAGGGAAGTCACAAATTTCGGGATGAAATCTAGGGGACGACGATCAGCTCCGTCTGTGGACATCTTTTTTTTGTCAAAATGACAAGGGAAAAGATGAGATCCCAGCATCTCTGGTTTCGTATCTTGTCTTTTGGGTACGAAGTCAAGAAAACAAACACAACACAAAAACAAAAACAAAACAAACAAAGTTTTATTTATGTACATACAGGTTTTACCCCACTTCTCATGTCCTAAGAACAACTTCAAGTGTTGCCCATTGAAGGGTAATGGCAATTCAACTCCATTTTGATGAGCAAGAATGAAGCTATCTGCTCCAGTGATCTTCTTAATCACAAAAGGCCCTTTCCATAGTGAATCGAATTTTCCATGCATGCTTTTTGCTTCTCTTCTTTTGTCCCCATAAAAGGACCCAGTCATTGACTTCAAACTTTCTTTCCTTGGTTTTTTTGTCGAAAATGACTTTCACCTTCCTTTGATGCTCTGTCAACCTATCTGCAACTTGAGTTTGTACTTCCCTCAATTCAGTCAAGTACACAATTCTTTTATCAATAACATCCGTGATTGTGGAATCCTCAGGGCCCTAGAAAGTTGTAGGGCAGGCAGTTCCAAGGTAAGAGGCAACTCCATGTCTCTACCATATAATATCTAAAATGGGGACATGCCTATCGCCCTCTTTAGTGTGATTCTATCGGCCCATAATGCATCAAACAACTTTTTATGCCAAGTCCTTTGATTTTCCGTTACTAGCTTGCGCATGATAGTTACCAAGTTTTTGTTACTAGACTCAGCTTGGCCATTCCCTTGGGGATAGTAGTTTGAGGAATGTACCAGTTGAATCCTATGAGTGTAGCAGAAATCAACCAGCTCCTCAAAAGATAGATTCAGAGTGTTGTCTGCTACTATTTTATTGGGCACGCCAAACCTGACAATAATATTTTCTTTTATAAAACTGCACACCTCAGCAGAAGTGACGTTCTTCACAGGAATAGCTTCTAACCACTTACTGAAATAATCAGTAGCTGTTAACATGTAATGGTGGCTGGCACTAAAAGTCGGGTTAAGCATACCAATAAAATTCATTCCCCGTTATTGGAAAGGTTCTTCAATTACAATTGGTTTTAGAGGTAATGCAGGAAATTTCACGCCCAAAAATGTTGGCATGCTTGGCACTTAGTTACCCACTCTGCAGTATCTTGAAAGTTTGGGCCAGTAATACCTTGCTCTGAGGATCTTGTGTGCAATGACTCGGGCTGAGAAATGACCACCGCAAGCCATGTCATGAAACTGTTGTAATAGTTGATCCTGTTGAGCTTTATCCACACATCTGAGAAATACGCCATCAATCCCTCTTTTGTACAAACCATTATCCCAAAGAACAAAATCTTTGGATTTCAGTTTAATGGTTTGTTTGGCTTTTTGGAAAGTTGATCGGGCATTCTCCATACGTCGAAAAAGTAGGCAATTCTTGTACCACTCCTCCACCAGATCTATAAAAAGTACCGCAGGCAAATCTTCATCTATCTCCCCTTGATCCGCTTCTGGCATTGATGCTTTCATCTCTGTCATTAGTTCACACAGACCTCTTCCTCGAACCAACTTTGTAAGCTTAATATCCAAGTCATATTCTTGAACCTTTGTCACCCATGTGCCTCTCAACAATCCTAACTCTTGTTGAGTGATGATAGATTTTCTGCAGTATCTGGAACCAAAACCACAATGTGTGAGGAAAGAATATAATACCTGAAAGCCTTACACGCCTTCACCACTACATATGCGTGCTTTTCCATGGGAGTATATTTCAACTCATAGGCTTTAAGGGGCGTGCTCATGAAAGCAATCGGAGCTTTGCGTCCTCTTGATTTTTCTGCATCAATATTGCTGACATGGTGTGTTCGGAGGAATAACAGTAAAGAATAAATTCTTTACTGAAGTCGGGCGAAACCAAGATTGGAGCTTTTGACAGGGCCTCCTTGATCTTCTCGAAAGCTTCCTTCCCTTTGCTGCTCCATTTAAAATCTTGTGTCATCTTCATCATATTCAAGATATGACAGGTTAGCTCAGTGAAGTCAGGAATGAATCTCCTGAGAAAATTAACTTTTCCAAAGAAAGAGTGAACTCCTTTTTTGGATGTGGGCAATGGTAATGTCTGAATGGACTTGACACATTTCGGATCTATCTTGGTTCCTTCTTTTAAAACAATTTGCCCTAGCAACTTTCCTTCGGTTACGGCAAAGATAGATTTCTTGGGGTTCAAAGAAATACCATGTTTGCGGCATTGTATGAAAACCTCTTCTAGATTCAAAATGTGTGCTTCTATCTTTGGAAAAGACTGTCAGATCATCAAGGTACACCACTATGCTTATATCCTTGAGATGAGCAAAGGCTAAATCCATAGCTCTTTGAAATGTAGCACCAACATTGATCAAGCCAAACGACATTTTCTGGTAAGCAAAGGTTCCCCAAGGTGTAATGAACGTCGTTTTGTATTGATCTTCTTCAGCCACCTTGACTTGATTATAGCCTGAGAAACCATCAAGCATGGAAAGCATCTCAGATCCAGTGACCACCTGCAGAGTGTGATCCATGATGGGGATGGGGTAGTTATCTTTTAAAGAAGCTTGATTAAGGTTGCGAAAATCCACGCACAACCTAATTTCACCACTCTTCTTCCTCACAGGAACTATGTTGACCAACCATTCGAAATGATGTATGGGATAAATAATCTTTGTGTCTAATAACTTCTGGATTTTTGCAAAGATGGTTCCAGAAATGGTAGGGTTATGCCGCCACAACTTCTGCTTGAAAGGCTTTTGTTCTAGATTTAGTGGGATGTAGTGTTGGACTTCTGCAGGTGATATGTTTTTAGATTCTGGTAGGACCAGGCAAAAACATCCATGCATTTCTTAAGAAGCTCTGTAAAGGCTTCTCTCTCGGCCTCTGAACAACACTTACCCAGATTTACTAATTTGGGATCATTGTCGGCTCCTAAATTTAGTAATTGTGTATCGGAGGAAGAACCTTCCCCACTTTCTTCATTTTTCTTAAGGATCTGATCATGCTTGTCAAACATTTCCTCAAGAGATACCAAGCCTTTGGGAATTATATTTCCCTTTAGCTGAATAATCTCTTGACTTTCTGAGACGTCTGCATCCATTTCTCCCACAGTAGTTTGTCTTGAGGTGAATTGCTTCCCTCATAGTATATTTTTTCGAAGTTGTCCTTCTGTTAGAGAAACGCAGCAATCTGCTTGTCATCATTAAAAACCTGTCATTGCTGAACGTTGTTGGGAACTTTTGGGCGGAAGACCATCTCAACTTTGTAATCTCCTGTCTGAAAAATGTGGGAGGATAATATGGATTTAACAAAGCTGCAGTCACTGCAAGTGAATCAGCTCTTGAATTTTGTTCTCTCGGAATATAAGATACCGAGAAAGCTGAAAAATCTAGAATGGTAGAGTAGACTCGGTCTCTATAATGCCAAAGCTTGTCCTTTTTTACTTGATAGAGACATCTTATCTACTTGACGATCAGCTCAGCATCTCCCTTTGCATGTAAGAGCTTGATTCTCATTGTTCTTGTCTGCTCCATGCCTAACAACGCTTCATATTCTGCTGTGTTGTTAGTATTTTCGAACATCAATTTGAAGGAGTGTGCATGCACTTTCCCTTCAGGAGAGATAAGAACAATGTCTGCGTTGGATCCAAATGAACAGCAAGTGCCATCAAATTCTAGAGTCCAAACCTTGTTGTCAAGTTGATGTGGTTCTTGAATTATAGGTTGAACATCTTCTTTATCCATTTCTAGATAATAGACTCCGTGATCAAATTCTTGAAACAAGATCTGAGATCTAGGATCTTCAGACTTTGATACTGTGTACTTGGATTTCTTTTCAGGTTCTAACTTCTGATTAACTCCTTTGATTGGTATGTGCGCACAAGACCAGTCCATCTTGACTTCTCCGCCCAACTCTTTATAGAAATTTCTACTTAACAGCATGTCATAAGAGACTGGGATGTCTGCTACAAGGATAGTCATTTTTAATCTTTTATCTGGAAAAGAGACAAGTACTACCTGCGCATATTTGATTTGCCCCACAAGAGGAACTTACCTTTCCATTGAATAGCATCTTTCGATGGTTTTTGTCAATGTGAGACCCAAGGCATCAGCAACTTTGGCAGGCATGACGTTGTCAGAAGCTCCACAGTCTAAAATGCAATTGTTTAGTTTGTATCCGTTGATAAGCAAAGATACATAAAATGGCTTGATCCTTTCTGATGTAGCAGGAGAAGAGGTAGAAGAAGAAGAAGTTGCAGCCGCATTATTTGAAGGAGTAATCTTTGGACTTGACAAGATACCCGTGAAGTGTTATTTGTTGGGGTGGGACCGTTACTTTGCACATATTTGACCAATCTATTAAGTTGATCAGGAAATGCTCTCAAATATTCAGCTTCTGACATTTGGACCTTGGTCTTTTTGATGTGGTTGATAATGTCGAAAGCTTGACTTGCTTCAAGCTGGATGTGTGTTGGCCCTTTGCTGTGAATTGAAATAATTTGAATATTTATCTTTGGGCACTAATGAAGAAGGAAGAGGGCTACCTCTTTTTAAGATAGAAACATCCGACCTAGGATCTTCTCTTTCTCTCCTTTGGCCACTTGTGGATGCTTCGGCATTTTGGCATTTCTGAGACCTTGTGAACACCGCAAAAGTGTGACCATCAGAATCTTCAAAAGATTCATAATAGCCATCGTCTGATTCGTAGTCCATGTAACCAATGTTGGAGACACCAACGGGATCTACAAAGTCTTCATCATCAAATGATTTGTCAATGCTGAGATCTTCTTCATTAGTTTCCAAGTTATTCCTTAGAGTAGCGATTTCAACCGCAACCATTGTGGTGCAGCAAGTCTCAGTCTTTTGGTTTTGATTTTGATTTTGACCATTAAAGGTCTGGGTAGGAGCTATTCTTGAGGGGGTTGCATTCCCTGCTTGAGAGATCTGCTTCTTGATCTACAGCATGTCATTAGCCAATCTTTGTAGCAAAGGATTTGAAGTACTTGAAGAAACACTATCACCTTTGTGAGATGGTTGTTGGAGTTTTCCAGCCATGATCAAGTCATCTTCAACTTCCATGGCAACATTCTGTGCTTCAAGTAAATTCATAGGTCTTGCCCTTCTTAGCTAATATCCAACTTCGGGAAATAGAACGTTTATAAAAAACGTCTTTTGATTTTCATTGCTTAGTGCGGCAGAAGTGGGGATTTTATATAAAATCCTCTGGAATCTTGCAATAAAGTCCCGCATGTTCTCGCTTGGCTCTTTCTTCAACTGCGTCAGTTGGGTGATCAACGTGCTAGCATCCTCTGTAGGCTTGAATCTTTTCAGAAATTGCTCACGCATAGTCGCCCAATTGGTTATGGTGCCAAGAGCTAGCCGATAGAACCATTCGCTAGCCCAGTTGTGTAGAGTCTCAATGAAGAGTCTGACCGAGACATCTTCATGCTCTACTACAAGCACACCACAAGATATGAAGAAGGCCACCAAATGATCATCCGGGTTTTGCTTTCCATCTCCAAAGAATTTTGGAAAATTCTTTCTGGATCCTTTGGCAGATCGTGCATAGGTGGAGTCAGGGTCAGTGGCCCAAAAGCTGCTCCCCATGGGACAGGTACTATTTGGTTCTGATTTGCTATGATGAACGGAGCATGTCTTCTCCTTGTGTAGACTTGGTGAATAATTCCAGCCGCCAGATTATGCTGAAAATGATTCGGATCTGAATGGGTGAGCACTCTCCTTCCTAGTGAGAGACTAGATCTGCGGCTTCTAACTTGAGGAGGATGATTGAAATTGAATTGCTCCTGCAATCTGAAGAAATGATCAGTCCTTCCTTGCACCTTCACGGATCGGGTGAATGGACGTTCAACCAGGTTGAGATTTGTATGGAAAACACTCTGATCTTCAATAGATAAGCTTTGATCTGTAAAGATAGTTATTCCCCAGTGGAGTCACCAAAAACTATTGGCTAGATTTTCTACATAGCACAAAACCTAGGCAATCATGAGATAAATCTCCCTCATTTACCGGTGAGGCTCCCGTGTTAGATTTGTCAATTAAAGTATGCTAATATCTAAATGGGGTTTTACTTTAACTACTCAGTTCATGAACCATAACTTAACGATTCGATTCATAGTAAGTAAGTAGATGTTTAAAATAAAGGAAATATTTATAGAAGAAGGGAAAGGGAATTATATAAACACAAAGAAGAAATGGGAAAGATGTGCATCCCAATCAATAGATGATAGAGTTGATTACATGCACATAGAAGAAACCAATAGATATAAACATAGAATTCTAAGCAAAGGTAGTTCTAGATCTAGATCTGAAATAGCACAAAGTCTATTAAAAGATCTAAGATAAAAAACAAGAAACACAATACACCGTGACACAAAGTTCTCCAGAAATTTGCTCATGTATATGCCTTTGCTTCAAGTGGCTCTCAAGGGTTTCAGCACAAAGTATGGAATACAAAGTTGTTGCTTACAAATTCTAATCCTTAACCCGGAGGTTCTTCTCCTACTTATAAAATGTAGAAGGGAAAGTACAAATGGGAAACCTAACTGAACTGAAACATAAACAAGTAAAGATGACATTTGGCAATCATCCTCCACTAACTTCTCCTTAAGTGACACATGTATCACTTAACTAATAGAATTGTTCCACATGACTTTAAGTAATGGTTTCAAAACCAATAACTTTAAAGTCTTACAATTTCATCCGGGAACGTGGAAAATAGAAGAAGAAATAATAGAAGAAGAAGTCAAGCCAACTATAACATTTATGTCTTTCTTTTTGTTCTGATATTAGATATACTTGTTGAACATGTGATTTAGCATCTTCCCATCTGTTTTAGCCACTGCTTCCTTTTCTGTCCTGAACTGCAGCAATCCTTCGTTCAACACCTTGATACATGCTTCCACATCTTCCAAGCTCGGCCCGAACCTCGCAATATTTGCCTGCAGTGCCACCAATCTGCTAATGGAATTCATCATGAAAGGTTTAGTAGCTCTATCAATTCTCTTTTGTACCATCAGAAGAGACCCTTCCAGGAATTAGACACTTTGGTAGGAACGATCCGTACGTACGAAGTAACATCTCCGACCACTTCCTCCTCAGTGAAAGAAATAATACTATATGGTAAGGACAATGTCTTACTCTCAAGTGTCTGCATCCTCTTCAGCAAAACTCTGCAGATCTCCAAACGGAAAGATACTGCAAACTCCAATTGCTTCCCCTTCCCAACCTGTTTTGTCTGTGCAGTACAATCTGCTCTGCAACCAATACATCTCCCGACAGCTTGTTGATTTCAGCCAAAGTACTCAAGTTACTCTCAACAACTGTGTTCATATCTACTATGTTTGTCACCAGTTGCTTCAGCTGATTTGTTGCATCATTCATAACCTTCAGGCGGGCTGGCACCTCTCCAAGTTGTACAGAAGCTTGACGAATAATCAGGTTCTTCCATTCGTCAATAGCTTTCACCTGATTGCTTGCATCCTCCATCTCCTACATAAGATGATCACTCACCTACTCTGAAATGGGCTGAATGGAAGGTTTAGCAACCTTGGCTATGATCTCACACAATTGAGATACTTGCTTCTGAAGCTCATCTTTCTTTGCCTTTTCTCTGTCAAGCATAAGGAATAGAGCATCTATCAATGTCTGTGTATCCTGCTTCAATCCTTTTGTGGTGGCTTAACCGAGAGGTACTCTGGTTACTATTACATCTTCTGGCGTGAGCTCATCCTCCTTCTTTCCTTCCACCGAAATTGACATCTCAGCAAAATTCTGCCCCGACTCTTCAATGATCAACCTTGAAGTTACCTTAGCAACCTTAGGACTTCTGTCTTTCCCGCCTAGACTGAGTAGCTGCAAGTCGTGCTCCTCCAAGTTCATTTCCACTCTAGCTTCTAGAACCAACTGCGAAGCCAACCATTCTGAGAAGTTACTTCTCGGAGAATGAGAAGTCGCTAAGTGCACTACTATCTCCCGCTCTGTTTCCTCTCCATCAGAAAGTGCTACAGTGTTATGGCTACCATCTTCTGAATCATCCAAGGACAAAGCTCTTTCGAACTCCGCCATCTGCAGCTTCAACGTCTCTTCTGGAACAGGTGCTGAACGGAGTGGCTAAGGAGAGAAGATGAATGTCATCGGATTCAGTGGAGGCATGGAAGTGTCCTCGAGGTGTGCTTGATTGGTGAAGTAGTAGATGCTAGAGAAGCCGGAACTAAAGTCATAGTCGTGGAAGTGATCTTCTCCTTTGATTGAGATCTTCTGTGCACTTTCAACTTCTGAACCTTCTGCTACTTTCACCTCCGTGCTTCCTCTTGAGGGAATCTCTACATCGAAGTTGCTCGTGACTTGATTCATCAATGCTTCATCAAGGCAATATCCTTCGTCAGCAACCAATTTGAAGTATTCACCAAAACAACGCCAAACCTTTCTTCAATTGTATGGCACCCCCTACGTTATCCTGAAGTACGGCTCTATCTCCTCCCATTTGATGGTAAGTGTCAAGTAATAGATTCCCATCATCTTTAAGATCCGCAGGTATCCGCGCTAGTCCGAAGTCGAACACTTGTCATGCTGATAGTCTACTAAAATCCCTCTTTCTAACTTAATACTCACTTTTGCACTTCATCTAGAAATCCTCTAATGAAGGCACATGTGCGTACTCTTGGGAGATCATCTTCCTGGCTACTCCAAATGGATCGAAGTTCAGCCGTGCAGGGAAGAATTCTTGCTCATACTCGGATAACATCTCCGTCTCCATCCCTCGAGCTCTATGAATGCTCTAGTAGCTATAATGTCCCACAATGATCGGGAAGAAGCCCATAGACTTGTGCCGTTTTGACTGAACGTCGTGTATCTCCACAAGTTGTCTAGTCAGCTCTATGGTGATCAACCTATCATTCGGATATCTGGGTAGCTTAACCGGTTCTCCAGAAAAACCAGTAACTTTGAGGTATGTGAAATCTAGAAACTGAATGAATAGACTGCCAATTTTGGATACAACTTCCCATGCTTCCTTGCTCACCCTGTTGGCCTTTAGGTCCTTGTCTAGCCTACAAATGAATTCATAGAAGAATTCATCATTGACCACTTTGAAATCTTTCTCGCACGCAAGTACAGTAAGTTGTGGGTAACACTCGAAAATGGGATCCTTAGAAAGAACGCCACATCTATCCATAGCTTGGAGAAGTCGCCTTGTGAAGCTACAACATACACCAAGTAGGAAGTCATTTTGAAGCTGAAAGTACACTTCACGTTCCGGAGTTGCTCACCAATGTTGTCACTAATGATTTCCGACCAATTCATTATGGAATCAACCTTGTTGACTTCAATGGTTCTGACGAAAGCATACATCCATGTATAGAAAGTGTGAGCATTCATCTCACAATTAATCCTGCATAACAATTTGACAATATCATCTACCTCCTGCACCAGATTGGACCGCGGAAGAGTTCTTGGGAACTTAGAAGGAGATATGGGCTTCTTCATGTATTTGTTGTTCATTATGTTCACGCAATCAACTCTATGCTTCTCCCACCTACTGCCGGCATCTTGAATGCTAATGGAAGTCACCACCTTTCACACGGAATCTTCAAACAATAATTGATGAACTCTGCGTCTAGCCAAATTATTGTTTTCCCCGTAGCGTCTCGCACTGATCTGGATGAAGGATGGTAAGATCTAGCGCACTCCATAACAAACTCTGGCAACTGGGTTGTGTATGGAAAGGCTGCAGCTCGAATAATTCCACTGCTTTTAACGCACGCATGAGTGAAGTCTTTCTGCTCTGGATCTATCAATCAATTCGGAAAGAGGTTCCGGACCTAGATCTGTGTCTCCTATGTCTACAAATTTGGAAGTGATGCATGACTTTGTTGTGCTTTCTTTTTCGTCCCTCTTTGTCATGGCTTTGTCTATCTTTGTCTGAACAATTCTTTTCCTTCTTATTTGGCTAGATTTCTTCAAAACTGGTGCAGATCTGGATAATTCTTCAGATTCGGAGGATATATTCAATGTATTGGACATTGATTAAAGCCCTTTTTCTTTTGTAAAGCACCTGTAATGAATTCCTGCAAATAATTCAGACAAAGACGGCAACCGGAACATGAACAACGAATTTTTAATAATAAAAATATGCACTATTCAAGCCTGCTGCCCCAAAAATTGATGTTTTATTTGTATGTAAAGTGAGCATGAATTTTTCCAACTTCACCTGAGCACCTGTATCACTTATGCAAACACAAATCAACCTCCTTCACTGCATGCACCACAATTGGAAGCTTTTAGTATTAATTTGATCTTCTTTTGAGCAAAAATCCTCTTCAATGGGGCGCACTTTTCCTCTCAGGCTGCACTTCTTTACCTGTGAATTAATTAATTCATCTTTATGGCAGGCCATGCTTATATAACTCTCATAATTCTATAATTAACGATTGCCCTTCCTATTCCTGGCAATTAATTAATCAAAAATCATGCTTTTCTTTTTAACTAATGTGCTAAAATTGCATGTTTAAGGACAACCATCCAATAAATTAAATTTAATCAATTTAATCATCCACTCTTCACTTCACTTAAGCTTCACAGTGTGCTTTAACCTTAGCCACTGAAAATAGAATTTAATTTAATCATTTAATGCTTTAAAAACATTATTTATCTCTCAAATGGGGTGCACTTTTTCACAAGAGGGGTTGCCTTTAAATAAATATTATTTATTTAATTTAGACAATATATTTTCACCTTTTTTATTCCCCTTTGCTTTTGTTGACTTTCTTCCATGCTTGGGCGCCAATTTTAGAAGAGAAATTAATTAATTTAATCACTTTAAAGGCTGCCTTCATCTCTTTAAAAGGGTCGCACTTTTTGGCTAAAGAGAATTCTATTTTTAAAAACACATGGCAATGGGAATTTTTACCCTGCAAGGCAGCCCCGAAAATCCCATTGTCACTTAAGTCATTTGACTTTCATAATGGGATTATTCACCCTGCAAGGCAGGTAATAAAATCCCATGATTCACTTAAGTGACTTTTCTTTTATTCCACAATGGGAATTTTTACCCTACAAGGCAGGCAATAAATTCCCGTCTGCCTGCTGCCTCTAATTTTCCCACTGCAGCTTAAGTGACTTTTCTATCATGGGAAAAAGTACTGCAAGGCAGGCAATAAAATCCCACCTGCCTGAACTGCTTCTAATTTTCCTATTATCCACTCCAATTCTTTATTTTCCAAAAATGCGCCAGCCATGAAGAGGCTTTTTGGTGCGTGACTTCATCTTTTCCCAGTGAATCGGACCTCCGATGGTGACTTCCTTTTGGCATAATGTGCGTATATGTTCCCTAGTTATTCCAGGCCAAGAATCAGGCCAAACCAGCAAAGGAATTAATCTAGAGAAATTTCAAAAAACGAAACAGAAAAACAAAAACAGAAAAACACAAAATTGCCAAAAGTCACAAATAAAGCCCAGAACTTATTCCAAGTTAAAACCCTTCTGGTATATAGGAATAATGATATTTGATCACAACAGGGTTAAATCGGAGCACAAATTGCCTCAAACGGGGCTCAAAATAATTAAATACAAATTTTCTGTAGATAAATCCCGATGACAGAATATAACAATTTTGGGCATCTGGGTATTTGGTGAAAATGGCTAATATGGCTCTTTGAGAATATCTTGACGCAATACAAGAACTTTCAGGCAATAAAAACACAAAACGACCCATTATTTTAAAAGTACGAAAATTTTCGGATAGGGTAGTCACAGATTTCAGGATGAAATTTGGGGACACCACATAGTCACTGATTTTTGACAACCTTTACATGCATTTGTTGGGTTAAATAGCAGAGGTTCGGATATTTCACTCCTTGTTTTTATCAACCACACCTACATACAACTTCTAGCACGAAGATTACAAGTTCATTAATCTCAATATTTCCTCATACACAACTTGTTAGTCTAAATGTGAGTTTACTTATCAAAATAGGGGTATTGAAACTCCCATATTGATTTAGAATACAAACCAACAAGAGCTTACTAACAGTCCCACAGTTGATCCCTTCATGCCTTGAAAAGAGAAAGCATTGCTTCTCAAGTAACTCGAGAGATACACTCAACAAAGATAAGAAATGCATCCCGATTGAGTCATAGATATGTCACTGTGCTTACATACAAATCTCCTTCCTATTTTTCACTCCCTCCCTTCTTCTCATCCTCCATCCGAGGACTGACTCCCCAAAAACTGACTTTCACCTACTATACTCGAACTCCCATTTATGCATGTAACTCCTTTCAAATGTAACTTTCTCATGATGAGTCATTATCATTGCATTTTGGTCAGTTACATTAGTTAACACACTTCATAACTCATGTTTCCACCTAAGACTTATTACACAACTCGCCACCTAACAAGACACTTTCAAAAACCTTAATAAACACCTAATACTCCTTATCACATATAGCAACACCTATTATAGACTCAACTATTCACTTGACAAGCTTAGAGTCCACCTTTATAAGTAAGAGAATTTTGAATACATTTTTGGAGGGAAACTAGATTTTGAAATTTCAAACTCTTTCTCACACTCCACATACCCTAGAATTCTCCCATTGACCATATAGCTAGAAAAAAATTTCTATTGACTCTTCAAAGACATCACTTTATCAGAACAACAACAATAGAAAAAAATATAAAAAAGAACAAACAACATAGCTTAGATGTTCATGTGTGGCATCACTCAACGTTTATAATAGCTAGAATTGCATTGCATCATCACAACGTCATATCATATAAAAAATGTAGTGAAACGACATAAGCCCCTATTTGATGCTACGACCCTTACACAATCTCGAAAAATAATAAAACCATTATTGCTAAGATGCATGTATTGTGTATCGCTATTTTTTGTGCTTTGCATGTCTTTCGGCAATTGTTCAATGTTGTTGCTACAAATGTTTTCCTGGCAATGTTTCTGTGCTTTTGCAATTGCCTTGTGTTCTGAATAGCTTGTTGCATTTTTCCCTCTTTCTTGCCAAAGTTTTTCTTACCGCTTATTCACACATTTCAACTTTTTGGTCACCTGCTAGTTGTACAAAAAAATTAACAAAACAAAGTTGTAGTCCAAAAAAGTGTTTTCACCTTTTCTTGCTCTTTGGACTAGCTCTAACTCTTTGCTTACTTTTCTTATCTGTTCTTCAATATTGTATCTATGCATAAGTACAATCGCTGCCATCCACTTCGTATAGAGACACTACTCACTCAAACTATTCCTCTAATAGAGAATGAATGAACGTGTTGTGAAGGCCTCAATACTAGTTGCAGAAAGAAGCCATGAATAAATGCATGCGAGAAAGAAGTTAGAGCATGACATTTGTATGTTCTTCTTCTGCACATCTCTGGGATAACAGTTCCCCATTGATGTTATAGGTTGTCCTGCGTCCCCATCATACCATAGTTCATTGTAATGGCCCCTTTTCCCAAGCCAGTTGTTATGGAAGACCTTATCCCATCCTTCCTCATGGGACTAAGGATTTGGAGCTAGAGGAAAGTTGTCTGAAGATATCTGGATTAGTTTTAGGAAATATTGCACTATTTTATGTTGTATTCCTATTGGATGCCTAGCGCTCCAATAGATGAAATAAATTACTTAGTTAATTAGTTGTTTGGTGAGCATATATGCTCAAATTAGAAATAGACTTTAATATTATAAGGTTGGCCATAAGTTATGATGTAGCACCCCTTATGTTATAAAAGGAGGATGCTTGGCCATTATGATGTTATGTTGAATCTTATTATTTCTTCTAACAACCATTAAGGATTTCTTAGAGCGTGTGAAATTACAAATTTGAACTCAAAAGCTAGAGTATCCTTCCTTTGTTATTGCACCTCTTAAATTAGGCTTCATTTGTATTCATCCACCTCCTCCTAGACTGTCAAGAAAATAGGGAGTTTCAACCCCATTTTTGCCAAAATTCCTTCACCATCCTTTGTCATAATTTGTGAGCATGACTTCTTGTGAATTTCAAGGAAAAATGAGTTGATTAAGTCCTCCAAAATGTAAACCCTAGCACTATTACAGTGGAAACACTCCTTAAAGCTTGGGTGAGTAGAAACGGTCATAAAACCCTACAAATTTTGATTCAAGACTTGAAATTAGTATAGATGGTTGTTTTAACTTGTTCTACAAGGATAACTTACCAATGGGGCCCCATGATTCCATTACACCCTTCAATAGATCTAACCTTGTTCATTTTTACGTAGGAACAAAGTATAGTTATGACTCTCATAACCTCCCAACTTGATGATAATGAAGGATCATAGAAATTAGCTTCCTTATCCACCTGAGATGGCACTAACACATGTTCCTAAGAAGGTGTATACAACATACAACTCTCTCTTTGTGATTCAAGAACCATTCAAATTGCAAGGCTAGTTACAGACCTCAATCTCCTTATGCATGCACTGGAATGTTAAGCCAAACCACCACTAAGACTTACAATATAAAATCTATAGCTTCACAGGCTCCCCACAAATAGGGATTACATTGAGGCACATATTTCTAACATCAGGAGGATCCTTCACAGGTTAATGCACCTAAAACTCCACCATGCACACACAATCACTGATTTTCGACAACCTTTACATGCATTTGTTGGGTTAAATAACAAAGGTTTGGATATTTCACTCCTAGTTTTTATCAACCACACCTACATACCACTTCTAGCATGAAGATTACAAGTTCATTAATCCCAATATTTCCTCATACACACACTTGTTAGTCTAAATGTGAGTTTACTTATCAAAATAGGGGTATTGAAACTCCCATATCGATTTAGAATACAAACCAACAAGAGTTTACTAACGGTCCCACAGTTGATCCCTTCATGCCTTGAAAAGAGAAAGCATTGCTTCTCAAGTAACTCAAAGATACACTCAACAAAGATAAGAAATGCATCCCGATTGAGTCATAGATATGTCATTGTGATTACATACAAATCTTCTTCCTATTCTTCACTCCCTCTTCCTTCTTCTCATCCTCCATCCGAGGATCGACTCCCCAAAACTGACTTTCACCTATTATACTCGAACTCCCATTTATGCATGTAACTCCTTTCAGATGTAAATTTCTCATGATGAGTCATTATATTGCATTTTGGTCGGGATTACATTAGTTAACACACACATAACTCATGTTTCCACCTAAGACTTATTACACAACTCACCACCTAACAAGACACTTTCAAAAATCTTAATAAACCCCTAATACTTCTTATCACATATAAAGAACACCTATTATAGACTCAACTATTCACTTGACAAGCTTAGAGTCCACCTTTATAAGTAAGAGAATTTTGAATACATTTTGGAGGGAAACTAGATATTAAAATTTCAAACTCTTTATCACACTCCACATACCCTAGAATTCTCCCATTGACCATATAGCTAGAAAAAATTTCTATTGGCTCCTCATCAGCATCACTTTATTGTAGCAACAACAATAGAAAAAAATACAAAAAAGAACAAACAACATAGCTTGGATGTTCATGTGTGGCATCACTCAACATCTATAATAGCTAGAATTGCATTGCATCATCACAACATTGTATCATATAAAAAACGTAGTGAAACAACGTAAGCCCTTATTTGATGTTATGACCCTTACACAATCTCGAAAAATAATAAAACCATTGTTGCTAAGATGCATGTATTGTGTATCGCTATTTTTTGTGCTTTTCATGCCTTTGGGCAATTGTTTAATGTTGTTGCTACAAATGTTTTCCGACAATGTTTCATGCTTTGCAATTGCCTTGTGTTCTGAATAGCTTGTTGCATTTTGCCCTCTTTCTTGCCAAAAGTTTTTCTTACCGCTTATTCACACATTTCAACTTTTTGGTCACACTGTTAGTTGTATACAAAAAAATTAACAAAACAAAGTTGTAGTCCAAAAAGTGTTTTCACCTTTTCTGCTTACTTTTCTTATCCGTTCTTCAAGGACTAGCTGCCATCCTAACTCTAATAGAGAATGAACTTTGTGAAGGCCTCTTACATTTTCTTATCCATTCTTCAATATTGTATTTATGCATAAGTACAATCGCTCCCCATCCACATAGATCCCATTTCTATGGAAGACCTTATCCCATCCTTCCTCACTAGAGGAAAGATTGTTGCTGATTGGAGATCCCAATTTCTATGGAAGACCTTATCCCATCCTTCCTTGGAGATAGACTCTACTCAGTTTTGAATATTCCTCTAATAGAGAATGAATGAACGTGTTGATGAAGGCCTCAATAGATGAAATAAATTACTTAGTTAATTAGTTTTTGGTGAAATAAGCCAATAATTCAGCCTTTATAAGTGGGCCATAAGATGATGTTGCATAGGAGTTGCCCATTATGATGTTACAATCTTATTATTTGTTTTTGTAAAGTTCTACCTTTCCTTTTTCTCATCATGTTTGGTTTACATCATTCAATTCCTCATCATTTATAAGGGTGAAATCTATAAGGTTTGGTGATTTTAGGATCTAAGGATTTGCATCATGAGGATTTTGAGAGCTTTGATTTACAACCCTTGGGTGAAAGCAATCATTTCTTTGCACTAAGCCAATAATTATGCATTTTAAGTTGACTTGCATAAAATTAATCAAGGGTTGTTTGCATGTAATCACTTGTTTTCTTCCATTTTTCTTTGATGTAAAAGGATTGACAAATGTTGTTGTCATAAAATTAATTCATTGGATGTGATTGTATTTCTTTAATTTGAAAAATTTATATTTAGAAATATTTTAAACAATTATTACATGGTTGTATGATAAGTTGAAGTGCTTATATATAGTTTGTTGTTAGGGTTTTGATATTTGTAGGTTTGTTGTAAAAATCATATTACTCTCAAGTGGGATTGGTGTTGTTTCCTATTTTTCAGTTTCATTCCTAGAAAGGGACATTGCATTCATAGTCCCAAGTTCTTGGGGGTACATGAACAATTACATGTAAGAATAGGCACTCTCTCGCATGAGTACATGTTCCATATGCATGGAAAGGTATCATGACATCAAAACTAAGGATTTGCAAGGAAACCATGTGTTATAGATGTGCTTTAGAACACACCGTCCATTGCTTCTTTTTGCAATTGCACACCAACACGCACCTTGGTGTGCAACCATTCATCATGTTAATTCTCACATAAGTGGAGGAAATATTGGTGGCAAGAGTAAACCCAATATTGCAAGTTACACATCCTCGTGGTTGTCAATATAAATATAGTGGCTGCATTATCAGGCTATCAACTCCCTACGATACATCAAAACATTGTCAGGTACCTTCTACACCGAATAAGTTGACCTTGACATTTGATCATCATAATATTTATGAGGAAAAACATACAATTTCTGAGGAAAAGACATGATTTCTAAGTCTGCAAGTCTTGTGCGATCCATGCCTTGGAATACAAGTGGGCTCATAATTCTTATTACAAGGATGCCCATGTTGATGTGAATGTTGCTTTCCTTTAAGACAAATGTTTCCTCTATTCTTCATCATGCCACTGTTGATGTCTGGCTTCCCTAATCGACTAGGAAATGCCTAATGACATTGACACAAAGTCATTTTAAGAAATTAGAGCAATAGCCCTCATTATTTGTTAACATAATGCCTAATTACCTCACAGAGATGGAGAACATTTGTAGTTATTTCAAGTCACACAATCAAAACATGCCTCCAGCTATGTCATGGCCTCAACTTGTGCTTTCACGTAAATGAATGTAATGTCCCTTTCCAGGCTGAAATTGAAAAACAAGGAAATAACACAAACCCCAATTGATAGTGAACTAAATTTTATGCCAAAATTGGGGCATCCATCTTTTAGGTCCACAAAACCTAAACGACTTAGGTAGAATTGAGATTTTAGCATTTCCCACACACAAATCTGCAAAAATACATCAATAACATGAAATAATTGATGAATTCATGCAAAATAAATGCTTTAGCAATAAATTACATACTCATGGAATTAATTATTTCTCAAAAACAACTGAAACTTCAAAATTCCATATCTTCATAAATACTTGGAGATAAAATGCAAATGATAGCTCAAATTGATCACAAAAATATCAACTATCCAATAAAATTAGAATCAATTTTTCAACCACGAGAACCCACTGAAAAGTGATCAGAAATCTCCAAATGGGTAGATCAAGCTAGAAATGAATGTGGCAACCCAAAAAAGCACGGATGGAGTGTGCCCTAGCATCGATAGAAACTCTTGTCATTACGAAATTCTAAATTTTAAAGTTGTAATGTGACTCTTAGATGAAGTCACCAATGCAAAAATGAGGGTTTCCGTCCCCAAGTGTTGTGACTATTGAGGTTTTTTGTTCCCAATAGGATCCAACGAGGGTTTTTTTCCTCAAAGGGTGAAAATGAGAGCTCAATGCTCCAATTTCCAAAAGAGAAGTATATAATTCACAAGATGATGATTACAATGAGCCCCAACATTTGTTTTTATAGCCTTTTCTTTTATTTCTTTGTGGAACGCTCCATGTAGGCCTCTTTATTTCTCTTTTTTGAACATTTAATTTTCCCTCCTAAGAGGGACGACCTCTCCCTTTTAGTACTGAAAATAATTAAAATAGGTTAAGGGTCTTTTTTCTACTTTAGTACTTAAAATACCTTTTATTTTAATAATAATATTATTATGTTGTCCCAAAATGAAGAATTGGATGTGCCCAACTTAAAATATTATTAATTATTTTTAATTTAGAAAAGGGAAGATTATAGTCATCCCTCCCCAAATTTTTTTGCCCTCAAGCAAATGCAAGCTCTCATACCCAAGTGCCAATGTGCCAAAGTGATGTAGTACTCCCATAATCTAGCTCCGTTCCTGTCAAGTGAGAGAACTTCTGCAAAAACAAACTAATGCAATGGCTGCCCCTATCTTCATTGAAGTCCTTTGACAGCCCATGAAGTTTTATGGCTGCCTTGAAGAAAAAACCAGTTGTCCCAATTTTGTCCTCAAAAACAATAATAGTAGCAATTTCTTCCCTTGTACACTCAACTGTACAAAACACTTTCCATCCATCTACAAGCTCAAACAAAGGGAAAAAATATGAAAATGCTTAAAACTTGACCAACAAAAGCATTTCCCAATGGGGCATCTTCACCTTCCATCTCACCCTTGTCAACTATGGTGGAAGAACACCGTATAATCACATGCATGAATGCAACTGAAAAAGAATGAGAGCTGCCAAAAATGATGTCAACAATGCTATTGAGTACAAATGGGCTCATAGCTGTCATAAGGATGCTTCTTCTAACACTTGAGAGTAACCAAACATCACCCCTTATTTCTTTATGCTTGTAATTAAACATCACCCCTTATTTTCCTAGAGCCTTTTTACAAAAATAACCAAATTATGAGTCAGCATACCTTGCCTTTGATGTGTTGCTCTGATTTTCAAGTGGGTTGCCCTTTGAAACTCACCATTCACCAATCTCCAATGGTGCTCTACTCTCCAAGATGAACTAGGAAGCATTGTGCCAGGTTGTCCCAATGTGTACCACACAAGAAAGTCACACTATAGAGAACTCTTTTGCTATCCAAAAATGATGATTTGTGGCTGCCAATAAGGAATTTTGGCTTGCATACTCGTTGTTGCCCGTTTTCTCTTCAATGTCTCCAATACTTTTTGCTTCAACCCAAGTATGGAAGAGGCTTCATCTCCTTGCAAAGGGTTATCTCATGTGACCATAAATTTGACATTCTTCATGATGTCATCTTTTGCTATAGTTGCAATCTTATTTGTTCCTTCATTTGTATAGGAGGAGAAAACTCAGCTGCTCTTCCTTCATCACACTTATACCTGCACATGGAACAAAATTATTAGAGAAAACAAGAGTTCTCTTCTTCTTCATTTCATGCTTTGTAGATATGATAGCCAACTCCTTTTTCTTGCAAACTTCTCACAAACTTCATATAAGTGATGGTTGTCCAAAAACTCAGTCATGTTGCCCCAAACACAAGCTGTAATCATGCATTTTCCCTCAAAAATCAGAATGAAAGTAGATGGAAAACCTCCTATGATAGTTGTAAGCATGTTGCTATTGTTAGCACCCTTCACCCAAATGGTTGGAAATTCTTCTACAATTATTAACAATGGAAAGGGGCTAGAAATAACATGGATAGTACGTGAAAAACAAGTAAACACTTTTATATTGAATATCCCTCATGAAATGACTAAAAGTGGAAACACCTCAAAAGTACCTCAAAAGCATGAAAACTATCCCCTCGCATGGTTGTCCTCTTTTGTATGACAACAAATAAAATTATAAACAAGCTGGAAATGTCTATGATGGCAATACAAAATCTTATGACAACATGCTCGGA
This sequence comes from Taxus wallichiana var. yunnanensis, assembly GCA_018340775.1. Classification (NCBI taxonomy): domain Eukaryota; kingdom Viridiplantae; phylum Streptophyta; class Pinopsida; order Cupressales; family Taxaceae; genus Taxus; species Taxus wallichiana. The sequence goes on along the minus strand of CM031234.1, from coordinate 732,388,712 downwards.
AATTTGAAAATCAACATGTTTACAACTTACAACCATGCCTTCCATGTTTGATTGGGTGATGATGTTTTGGGCAAAAGGTAGCATCCATCTTACTCATCTTCCTACACAACAATTACTAATTCAACATTTACTTGGGCATGCTTATCACTTGGGAACTCAAAACCCTTATGTGTTAACTCTTGCTTTGAAAATAAAATTGTAGATTTTATCTCATCATGTGTTGCCCAAATACCTTACCTACAGAAACAATATATTATAGAGGATCGAGTAGCCAAACACTGTGTAAACAACAATAATCTCCATTGATTCATTATGAAAAACAAATACATATATATAGGAGAGAATTATTTTCATGGAGGTTTGTCCAATAACTCCCCCCACTATTCTCTCCACAAACTCGTATATACATGAGTTGTTAAAACAACTCATAACAATAATATTCTCTTAATATTATTTTCTACCCATAATTATTTCCCAATAATGTGAGCACTATATAATTTTCCTAACATTGTCCCCTTAGTGTGAACATGGTAGAAAAACATTCACACAATCATTTGTAGTATGCTCACCCCTATGGCATGTCCAACTATGTGATTCGTGACCTTGATACAAAAGAAAGGCTCTTTCCTTCCATGGTTTTAAACAAGCTTACCAAAAACGTTGACATGAACAGTCCCCATAAACTGTCCACCTCATGTGGTTTTCATGATCTCCCACAAACCTTTTCAAGATCCATGAATTGTCTTACACTAGTGCTTTTGTTTCTCTACAATATTTTCAAATCAAGGAAGTACATAGGAAACATTGCTCACTTATTACTAAATTGAACATGAACACTCACACTAGAAAATATTTCACATTATATCCATAAGAACAAAACATTCTTAATTGTAGCATTGTTTTTTATCGCTACAACTCGATCTCGAACAACATGGACAACTGCCACTACCACTGGAAGTTGCCTTTGACTTTAGTTGGTTTGGCGCAGAATGGAAATGGAACATTGTTGTTATATTCTCTCCCACAATGTGAAATTTCCATTTAGGAACACTGAAAAGAAAATCGTATCGAACTACATACTACTGTCTAGATTTTGCTGCACATGATCACCATTGCAATGAATACATTCATCAGCCGATCATCTTCCAATGAAGTACAACAATAAGAGGATCACCGCATGCATAGGATCTTTATAGTTAGCTTCCTTCCTATATAACTATTTTCCAACATGCACAATACACACCACTCAAAGCGGTAAATAGTAATAAAGCACACACATTGCACAACTAAAAAATAAGATTCTCACACCACAAATTTTTTTGCCACCATAATTGATTTATGCGGCCCCATCGTTGGTGACTGACAAGACGCATTGATTGACCTCTAACCTCATGTGCCTCGTCCTCCAGTGACATACTGCTAACTCAGCTGGATTTGATCATGGAGCCCAATTTTACATAACTTAATTGCACGTCGGATTCCATTGAAAATGTGTTCGTAAGGCAATTTTTTTAGTTTTTGGACTTTAACAACACACTGAAAACGACTCAACTTGACTCTTAATTTCCAAATGACACAACAATATTTGACAAGTCAACTACAATTTTGAAAATGAGACAACACTTGATAACGAATTTTGACAACTTTAAAATAAATCTAACTTGCGACTCTTGACGCTTACACTATTTTAGACAATTACAAACAATACTTACACGTTAATAACATTTGTCTCTTATAAATGACACTAATTCAATCAAACTACTAATTACTTCTAAGGGACAAAATCATACAACACACTTCTTAACAACCCCTTTATAATAGACCGCAAATTTAAACACTTTGAAATATAATGGGCCCTTTGACACTTGTGATGACAAAAAGACACTATAATTTTGACAATACTTTACAACTGATAACAAAGCCCGAGATGGTTAGTAACATTCACTAGCTAGTTCTTTTACGAATTGTCAACACAACCACTTGCAAGACATGGATGTGGACTCGGTCTTTGATATGCATATACCAAATGCTAACTAGACTATAGCATGTGAGATTGTTAGAAAAATTAAAAAACACTCACTACTCAAATATATTAGAGATAAAAATCACACAAAATATCTTTCAATTGATCTGGCTTGCATTCGCAAGTCAAAATGACATGCAAATTTTTACTGCACTCATCCGCTAAATGGAACTTATCATATACTTGTCATGATACTAAATATCTAATCGTTCTGAGGATGTTGAAGATATAGACTATGCATAGGCCAAATGCATCTTTACAAGACAGAAAAAAAACTACAATGATTCTATTGCGTGGAAATGACAATTGTTCTCTATTTCCAGTTGCTAAGATTCAATGATAGTAATTGATTTCTTCGGGAGGACAACATAAAACACCGACCAAGCAAATGCAGTATTCATACAGCCCGATCATGTATTAACGCATGGCATAAATGAGTCGAGTCATATCTAACATCCTCCACAACTGCTACACTCAGACGTCTTGCATTTTCTATTTGCACTTCCCAGTCACGTTGGAAATAATCAGAACATTCCACTGCACGCACAAAACTATGTAAGACAAGTCAATATGATTTAAACAAGCCTCAGATCTGCCAAAGATAATATGATCATATACAGGAGCATAATATAGTATGACTGCCCCTTACATAATCAATTAGAATTCCATGATGTTGGATCAAATTGCGTTGCTCTGATACCAAATGCAAAGGATAGAGTAGTCGAACATTGTGTAAACAACAATAATCTTCATTGATTCGTTATGAAAAACAAGTACATATATATAGGAGAGACAACTCTTATTTTCATGGAGGTTTGTTTAACAACTCACCCCACTATTCTCTGCACAAACTCCTATATACGTGAGTTGTTAAAACAACTCATAACAAATAATATTTACCCATAAGTATTTCCCAATAATGTGAGCACTTTATGATTTTCCTAACATAGATATTGACAGCATTCAATGCCAAGGTTTAACATTTACAACGATCTGTAGAGTTTGTTCATTGGATTAGCTTCACATTTTCCACTCGTTTTCTTTCCAAAGATATGCAAAATTGCATAACAACACTTATGTTCAAATAAGGAAACATGAAGAGAATTAGATCTGCTTGAAATTCCTCCCACTTTCGATGGTGTTGCTTGAAATTCCTCCCTTCTCGTTGATTTATGCATATCTTGATGTGATGTTGTCTATGCACTTTAAAGTCCTATCACTTTTCACCAAGGTGTTTCATCCATGTACTCTACTTTCAGTAATGGTGACTTTGTATGTTGTGTAAATATATGTCCAATAACTAATGGTGGTTTAAAAAGTTCATTTTTTTGCTGAAAAGTACTACTTATTTCAATTCTTCTACAAAATTATTATTGTCCCACCCTTTGTCTTCTACCTATCCTACCCTACATTGGGATCATATTGCAAGATGTCTTTGCTTTTGATTTCTAATACTTATACAGGCTTCATTCATGGTTGATGGATTCTTTCCTTTTTGTTTGCTTCTTAGAAGTACTTTTGATTGCTTTCATTTATTTGTCTACCTTTGACACTAACACATTAATTTTCTTGTTGCAGATGCCAAGGAAATCATGAAAAAGTTTATCACCAATGCAAGATGCTTTGACATCACCCTTAAAGAAAGAAAACAAGAAATGTGCAGCTCGAAGAATGCGAGAGACACACAGTGTGGCATCCACCCTACTGGCATTGGTTGCCTCTTCCTCAACTAATCCTACGATTCCTATTGGTCCCACATCAATGGACATTGTTCTTGATCGCATTTGACTAGAGCTGCCAGAAAAATGGCCTTCTGGTGTTAGGGACTTCCCTAATAGTTGTGGGTGGCTAGATGACAACCTCAACGTCCCCTTGTAGTCTACATTAAAGAGTTGGTCTTCTGAGGCTTTGAAATAAGCCGCAGGATATATACATCCCGTTGAACTCGTCCCGCAATTTTTGTAAAACAAATGATCTTGTAACAATCTGTGGTTGAAGAACCTCCATTTGTTGGCTCTCTGCAACGAAATTCTGAACCAGCGCTCCATCGAACCAACCATGTACAAACGGGGGCAAACCCTTGATGTAGGCTTCTTTCTATGCCCAAACTTTCTTGTTTCTCCTTGCATTTTTAGTTTTAGGTTTGGATTTACACCTCCTACATTTCTAGGCTTGCATTTACTCTCCTTTTCAATTGTTCGAACATTTTCTAACAAATGAAAAACCTTCCTTTCTTTTTTCAAGATCCTTATCGATGTTGCTCTCTTTGCGGGATATATACATCTGTTGTATCGCACTTTTTTTTACAAAAAAACTAAGACTTCATTTGTTTTATTCGTTGTTGCAAAAAAAAGAACTATTATCTTTTTGTTGGCATCATAATGTTTCTACCTCTTGGTTGTTACATATGTTTTGTATTGGGATTGTTTTGACATTCTCCTACACCAAACAACATTGTTAACCTATTGTCTATTAAATATATTTACCTGAAAAAAGTTTGATACATACATTTGCATAATTAGATTATAGAACAACAGTTTTGGCACCATTCTCCAAAATTATTGTGTTGATATGCATTTTTGTTTGCATTCTCTGTTGTGTTCTCTTATGTGTGCTCATTTAAGTTAAGCTCATTTTTGGTTTATTGTTGGTTTGCATTTTTCTCAAATTGTGTGTGATAAACACCTTCATAAAAACATTTTGTTTCCCTTAAACTACCATATGAATGCTTTATGCTATTTCCAATGCATTCATGTCTCAAATACAAGTCTATACTACTTAAAATCATATTTTTATGCATTATTAGGCCAATGGACATACATCCATAATACAATGTACCTTCTAGGGCTGAAAACGGAGAAAAAGGGTTTACCAGCTATCCATAATAGATCTTATCTGAAAACACCTTCAAGCACACACAACAAATTGAAAATAGTTGAGAGTGTCTTAAAATGATTAACCAATACAAAATCTTCAGTCTCCTAAGGCAATGAATGGGCTATGAGATTTGAATCCACTTTTCACTGTGAAAAATCAATGTAGAATGCCATGAAATAATTTATCTAGCCACCAAAATATTTATACATCACAAATACATCAAAAGATTGAAGAAATATTTGATCATACTGGAATTAAATATTTATAACACCAGTAATCCATCCAAATAGAGGGCTAGGGAAAATAGCAAATCCTTGCTAAAACTATTCAAAGTTCATATTATGGTCTTATAAATTATGTCGACCAAGAATATCAAACCAAAATAGTGAAATCAAGCCTAGAACATACCAAACTCATCACCCATGCAAGTCACTTAGGGTAAGAAGGGGAAAACCAGCAATAAACCACCTTGAAGTACTTTGGAAACCCCATATGGGATTCCCCTCAAGCTTGAGGAGTGTTTGTTCCTCAATCTTCCAACAATGGAGGTTTTCGTCCCCAAAGTTGAGCCACACTAAAGTTTTCATCTTTAGTGGAGAGTAGGGCACATTGTGCACAAACCCAAGATATCAATTCTTAAATTAAACATGCATAACCCTTCAAATGAACCTTCATGTCCTTATATATTCTCAAGTGGCGCCAACATCACAATAGAAGCCTAATGCATAGGTTGACCTTCAAGTACTTCTATTTTTTCATTAACTTCTATGTATGCTCTCCAATCAAGGCTAACCCATAAGGATTAGTAGTATTTGAACCAAACAAGAGGCCTTCATGCCTAACTCGCCAGTAAAAACTTTTATAAATACTTTAACACCATTAAATAAACTAGAAATCAGCCAATATTGACTCAAACCAAGACATAATGGGAACTAGAAGAAGTATGAATGCAATTCTCATTATGTCCCATTTAGGGGACATTACACATAATCAAAAACAACATTTTACTTTTAGCTGAAAACAGTTGCAACTGCAACAAACTTGGGTACAAAGTTTCAAAGAAGAGGCTCTCTTGAGTAAGCACAGATTCTATCTACAACTCCTTTCATGCATGGAAAGAGTTACGACCTCATTATCTCTACCTATTCATGATATTTTATTCTTCTCAACTATGCAAAGGATGCAATGAAAAAAATAAGTCTCTTAGTTTAGCAGTTACGCATTAAAAAAAATCATTGTGTTTCTTCCTTCAAGAATAAACTAGTCCTTTGGAATTACTTTTGTAATTTGGTGATAAAGTAGAAAGCTACTATCACTAGATGTTAGGATTTGAGGATTTATTTCGGATTAAAAAATGGAATGTTAGGAGCATCAATTCGAATGTTGGTTGGTAGTCCATGATTACATGCGAAGATTATTCACACAAATTCTGGATTTTTGGTAGCCATTTTAGTTTTTGAATGTCAATTGTAATGTACATATATGATTTGGAAATCCTAGAAAATAGTCTTTATTTATTTGTCATGAAATTTCAATTTTATAGTTACATGTTTGGTGTCAAAACATAGATAAACAAACTAGTGGCCATTGGTTGATTGCTACCTTTTTTAGTTTCTTCTCATCAACTAAACAATGTGATCTTTCACAGGAGATTAGGATATTCCATGTAGTCCTTATCTATCTTTTTTTTTTCTTCGACCATGACAACATCTTGTTGTTCCAATTTAGATAGATTTGTTTCCCTTTTCAAATTGTTTGCTTATATGTTGTTTTCCACCCCCGTATTTTTGTATTTAGGTGACCTTTGCTTTGATGGAATTTTCCTTATCTTACATTATCAGTGTGTCCATTGTGCCTCAGGCATTTTCCTTATCTTGATCTTTTCTTCAATGATGACAACATTTTTTTGTTCCAGTTCATATAGATTTGTTTCCTTTTCAAATTGTTGGTTTTCTTATATGTTGTTTTCCACCCCCGTCTTTTTGCATTCATTTAGGTGACCTTTTCTTTTATGGCATTTTCCTTATCTTACACTATCGGTGTGTCCATTGCACCTTAGGTGGAATTGCTACAACTGAAAAAAGTATCACAATTAGTGTATATAGAAAGACTTAACCCAAGATAAAACATAACCAACCGTAAAAATACAATGAAAGAAATGCATAAAATTTGACTTTTCTTTAAGTGCTTTGGTGCACGCTTGGAGGTCCTAATGTATGTTAGGTTCGTGATCAATGCATAACAAGTTTGCAAAATGTTGTTAAACATATGCGGCATTTGTGCAATTTTCGATATTTTAGGGCAATAGTCTCTCAACGTCTCTGGTGGTTGTGTAACTATCGATTTATGCATGCAAATATTTTGAAACTATTGGTAAAGGAAACAAATGTTTTAACCTGTAGAAATTGGCATTTTTGCATTAGGCCTAGAAGAAGGCAAGGGAACAATGGTAAATGTTGTATTGTCCATTCTATCTTTTCCACTTCTTCAATCTTTGCATAATGTAAACACACATAAATAAGCTTGTGAGGGTAGTGTTATGTATGAAATTTTGATTATTAATAGTTCTTTGGTTGTATGTGGTTGGGATGTTGAAGTGTGTAGTGGAATGTGAGTTGCAACAAGTTTCAAAGAGATACATGTGGATTAAGCATATTATCATTATAAAGGATGCTCATAAAGGAATCTAGAAGCAAAATACATGTAATTACATTGTAAGAAAATAGTGGAAAAGAGGAAGAAGGCCGTCACTCTTTTAGAGTTTTCCTTGTATTGGGTTTCCTTAGGGTAACCTTGTGTTTTACATTTTTTTTGCATGTGTAAATTAGTTTACTTTCTTCCATCTTGATTCCCACATTTACCTTACCTTTTAGCACTTCCAATACAATTAAGAGCATAACTAATAATAGTTTTGACAATATCACACTAAAAATCAACTATAGTAATTATGGATCACAAAAATTGAATAACAATGCATTTCAGGTTCTATGGTGCACAATAAAAATAATACACTTTAGGGTCACAACGACCACCAATACATTTAAAGTGCAAATTTCATATGAAGCCAACAAATCCACGTACGGATGTGTTTACACCATGTTTTTAAGGTACAAATTAGTTGGCTAATCTAGAATAGGTTCGAATGTTGAGAGACACTTAACCAATGTATATGTGTACACATGGAAAATATTGACAATTGATGCATTTCATGTTACATAGTGAACAATGACATAATAATGCATTTTAGGGCCATGTGGTGCACAATGATGGAAAAATGCATTTTAGGTTTATGTGGTGCGTAATGACCAACCAATACATTTGGAGGTCAAATGACAAGCATAAATTGTTAGATTAGATTATGTTGGTGGTTTATTCTCCATATATAATAAACTAATATACATTAGTAAATAATACACAAGTTTGCAAAATGTTGTTAAACATATGCAGCATTTGTGCAATTTTCGATATTTTAGGGTAGTAGTCTCTCAACGTCTCTCTGGTGTTTGTGTAATTATCGATTTATGCATGCAAATATTTTGAAACTATTGGTAAAGGAAACAAATGTTTTAACTGTAGAAATTGGCAGTTTTGCATTAGGCCTAGAAGAAGGCAAGGGAACAATGGTAAATGTTGTATTGTCCATTCTATCTTTTCCACTTCTTCAATCTTTGCATAATGTAAACACACATAAATAAGCTTGTGAGGGTAGTGTTATGTATGAAATTTTGATTATTAATAGTTCTTTGGTTGTATGTGGTTGGGATGTTGAAGTGTGTAGTGGAATGTGAGTTGCAACAAGTTTCAAAGACATACATGTGGATTAAGCATATTATCATTATAAAGGATGCTCATAAAGGAATCTAGAAGCAAAATACATGTAATTACATTGTAAGAAAATAGTGGAAAAGAGGAAGAAGGCCGTCACTCTTTTAGAGTTTTCCTCATATTGGGTTTCCTTAGGGTAACCTTGTGTTTTACATCTTTTTTTTTGCATGTGTAAATTAGTTTACTTTCTTCCATCTTGATTCCCACATTTACCTTACCTTTTAGCACTTCCAATACAATTAAGAGCATAACTAATAATAGTTTTGACAATATCACACTAAAAATCAACTATAGTAATTATGGATCACAAAAAATTGAATAACAATGCATTTCAGGTTCTATGGTGCACAATAAAAATAATACACTTTAGGGTCACAATGACCACCAATACATTTAAATTGCAAATTTCATATTGAAGCCAACAAATCCACGTTACGGATGTGTTTACACCATGTTTTTAAGGTACAAATTAGTTGGCTAATCTAGAATAGGTTCGAATGTTGAGAGACACTTAACCAATGTATATGTGTACACATGGCAAATATCGACAATTGATGCATTTCAGGTTACATAGTGAACAATGACATAATAATGCATTTTAGGGCCATGTGGTGCACAATGATGGAAAAATGCATTTTAGGTTTATGTGGTGCGTAATGACCAACCAATACATTTGGAGGTCAAATGACAAGCATAAATTGTTAGATTAGATTATGTTGGTGGTTTATTCTCCATATATAATAAACTAATATACATTAGTAAATAATACACAATTAATATCAAGTTGGTTAGGTTAATTATGTTCCATTTTTTTATCTTTTCTATTGTTAGGATGGTGGTTCCAATTACTTTATTTTTAGTAATTTGGTTCTAATTTATAGGGACTTAATTTGGGTGTGCACTATTTGTAAATATTACAACCTATTCTATTGTCTTTAATGATCATGTTTATATTAGAAAAATAGTGTTGTGATGTTTTTTCCAACTTCATTTGTGATCAAACATGGAGAGGGAAGGAAAATTTTGAAAAAGAGGAGCCCCAAGCACTCTCACTTTTTGTTCAATATCCATTCAGCTTGTAGAATCCCCTCATTAGAGTTGTGATGCATTTAGTCGACATCCATTTCTACATTAAAGTTGTATCACATTCCAACATACGAGAAGCTCAACTCCCAACTCAAACTCTACCCTACACTACATTGGTCACGAGCTCCACCAGATTGAGTTGTATTGAGGTATGCACTTAGACCCTTCATCACATGTCCCAAATTCAATTGTCAAGTGAATGTCACAACTTGGAAATGCACTCGACACTCTCTACATTGGCTTTGAGTTGGCACCCAACACGACGAACGAGATATGTATCAACGTGCACTGCATTTGAATCACCCCAATCTCAATGGTGGCTCTTAAGTTCCTCGACTCGAGCTTCTCTTCCCCGGACCCTTGTTAATATCCAACTTTTCTTAACTTGCATTGACTCAACTAGTTAACTCAATCTCATCCCGGATCTAGCACTTCGAGTTCAATCCACACATAGCTCTTGATTTGGCCACATCATGAGCTCATGTCCTCCATCCTTGTAAATTTGTTCCCCCAACTCATGATGGTGTCGAAATATTTCCTTTGTGGTATTTCCCAAATCACTTTGACTTGGAATTAGCAACCCTAAACTCGATGTTCAAACCCTAAACTACCTCGAGCCCCTAGTCATGCCTTCACTGCCGAGCTCAGTAAAAGTTCATATTTTTTAAGAACAAAACTTGAGTTTTTAAACTTAAAATAACAAGTAATGTGTTTTTAACATGTTATATAGACCGATCGGTGGGGTGTATTTTGATAAGGAATAGGTCAGGCATAGGTCAAGGGGTCGAGCCCCTCCCATTCCCAAAACCAAATAAATTTTATCAAAAAAAGGGAAAACTAAAAAAGTGGAGAAAAATATTTATTGGTAAAGGGATTTTTTTTTCAAAAAAAAATGTGGCAAATATTCCCTTTTTCTTGAAATTGGGGCTATGAGGAGAGATTTTTTTTTCTCTTATCAAAATCTTCTTTTCCATAAATTGAAAGTATACATTGTTGATAGTAAACTTTAAAATTGCAAAATTGAAAACAAAACAACATGATTTCAAATCTCAATTCACAATGTTTAGTATAAGTGATGCCTCTAGATCACATTCATGCGTAAGGTCATCGTGTTTGATCTATTATATCCACAACCTAATATAGTTGCAACAATGACATTTGTGGCATCAGCCCTTCATATTTTTGAGTTATAAGGTTCAAATTTTGATCACAAACCATCCCTTTGTTTCCCATTCGCTACGGTTCGATGTAAATCTAATAATTGGGTTATTCACTAAACAAGTGTCCTTGATTACACCAATTATTTTTAGTACTATCTTTGTACCTTGTACTACTCTGCTTTCCCATACGTTAACATCTTTTTCACCTACTGCCATGTATACATAAAGGACAAGGTTATTTTACGTACCGATGAGTATATAAGAAGGGTGTGTATATCGAGAAGTATGGTATATTGGATTAATAATATATAGAAAAGGGAACCTATTTGAAGTGATAAGAAACCAATCCATTTCCCAAACTTTGTGCAAATGGCCGCAAATGTCCCAAAATTCTTTATGTCAGACTCTCATCTAGTATGTGGGGACAATTATATCACATGGAAAACCAAAGTAAATACACATCTAGAATTTAAGACACTTAACCAATAGTTCAAGGCACCTACACCTAACATGCTACTAACATTAACCAACAACGTAAGTTTGAAAAAGAAAATCAGAAGGCTAAGTTCATAATTATGTCCAGGCTATTAGATGAGGTACAACCCCATATCTATTATGTTAAAACAACTAAGAAAGTTTGGGATAATGTCATTATAGTGTATGAGGCCAACAATTAGAATATAATGCTCCACATACAAAGACAACTTTATTGTCTCAAGTTAAAGGCAAGTGAAAAAGTTGAAGCCTAAGATGTGTTGTGTAATGCCCCTCCCATTACCACCTCTCGATTGTAGTTGTGTGGGCTCGAGTCGGTCCTTGGTAGGGGCGAGTTTGTTGTTTTAGTGTCGTACTCATGATATAAGAAATTCGTAAAATGAAACAATTAAATGGAGCATAAAAAAATAGTTCTACCTTCCTAAAATAAGAATATTAGACATTAATGAAGAATAAAAGTAATTGTATGGAGACCTATCTTTGTATCTCATCGCTCCTTTAGGGTCAAGAGTACAATTATCACTATTTAAGAAGGCACTAAAATACAAGCCTCTGAGACACGTTATTTTGGTAGGAGTCATTTACCTCAGTGCAACATGAGCTAATACCACCTTTGTAATAACCCCTTTTGAGGGTTTCAAATAAATACGGATATTTGAAAATAAATTGCAACAAACTGGAAAATAAAATTAGTGACTTCTACTTGCACTGAAAATTTCCAAAATCACTATAAAACATCACCAATATTTTGTATATGATTTATTGAATTTTAGAAGCCAAATTAACCAAGGAAAGCAAGAGAACACACTACTGGAAATTTAATAAACTCGGAAATGTAGCCACAGCCATACTATAAATATATATATAGGGCACAAAAGCCCCAAAAATTACCAAACTCTAGATTTTGTCCTTTAAAAAATGGTGAATCAGATTACAAAAACATATTTCTCAAATTCTTCACCAATGTCTTCAAACCCTACCCAAGGTAGGTCACTCCACCCAAAATAATTACAATAATGGATGAAAATTACATAAAGATCTTCAAATCATCTCTTCTCATCAATACCAAAGGAGAATGAAGGGTTTTGTCCTTCACCTAAGCCACATGAAGGGTTTTCTTCCTTCAATGAGGCCTCACAAGAGGGTTTTCGTCTGCAAGTGGATGACCAAGGAGCAACTAGCTCTCTTTGCCCAAGTGTAATAAAAATGTGCCAAGCCTCTGCAAATGATGCCTCTAATCTCCTTTTATATCTTCCTTTTTGGCACCAATGCTCAATTACAAAAGGTCGACCTCTAATGAACAATTATAATATTTCATTAAGCCTTATTAAAGGCATTAAATCCAATGACCTCATTAAGAGGGGAAAACTCTAAAAGAAATTATAAAATATTAGAAGAATAATGCAAATAGAGGCTCAAGATTCTCCTCTGTCTTCTTCACTTCTTTGCCATGGAGAAGGAATGGCAAGAAGACCAATTAGTAGCTCTCAAATGGGAAAAAGGGACATTACAGTCCTCCCTTCCCAAAATTGTTTGTCCTCAAGCAATTGCAAGAACCTGGATCCCAAATGATTCTTAACTGCTTCTTCTTTGACATTCCTGCACATGAAGCAAACATATTAGAAAAAGATGTGTTTCCCTCTTCATCCACTTGTGCCTTGTGGAAATGATGGCCAATCCCCTTCTTTGCTTGCACAACTCTCAACCATGCATTGGCTGTCCCAAAATACCAACATGTTGCCCCAAACTCTGTTGAAGTCACACATTTTCCACTCAAAAATCAGAATTCTCAAATCTGAAAATAACTCACCACAACCTGATTTCTTTCCTTCTTCCAACGGAAATCCTCCTTCCTCATTTTTCCATGATAGAATGCTCTCAAAAAATGAAAACATATTGTTGTTCATGACTGGAAATGGCAGCCCCAAATCTGATTTTTGCAAACTCAGCCCAATAGCCATAACATAACAACTACCAAACTGAAATTTCATAGGAAAAACCAAATTTGTGAATACTAAAAATTGTCTTACATGGGCTGGAAAATGAAGATCAACAAGCTCATGATTGAAATCAGTGAACACAACATTCTTGCACTCCTTCCTTGCCCCAAAAATAAATACTTGGAATAACAAAATAAGTATTATGTGTTGTGTACTTACCGTTGTCCATAATTCACACAATTCGTCCAACACATAACTGAAAATTTGCATCCTATCATCCAATGAAGTGACAAAAATGGACTTCCATCAAGGGTGATTAGAGGAGTTTTGAAAATTGAAAATTACCATCTCTAATTGCTTCCCTGAACATGCTTATTCCTCCTTCAATGCAAAATGGGACATTTTCCCAAACTTCTCCAATGGTTTGTTAGGTCTTTGGAACCCAAATCATGACCCTAAGAAACCAAACAATATGTATTTGAGACACTCCTATATCATGCAAAATGGTTGTCCTATGATACTCTGAAATGCACACCACACTATTTTCCATTCTTCTACTATAATCACACAAATGAGGAAGTAACAAACAAGTGTATCTCAAAATTAATGAACCAAAAAGATTACCTTGGTGTAGAAGATATTTTGGTTGCCTCAAGTGTGGTGTTTGGAACACCCAAACTTGATTCCCAGTATGCACATCAACTGTTACACCTGACCTCCTTGAATTGTTCAATCTATACCTGAAAATCTGCATATCACTCCCAATTGAAGTGACCAAAGCTGAAAGTGCTTCAATGGTGACCCATAATGCTCTGAAAATATGAAAATTATCTTTCATTATGGTTGCTTCCTTGTGCCAATCAGCAAGTATGATGAAAGGAGATCTAAAAATAATGTTTTTCATACTTATGTTACAAACATTACCCATCTTGCATGTCACCTTGTACTTTTCATCACTTATTTCTCCCTCAAATACATCAATAACAAGCTTATGCTTTGCATACTCAACTGAAATTAAGGATTTCCAATCCGTTGTAACTTTTGATAAAGGATAGATAAATGGCTCACATGAAATGGTATCTTCCACCATATAACAAATTTCAAGTGTTTCCGGAAACATACCTTGAATAGAGACCTTCTTACCTTTGTCTATGTGGCTTATCTTCATGTTTTGATAGTTGAGAGTGTGTTCTCCCAACAAATGTCACCCTTGAACTCCAAACACCACACTTAAATTAGCCTTCACACATAAATCAACACATGCTTTGCATCTTTGGCTACACCTTTTACTTTCTATCTTCTTTCCTCTTGGCATAGGATGATTATTAGAATAAATGCTCAACAAGAAAATAGAGTAGAGCCATGAAATATAGTGAACATACCTACCATAAAATGCGAATTTTTTGGAACATTGGGGAGCAATGAATTTGAAACCCCTTGAGCAATGAGCTACCCTTAACCTTCCTTAAAATCAGAATTTTTGAGTTAGAACCACCACTTAGAAAATATTTGAAAAATACTTTACCTCCATGAATTTTTGCTTTTTGGTTATCACTTTTGAGGCTCCTTTGCAAAAAAAATTGGTCTTTAGATAGTCCTCCTTTCTTCCTCTTTGTTCATGATGTCCATCCTTTTTTTATGCCTCAAGATTCTTTAGTAATTTTCCACATGCAATCATCAAAAAACAAAGGAATATCAAGAACAACCCAAAGTCTTTTACCTAATTTTCTTGATGCTTGCTTGACAACACTCCCATGTCCCAGAGATTTCATAAGATTGAAATTTTCCTCAAATGGCCTTCTTGTCACTACTATTATGTACAGACCAATAACTCCATCTATTGTGATCCTCAGACCTTTATGGCAAAAAAATTTCTCTCTCCTTGCCCTTATCAATTTGGGTGACTTGTCTTTGATGCATTCATCATCATGATCCCAAAATTCCTTTCTAGGCACATGTATAACAATTGACATATGAATCAAATGAGAAAAGGAATTAATTATCTTTTCAAACATACCATAGTCTTTGGGAGGGGGAAAGCTCTTCGCAATTCTCCTTTAGGATCACCTGGATCCCATTCCTTCATGTGCATGCTATTAAGATCTTGCAAGATTATCGTTTCCTTTAGTATCCTATTATCATTATTCAAGACATGTCCCAATAAATGCAAAGATAAAAACAATAATATGGAAGTGTACATACCAAAATGTGGGCTATCCGTCCATGTTACACTATCCAATGTGTTGATCCCTTTGATCTTATACCCCCTTGAACCCACTTATCTTCAACAATTGGAGCTACCTTTTTCCATGCAATCATCCATACTTTGTACACACATGTATGTACCATCCTCATGGCTTATTCTTGAGTTCCCAACCTCATCCTTTTTATCCTTACGCAAATGTGAATTTTCTTCAACAGATTGCCACATACAATCATTAGAAACCAAAGGAATATCATTAAATATCAATTACCTATTACCTTGGAACTCATCCTTCAAAGCTTGCATATCGAACCTTCCTATGATCTTTTCACTAAAAGATCCCCAATAATTTCTTTTTCCCAAATCAGAATTTTTATGAATTGCAAATGACAAACTAGGGTTTTTGAAACCCTTGGAGATCGATCTAGGGAAAACTGGATTTTATTCCAGCCAAAGCGACTAGGGTTTTTGATAAAACTCAATGCAAATGTTTCCAAAAAATTATACTTTCTATTCCACTTGATTTCTAATATTTTTAAAAGCCAAAATTCATTAAAAATTAGATTTATATGCAGATGAATAATTCAGAAAAACAAATCTGAAATCTGATTTCAAACTGGATGGAAACCCTTCAAATATTGCTCAGAAAAATATAAATTTGCAGCCTTCTGATTTATAAAAATATAGGAATGCTTGACAATAATTTTCAAAGGAAAATACCTCTGGAATATTTCCCAAATAAATCCTAAGTTGGGTCGATCAACTATTGCACTTTGATCACCAAAATGGAAACACTAAAGAATAAAAAATACAAAAGCGTTTTTGGAAACTTGACTAAGCAAAAATATGAGTTAGTTGAATTAAAAATGGAAATTTCGAGTGAAATCACCTCTCAATCCATAAGGGTTTTCGTCTTGGAATTTCTTACAAAAGATGGAAATTCTATTTGTAATGAAAAATTGATGATAAAATTCTAGATATCCCTCATAAAAATCCCAATAATCAAGAAAGACGTTTTTTCGCATATAAAAGAAAAATAGCCCAAAAGCACCTCCAAAATCAGCAAAAAAAGATATTAGTTTATCAACCCTAGGTTGGTCAGCATTTTTCCTTATGGGCCCATTGTCACACTTCCGTATTTTTTATCCCCACAAGCAAGTCACATTTTTCTCCCTAATACAATTAAAATTAATTGTATTTTAACATTGGCATTTTATTTTAATAATAAACTTTATTATTTATTATATGTGCAACTTATAATATTATTTTTAAAAATATTTGCACAATATAATAAAATAATAAAACTTAGTCACTCTTTATACTTCCTTTCGCGATCGGGTAGACATAAAGGGCCAAAGGTCTTCGTCCTAGCTCATTCGTGGTTGTTAAAAGAGGGGCATTACTGGCGGGGATGCGAGACAAGGAGACCCTCCCTCCCCTTAGTTTCTTGCCCACAAACAATTGGTAGCAAAGTTGGGTCTCCATGAAGTATAGAATCACCCTCCCAAGTGGCATCCTCCAATGGTAAGTCTCTCCAATGAACCGGGTATCTCTCGAATCACCATTTCTTCTTCAACCCATGACCTCCTCTCTCTCTCCAGCCACTTAATGCAAAATCTCCTCAAGGTGTGGGACCGAGATTCAAAAAAATCTCTTTCCCTCATCATCCAATTGTGGTAACTCTATCAAAGAAGTCACATCCCCTACTCCAATGCCTTCTTTGGCAAGGCATGGAAGCGAGACACATGCTTAAAAAATTGTGTATCTTACTTTGAATGAGAAGCTAACTCCAACTCATATGCTACTTGTCCAACTCTCCTCATGGTGACCAATGGTTCCATGTTTTAGAACAATTTGTATGGACCATAAAATCAAGGCTTAAGACTTCTCTGCTCCACTCTTCTTAAGAGTGCAAGTATTTCGTATTGAGGAAAATGGTCAAGTGGAAAAAAGTCAATGAAATACCATATCCCCTACCTCAAATCACCGCTCAATCTTGTGCATGATTCTACATACATCTTATATTTATTTTGGGCATGTAATCAAACCGAGTTCAATTGGAACAGGATTACATCGATTTATCCTTAATTTTTTTCCTTTGTCTTAAGGATATCATGGATTCCCTAATAGGTGTCATCTCAGATAACATGCCATTGTGAGAGCCTTGGAGGGCTCTACTATCTCCAAATGCCAAAGGTGGTCATGCTAATGAACATATGGTACGTAGTATTGTAAAAATACTTACACAAATAAAGTTGATTCACCCATGCTATTTGTTTTCTTGAAACATAATTACGTAGGTACCCCTCGATCCATTTATTCACAATCACTAAGAACTCATAGTTCCTGTAGTGACATCTGAATGTTGTCTTGTGGATGTCCTCCTCCCAAACAAAGATCTAATGGTATCCTAATCAAAGATCAATCTTCAAAAAGTAAATGGCCCCATGCAACTCATCAAAATCTCATCAATACGAGGGATGGGATACCTATTCTTAATTGTCTTCTTGTTGAGGGACGTTAGTCAATACACATCCCTCGTCCCATCCATCTTCTTCACCAACACCACTAAAGAAGCAAATGGGCTAGAGCTAGGATGGAATTGTCCCATATCAAGAAGCTCTTTGATGGTCCTCTCTATCTCATCCTTAAATTTGGAGATTAGGTTGACGATAAGGTGTAGTGATCAGGCGGCGATAAAGTGATGGCACGAGGAGCCTCCTCCAACTCTATAACATGCTCAAAACCTCATTTGTCTGGATTACTATACGGTCTACGGTTAGGAGGAATGTTATCAAAAACATGTCAATGAACCTATCCACAATGGTGTGGAACATTCGAATATCTATAAGCAAATGTTTCCCATTCTTTGAAGAAGATTTGGATGAAATAAAACATTGAGTGACGACCTATATGCCCATGCAACCTCTCCAGTAACCCGCATGATGATAGACTCCATCACTATGTGCAAAAAAACAACTCTAGGCCACCATTACTTGAAAGAGCCCGTAGCACAATATTCTTCCCATATGCCATAAACTCCAACTCCATCCGTCTGAAATCCTGCACATATCTCCCAAGGGAGTGAAGCCACTGAATACCCAAAAATGCATCAATCTCTCCAAGGCCAACTATGTAGAAGTCTTCTATCAACGTGTAGTCCCCTATGTTAGATACAGAAAGGAAAGAGGAAGGAGGAGGAGGAGGAGGATCTTGACAAAAGCAAATTGAAGTACAAGAAATCCGCCTAGTGCAAAACTCAACATTGCCATCTTTAGAGCAATTGAGGAGTTCAGAAAACGTCAAAAGTGTCTCCACTTGCGGAGTTCAAGAACTCTTTGGGGTAATGATAAGGAAAGAATCCCTCAAACTCCTCAACATGTAATCAACATTTCATCACAAATCCCTCAAAGGTAATTGTAGTGTGTAGCTTGTACGACTTTTTTATCAATCAAGCTAAACAACTCGTTCTCTTGACTTCTAGGCCCTTAAGTAATCCTTTCAATAATATAAAAAAATCAAAATGCATGGTACCTAAGGGGGACTCCAAAAGAAAGTGATGAAAAATTGATGATAAAATAATACAGGAATCCGACTTTGTCTCCTTCTCACCAAGATCTAGTTTTCTAGGGGTGCTCTTCATGTGCACCTTGATCATCATCAATTCCTCTAAACTTTATTATGCATTTGGTGAAGACTTATCTACATTTTATATCACCTCAATAAAGTGCACCTTTCCTTTCCCAAGGCAAGGTTCGTGTCGAAAAGAGGGGCTCCCAATGGTCCTTTAAATGAAAAAAAAACTTTATTCCTCCTCAACTCATTCTGAGTCTCCTGATCCATCCTAGGAGGTGGAGCATCCAATTGTGGTAACTCTTCAAAGAAGTCACTAAAGCGAGACACATGGAGCTTTCGGAAGCTAACTCCAAAAGGTTGGAGCTCATGGAAGGATTCTTATCTTACTAGACTACTAAGAAGTGGGCGATGTCTTCAAATCTAATGAAATCTTAATGGCATCATGTAATGTCCTAAGCCTAAGGACCTTAACCAATCCCCTCAACCTGTCATGAAGTCCCTCAATGAAAAACATCACCACACATCTCTCAGGTATCTCTAGCACCATCATTATAATCTATTGAAATTCGTTGATGTAAGTATCGATGTCCTCCTCCCAAACGACTAATGCCCAATCTCTCTTTGAAGATGTGCCAAATCCCTATAATAAAGTTCCACATCTTTGCAATCAAACTTGGCAATCAATCTCTCACTAAAATCCATGTATGACCGTAGAAGATCATGCCTCTATGTGATAAGGCCATGGTGCCACCAATCGTATGCCACTCCCTCAAGGTTTAATGTCAATACCTAGCGAAATCTATAAGCAATAGCCTGGGACTGCCTTGCAACCTCTCCATGTCGATGATAGGCTTGAGAGTGAAGTATTTATCAAGCTTGTGGATCCATGCTCTAGCACTAATCTTTCCACTGCCATCAAAAGTGGAAAGGGTCACCTTGTTGGTGGCCTACTTACTCGAGCATTACCTTTGAATCCCTCAAACTCCTCAACATGTAATCAACATTTCATCACAAATCCTCAAAAGGTGCTGTCGAGTAGCACGACCAATTAGCAAACCCTTGACCCTCTAGCTCTCAACCTCTCTCTCCTCTTAGCACAATATTGATGTGAAGACTCCTCTACATTTTATATCACCTCAATAAAGGGGGAAGGCATGGTGCTGCTCTTCATGTGCACCTTGATCATCATCAATGTCCTCTATATCGCATTTGGTGAAGACTCCTCTACATTTTATATCACCTCAATAAGGTGCACCTTTCCTTTCCCAAGGCAATTGTGTCTAGGCTCCCAATGGTATATCCTCCTGGTAAATCTCTCCATTCATCATTGGTCGCCATAAAATCATCTTGGAAATTTGTGTTCTCTAAGAAGTGGGGGGTCCTAAATCTAATGAAATCTTGGTGGCTCATCCTAAGGGTAGGAAGCCAAGGTTGCATGAAGTCCCTCAATGAAAAACATCATATCCGTAGTCCTAGTAGATCTCTTCTCCTTTGTATGTGTATGTCTCCTCTCATGATGAGAATAATCCCTCACACTACCAACCTCCGTAGGTGATATGTTATATCCCATGTGACTGTTGGCTATTGATATAGACCTATTCCTCTTGCTCCTACATAGGCTTGAGAGTGAAGTATTTATCATGTCTTTTGGCCTAACCATGGCCATCCTCTCCATCATCTTCCTTATGGTTTGTATCATCTCATGATGAGACTCAATCATACCCCTGAAAATGAGGTCTAGGTCAACTCGTAAATCTCTCCATTCATCATTGGTCGTGGAGGACTATGTGTTCATTTTCTCATGTCCATGATTTTAGCACTACTCCCAATATCCAAACATATTAGAAGATGTGCATGTCTCCTTGTATAATACCTATGTGGCCCAAATTCTCCAGGATGCATCAAACAAAACCCTCTTGGTGGGAGGATTGCTTATGGTTTGTATCATCTCATGATGAGACTCAAAACCACCGAAAGATTCCTAATAATTTCATGATTTTTCCTAACTCCAAACATATTAGAAAATGTTTAATGAATGTGGCAAAATGACAAACTAGGGTTTTTCAAACCCTCGAGATTCGATCTAGGAAAACTAATGAATTCACGAATGACAAACTAGGGATTTTATTCTAGGGAAAAGCTGGATTTTATTCCAAAGCGACTAGGGTTTTTGATAAAACTCAATGCAAATGTTTCCAAAAAATTATACTTTCTATTCCACTTGATTTCTAATATTTTTAAAAGCCAAAATTCATTAAAAATCAGATTTATATGCAAATGAATAATTTAGAAAAACAGATCTGAAATCTGATTTCAAACTGGCTGGAAACCCTTCAAATATTGCTCAAAAAAATATAAATTTGCAGCCTTCTGATTTATAAAAATATAGGAATGCTTGACAATAATTTTCAAAGGAAAATACCTCTGGAATATGCCCCAAACAACTCCTAAACTGGGTCGATCCACTGCTGCAATTTGATCACCAAAATAACACCAAATACTGCTGGAAACTTGACTGAAAAATCTGAATTAGCTCGCTGGAAATTTCTGAGTGAAATCCCCTCTCAATCCCTTGGGGTTTTCGTCCGCAAGAGATAAATCCACAAGGGTTTTCGTCCTTGGAATTTCTTACAAAAGTTGGAAGCTCTTTGCAATGAAAATTTGATAATAAAATTTTGGATATCCCTCAAGCAAGTTGACTTGCTCATATAAAAGAAAAATAACCCAAAAGCACCTCCAAAATCAACCAATGATATTATTTTATCCTCCCTAGGCTATTCACATTTTTCCTTATGGGCCAATTGTCACACTTCCATATTTTTATCCCCACAAACAAGTCGCATTTTCCCCCTAATACAATTGAAATTAATTGTATTTTAACATTGACATTTTATTTTAATAATAAGATTTATTATTTATTATATGTGCAACTCATAATATTATTTTTAAAATATTTGCACAATATAATAAATAATAAAACTTATTCACCCTCGATACTTCCTTGGCCGTTGGGTAGACAAAAAGGGCAAAAGGTCTTTGTCCTAGCTCATTCGGAAAGAGGGGACATTACATTTATTGAAATCGTCCACGAAGCAAACCGCATCTTCTCCTTGCGTCTCTATCACATAGTACCACCAATCCTTTGCTATCCCTTCCAAATGAAAAGGAATGAATTTCAGGGCATTCTCCACACACATAGGGTTTGACTGCAAGTATGTCTCCAATTCTAACAACCATGATCTCACTGAAATTTTGTTAGTGCCATCAAAAATCGAGATCTTACCCTTCTGTGCCATCAATCCTTCACACTTAAAACCATAGGCATTTTGAAGATCCATGGTCTGATACCACTGTAGTAACCCCTTTTGAGGATTTTAAATAAATGCGCAGATCTGAAAATAAATTGCAGCAGATTGGAAAATAAAATCAGCGACTTCTACTTACATCGAAAATTGCCAAAATCACCATAAAACATCACCAATATTTTATATATGATTTACTGAATTTTAGAAGCCAAATCGACCAAGAAAAGCAAGAGAACACATTGCTGGAAATTAAATGAACTCGAAATTGCAACCATAATATAGATACATATATAGATACATATATATACATATATATACATATATATATATATATATATATATACATATATATACATATATATACATATATATACATATGTATATATATAATATATCTATATATATATAATATGTATATATACATATACATATATATATATATATACATATACATATATATATATACATATACATATATATATATATATATACATATACATATATATATATATATATATATATATATATATAAATGTGTATATGTATATGTATATCTATATATGTATATGTATATATCTATATAGATATAGATACATATACATATACATATATAGATATATATACATATATATAGGGCATATACAAAAGCTCCAAAACATACCAAACTCTAGATTATATATATATATTATATAAAATATAGTAAATAAGATTTACTTTAAAAAATATAGTAAATAAGATTACAAAACAAAATTTCTCAAATTCTTCACCAATGTCTTTAAACCTTACCCAAGGTAGGTTGTTCCACCTAAAATAATTACAATAATGGCTATAAATTAAATAAAGATCTTGAAATCAGCTCTTCTCATCAATACCAAAGGATGATGAAGGGGTTTTGTCCTTAACCTAAGCCACATGAAGGATTTTTGTGCTTCAATGAGGCCTTACAAGAGGGTTTTCATCCTCAAGTGGATGACCAAGGAACAACTAGCTCTCTTTGCCCAAGTGTAATAAAAATGTACCAAACCTCTACAAATGATTCCTCTAATCTCCTTTTATATCTTTCTTTTTAGCGTCAATATTCAATTAAAAATTCCGACCTCTAATAAACAATTATAATTTTTCATTAAGCCTTATTAAAGGCATTAAACCCAACCGACCTCATTAAGAGGGGAAAACTCTAAAAGAAATTATTAAATATTAGAAGAATAATGAGAATAATGCAAATTATCAAGATTCTCCTTCGTCTTCTTCACTTTTTCATGGAGAAGGAATGGCAAGAAGATCGGGTAGTAGCACTCAAAAGGGAAAAAGGGACATTACAACCTCCATAAATGAAGAACCTCCCATTCGTCGTGTTATTGTTTTAGTCCTGGTGGAGGGCTTAACGGATATTGGTAACCTATTTTTGTGACCATAAACTAATGCTAGCAATTAAATTAAGTAATTGCGATAATAAAATAATAAGGGAAATTTGGGAGCTATTCTTTTGTAGATGAACCTTTGGAACCCTTGAAGTGCATTTGTGCCTTCAACTCATGTGGTGACTTTATTATTCTTACCATCCTTCCAACTCGAGAGCAATTGTGAATCTTGAAGTTCAAAACATAGATATATATATATTTGGTTTTAGCATTAAATTCAATCTCAATAAATTGTAATACAGGAATCGATCAAGGTGTTCCGTATGTTTCTCAAATAAAGATAGTTTTTAAGATAAGGTAAATGCAATAGTGAGGAGTTGTTTTGGCTACAATTAAAACAATTTTTAAAATAATAAAGCATATAAATCATTTGAAATGAAAATAAATCAATTATAATAAATGACAAAAATAAAGTGGGAAATAATCAAATAAGTAAATAATTTTAATTCTTCTAAATTCTTTCAATCCTTGGGGTGTGGGTAAACCTTTTACCAAGAAAAGAATTATTGAAATTTTAGGCATTGTGATATTTCATAAGTGAGAAGGATTTTTGGGAAATTTTGGTTGTTGTGTGGTTGAATACATATCAAAATGTTTTACGAAGAGGAATGTTTGTTTTTATTTATCTTTTCCTCGGATGTTGGTGCCCTACTAGCTTAAGGAAGCTTCGAATTTACCTTTGTTTTGCATGTAAACTTGTGGGGGTTGTGGACGGTCTATTTGGTGTGTTTAAAATCATGGAAAAGAAATTGGGAGTTGTGGGACAGGTTTTGGACGCTACCCAAGATCTTGGAAGGAAGGATTCTTTTGTTTTTATTTATTTGTTTGATTGCAATGTAGAAGTTTTTTATTTTTTTGGCAAATGCCTGGTAGGAATGAAGCCTCACAGGCCTATTTATTTTTTGTTGGTGCAAAATAAAAGTGGTATGGTTAATCGACCTTGAAAATTTCAAGCACACACATAATTGACAGGTGTAAAGACAAACTCCACAATCTCTGCCTACATCCTCCCTGCCATTGTCAAATTGGAAGCTTAGAGCAGGACATGGACATTAAACAAAGTTTTTTTGGGAAAGAATAATATCAAGGAAGATGTGGTTGTCACAAGCGCTCGAGGGAGAAAAAATTTTCAACATGGAGGCATGATTGTTAGCATAGGTAGATCCTAGACTGGACACATGAATTGTTTGAAAAATGCCTTAATAAGATGTGGTCTCTCTAGCCTGCCACGGTGCTAGGAGTGCACAAAAAAAATTATACAAAAATAATAATATTGTCTTTGGAATCTTAAAAGCTAACACAATTGACAGGTGATAAGTCAGACACCACAACCTTTCTTTTTCCAGTGTGCATCCGTGTTTACGCCATAGCACCATCTTTGAAACAGGTTTCAGACTTGCACATGTGTTGACAGAGGGGTTTTTGTTTGATATGGCGGTGCATGTGCGTTGTTAGATAGTGTGCTAGATAAGTGAGCAAAATTTGGAAGCCTGCGTAGGGAATATAGGCTATTGTTTTATAAAATTTGGAATGATGCAGAGAAGATAGCATGGCCCTACGCTTTGCATTTGAATTGTTTGAAAAAATCTCTGGGAGAAGTGCAACCTTTGGACAACAATGATTTTAGGATATGCACAAAACAATGTTTTGAATGACCCTTTAAGGCTTTTCAAAGAAATGCATTAGCCAGATGTCATCTCATGGAGTGTCATGGTTGTGGGATACACACAAAATGGGTTCTTTGAGAAGGTCGTGGAGGCATTTAAGAAAATACAATTGGCAGATGTGAAGTCCGAGTGCAATTACAACAGGCCACAATTGCATGGTGTGGTGGGTTTGGCTATGGTAGCGAATGTGAACACACTTTGCGAGAACTTGAATAGTTTGACAAAGTACCTAGGAGAAGGGTGGGTCTTTGGGTCCGTCTTTGATGTTTTGATTTGAATTGGCCATTGGTTTGCCACTCCTTACGCTTGTCATGTGTGCTTCGCCAATTCAATTTTTACAAGCATGGTCATCTTGTCCTTCTTGTACGATTTTAATGATTCTAGTTTTCTTATTTTAATGTAGTATAAAACAAACTAAAGTAGAATAAATTATCAATGACCTAAATGAGACGTAGTGGATTATAGCAAATTTACCTCTATTTTGTATGCAACTAGAAAAGTAATCTGGAATGTAAACTCTACTCCCAATCTACCTCGTGAGATATTTGGAAAACTCTTATTCTAGTTTTGGTTTTGGAAACCATGCGGTTGGCGTGCTAAATGGGAAACTTAGTGAAAACTACTTCTAGACAACTTGTGCAATGTTAATAAATCATGTTTTTCAAGGAGGCACAAAATACCCTTACAAATGCCAAAATGGGAAAAGCAAACTTTAGCCATGTACCTTGTCATGTGGAGTGTCCAACTAGACCCTATGTTATTCTTGGGATGTTCATTTGACATTGTTTTGTAATATTTTTAGGATCCCATCGGGCTAGTTTGTAGTGTTATACAGATGCTGAAAGTTAAAAATGCAGTTTGGTTTTGACCCACCATTTTGGCCCTGGATGTAGAAACCAAATTTGGCTTCCACATACCTCTAATATTCCTACGAGACTATTACTACAAACCCTCATTTTAGATTAAAACATCCCTTGGGCTAGTTTTCCTTCAATAGGTTTTGTAGGCCTCCCGTTGTTCGGTGACAAGGCCACTTGGGTGCATTTACAATCGGTAGCTCCGAAAAGATGAGCGCCATTTTAATCTTGTTTTCTAGTTTGGGGTTCCGTCAGCTCTAAGTGTTTCCTTATATATAGGGGAATAGGTAGGAATTTTTTCCCTTGTGTGTTTGAGTCTCGAAGATGGTTTTCGAACACTGTTTTTTGAGCAACTTGTCTAAATTTGACATTTTTGGAAACTTGCTACTACTTGGCAAAAATTGTCATATAAACTTATTCAAGAAAATGATGATAGAAAAACCTTGTAAATATGAATACATGATTGTAAGAAACTTTCTATTGACACTTGCTTGAAAATAAATTGAATGTAGAAAATGGTGTTTTCTCTCTCCTCTCTCTATGTCTCTCCTTGGCTCTAGAAACAAATTGAAATGGCATTACAATTCTTACTCTTCTTGGAAGTGTGTTAAATATTATTTCTTTAATGTTAGATTACTATGAAATCACATATTGTGTTTGGTTGTAGTTTTATGCCATGTTAGTAGTTGTGCTAACCATGCGGTGGTTGCAGGTACACAAGACAAGAAGGAAACGGTAGTGTGGCTGGTGTTTTTATAATATGAAATATCATTGAAATATACATGTAATATTAAGTATATGTATTAATAATATTATTATGAACATGAATGTTGTTTATTAATTATTTTGTGATGAGTGAGAAATTCGATTATATTGGTGTATTAGGAATAACATGCATTTTATTTGGGTATGAACTTGATTATGAGTATGTGCATTGTTTTATGGCTTAGATGTTTTGATACAAGCTTTTATAATGTCAATTATTGTTTCCTCCCTTAATAATTATGTTGATGGAAAAAAATTTCTATTCCTAAGCTATCAAAAGGAATTATGATCTTAACCTTTAGTGTGTATCTCTCTCTTAAAAGAGTCTTGTATAGTTTTATAATACCCTCATCACTTTAGAACAAACTTAAATTTATCACATGTCATTTCTTGCCCTTTACCTTTGAATTATCTCATTGTGAGATCTATGTGTCGTGAGTGAATTCGACACTTGTTAACTTCATATCAAATCCTTATGTTTAACTTCTTTAACCCCTCTCACATCTAAGTTATCTATAAGAGGTTTAATTTCTCAAAAGTAATCTTGCATCAAGTTGTAGAATCCTTTCGCATTGTGCTTACTCGTGTGTTGGTCACCATTAAGGGCCTTTTTGTACATATGGAAATGAGTTTTTTGTCATAGTTATGTGTGCAATGTCACTTTGTGACATGATTGATGTAATGTTTAGCAATATTTTAAATGGTTGTCTTTTATGCTAAGTATCCTGGGAAGTGTTAATAATTATACATTTATTGTATCATAAGAGCAACAAGAAGGTAATGTTTCTTATTTGAAAGGTGATCAAGTATACTTTGGAAGACCATAAAGTGAGATGGTACCTCACTTAATACCTCTAATAAAATCTTGAATCTGTGAAACAAGAGCGATACAAAACGGACACACAAGTGAAACTTGGAATTACCTTACATTTAGGTAGGCCTTCTTTTATTGTTGAAAGTTCATTTTATTGCTCTATGTGAGTTTGACCATTCGAGAAACATAATCTCTTGCCTAGAAGATGAAACTCATTCCGTGAAAAGGTTATAGTTATTCTAACTAATTATTGAATCATAACAGCTAAGAATGTTAAGTAAATGTGTTTTTAGGTGAGACAAAAACTATAGTTATGACCGAGAGCTAGGAAACTCTCATAGGTGCAATTAAATGTTTCAATCTATTATTGAGTTATGGAAATGATAGTAAAGAACCCAAACAAGTGTATTTTTATAACTTAATTTTAAATGAAATGACTAATTTCTAGCCTTGTGAATGAGATTATATGTTTGCATGTTGAGCTCTCTTCAAACCTTTAAGACTAAAAATGGAATATGAATACGATCAATATTTAACCATGAAAATGTAATATTGTGAAAAGTGCCTATTCGTGAAGCTCAAGTTGTGGTTGGGTCATGGTTTCATTCTTACTTGTGTATATAAGTGTGGCATTGGTTTGCATCCTGTGTCATCTTACTAATTGCATGTCCTTCATGTTGTTGTAAATGTTGCAAGTGGTGTCATGCATTCTCTTGTGAGTCTTCTTGGTGTCACATAGTTGTATCAAGAAAAATGAATGTAAAAAAATATCATGGTATTTTGGTCATGTGTTTAGGTCCCTCATGGGTTGGCATTACAGTTGGTATTAGAGCGAAGGTTCATACACTCGAACCTTTGGGACATTTTTGTGTTGTGATGGATTATGCATTATGGTGGAGTAATTTGTTACTATGTTGTGATGTGACAAGCATGGTACTTGTGATTATGTGAATGTACTTGTTGTGCTTACTACTTGGTGTGGTCTTGTTATGACATTGATGTGTTTCTTGATGTGAGTAATTTCTATTTTTCTTGTGAATTCAAGGTGAAATTCATGTGTATTACCACCTTTTTGTGTGAAGGGAATGTTTTGTGAACCACGAAAGTGTTGTGATTCTCCATTTCTTTAGTGATATTGTATATGTGGAACGTGTTGCATGACAAAGTGCTTCATAGTGAAATATGTTGTATCATGTTAATCGCCACCGTGTTGCATTGTATTATTTTGGGGTTATGTCACCATGTTGTGTGGTATTTGAATGTATTTCATGATGTGAAATATCTATGTTCGTTGTATATATGTATTCTTGCGTTATTGATTAATTTTGATAATGAAATATGCTCATATGGTGATTACATGACCCCTAGTGTAGTGTACTCGTACCTTTAGTGCATTATGTGGAAACATACGTGTTGTAAGCCATGGAATATTATTTTGTTATACCTCATAATTTTTCCATGTGTAAGATGTTATGGTTGTTGTGTGTAAGTCATCAATGTGATTGTAACGTTGTTATGTGATATGTTGTGTACCCTATACTATTGAGCCCTACTGGTAGCATCCATAAGTGTATGGGTGGAGAAAGAATTTGTAGACCAGATGACCATAACCTTGAGCCAAGTACGAGTTTGAAAGTGGAGTTCTATGTAGGTGAAAACCCACTTCTATCTATTTGGTATGCATATGGTTTTCTTAGTATATTGTGGATGTACACCACCTTAGGCTCA
This sequence comes from Taxus wallichiana var. yunnanensis, assembly GCA_018340775.1. Taxonomy (NCBI): domain Eukaryota; kingdom Viridiplantae; phylum Streptophyta; class Pinopsida; order Cupressales; family Taxaceae; genus Taxus; species Taxus wallichiana. Next base: position 732,358,970 of record CM031234.1, on the reverse strand, counting down.
TGTTTATGTGAACTAGCGTCTCTATTATCTCCTATTTTGGTTGTCCATCAAACAATCCTATGTGTAATTGACTATGTGGATCCTCGTATGTGTGATTTGGAGATTTGTGGAGTTATTCTTATTATGGGTTATATGTATTTTCATGAGATAAGACTCGATATCCGAGTGTCGGAAACTCGATGGGCACCCCTTTGGTGGACATGGAAATGCCACGTAGGATCGTAATGTGATATTTCTAGGTTTGTATTTTATTTGTGAATTGATCATTTTCTCTATTTTCTTAAGAACCAAACAATTTTTTTCTTGATGTATTCCTAAATTTTGGGAATTTGAATTGGTTTTGTGCTAACAAGAGTTCTTTTCTTTACTGTGACTATTTAGCCATTTATTTTTCTTAGTTTGAAACTTGCTTTTGGAGTTCAAAAATTTCTAGCCTCACCCAATGCTTGATATTTTGTTGCCACTTGACATTTGAATCTAGTTGATATTGTCATTATGTGTTGGAATATGGTCATGGGATTCACCATGGAGTGGTTGGACCTATGGACCCGCTTCATTGTATGGGGGTATGCCTCAAGGGGCCCATGGGGTGTGTAGTATTAAGCCACATGTTACTATGCCACTCGGGTGGAGGCGACAGGGCTCTATGTGCCTAAGGCCATATGGTGATCCAACCTCATTAAATGGATAAATAAGGTGATGATAATCTTTGGTGAGTGACCCGATATAGAGAGATAAGGAGATGGGGCTCTATGGTGAGTGACCCAACATGGAGAAATAAGGTGACAGGGCTCTATGGTGAGTGACCCAAATTTTTATGGCACTATGATTCTTTTTTTATTGGGAGGCATATGGAGTTGGTATGTATGATTCATGAGTTACTTCATATGAGTCTTGTTATTCATTGTTATGTTTTGAGGCTCAACGCTCCTCTTTGTTAGCATGCGCTATTAGATCTTAGCTTGACAGTGTGTAGGTACAATCGTGGTTTTGAGTCTTGTGATACCATTCTTGCATATGTATTAGTGTGATGCTTCATTGTTTTTTAGGCACATGTGTGTGTTGGATCTATTCCTGGGGCATAATTGTTGGAAATTCTATGTTATGTGGACTAACTGGTGTATTTCCATGGTGGATTTAGAGGTCTTGTGATATGATTCAATCATGAAAATGTGCTAAAAAGTGTTTTGTACCTTGTGTGACATTGTGAGGTCAACTATTGGGCAACTTATTGAAAATTTGAAAGTTAAAATCCTTAACAAGTGATAACATTACGAAAACTAAACAAGTAAATTGGAAAATCGACATAACTAATAAATGGTGAATACCATTATGAGAAAACACATGTGAGTATGTTTTGAACCAAATATCAAAATTTGGATCTGAATCCACTATGGATTTAAACTGTTGGATTGAGAATTTTTATAAGCTTTGAAACTAAGAAAAATGTTTTAGGGAAAAGATATATTGAGTAATAAAATAATGAGTAATGTCAATCTTCACAGAACATAAAGAAAATGATAAATTTTAAAATATGCTTAAACATGTTGGTGGTTGCATTTTAAGAAACATAGCTTTTCTTTTGCTAATAGGAAATTGTTGTTGTTGACTTTACATGTTTACTCTATCCTCTTAGTTCTTGGAGTGTGTTGCATCATGGACGATATTGTTATAAGGGGGGATGTAATGCCCCTCCCGTTACCACCTCTCAATTGTAGTTGTGTGGGCATGAATCGGTCCTTGGTAGGGGCGAGTTCATTTTTTTAGCGTCGTGCTCATGATATGAATAATTTGTAAAATGAAACAATTAAATGGAGTGTAAGAAAAATAGTTTACCTTCCTAAAATTAGAATATTAGATGTTGATGAAGGATAAAAGTAATTGTATGGAGACCTATCATCATATCTTGTCACTCCTTTAGGGTCAAGAGTACAATCATATATATTTAAGAAGGCACTTAAATGCAAGCCTCCATGACACTTTATTGTGGTAGGAGTCAAACCTACGTGCAACATGGTTAATACCACCTCCGTGGATGAAGAGCCTCCCATTCGTCGCGTTATTGTTTCCATCCTGGTGGAGGGCTTGATAGACGTTCGTAATTTTTTTACTGCGAACCGTAAAATAATGGTAGCAATTAAATTAAGCAATTGCAATAATAATGTAACAAGGGAATTTGGGAGTTGTTCTTTCATGGATGAACCTTTGGAACCCTTGAAGTTCCTTCATGCCTTCAGCTCGTGTGGTGACATCATTATTCTTATAATCCTTTCAAATTGAGAACAATTGTGAATCTTGATGTTAGAAACATTATATGTATATTTGGTTTTAACATTAAAGTCAATCTAAGTAAATTGTAATACGGGAATCGATCAAGGTGATCCATATGTTTCTCAAATAAAGATATTTTTTTCGTGATTAGGTAAATTTAGTGGGAGAGTTGTTGTGGCTATGATTAAAGTAGTTTTTAAAGTAATAAATAATATAAATCATATGAAATATACAGAAATAAATAATAATAAATTTCAAAAATAAAATGGGAAATAATCAAATAAGTAAATAATTTTAATTCTCCTAAATTATTTCAATCCTTGGGGTGTGGGAAAACCTTTTACCAAGAAAAAAATTATTGAAATTTTGGATATTGAGAGATTTCATTTGGGAGAATTGTGTGGTCAAATGCATATCTGAATGTTTTAGGGAGAGGAATGTTTGTTTTTCCTTATCGTTTTCTCAACTGTTGGTGCCCTGCTAGCTTATGGAATCTCCGAATTTACCTTCGTCTTGCATGTAAACTTGTGGGGGTTGTGTGGACAGTCTGCTTGGTTTGTTCAAAAGCATGGACAAGAAATTGGTAGTTTTGGGACAGGTTTTGGACGTTACCTAAGCTCTTGGAAGGAAGGATTCTTTTGTTTTATTTATTTTTTGATTGTAATGTAGAAGTTTTAAATTTTTTTGGCAAATGCCTAGTAGGAATGTGGCCTCACAAGCCTTCTTATTTGCTGCGGGTTCAAAAGAAAATTTGGATGGTTAATACGGCCTTGAAAACTTCAAGCATACACATAATTGACAGGTGTAAAGCCAAACTCTATGATCTCTCGTGTTGGCTAGATTTTCTGCATAGCTGAAAACCTAGGCAATCATGAGATAAATCTCCCTCATTTACCAATGAGGCTCTCGTGTAAGATTTGTCAATTAAATATGCTAGTATTTATTTGGGGGTATTACTTTAACCATGTAGCTCATGAACCATAGCTATATAGTTTTGCAACAAGTAAGCAAGTTGTTAAAGAAAGGGAATATCTAATGAAGAAGGAAATAATAAAACACGAGTAAAAGAAAAAGGAAGATGTGCAACCCAATCAATAGATTACAGAGTTGATTGCATGCACATAGACATAACCAATAGATATTAACACACATAATTATAAGTAAAGGCAACTTTCAAATCTAGATCTAGAATAACACAAAGTTTATAAGTAGATCTAAGACAAAAAGTTAGAAACAAAATGCACCGTGACACAAAGTTCTCCGGAAATCTGTTCATTTCTATTCCTGTTCTTCAAATAGCTATCGGGGTTTCAAAGACAAAGTCTAAAACACAAGAATGCTGCTTACAAATTCTGATCATTTACCCGTAGGTTCTTCCTCTACTTATAGCATGTAGAGGGGAAATTACAAATAGGAAGCTTTTAGTGAACTGACACATGTGGAAGTTGTAAAGGAAACAACTGACAATCTCCCTCCTGGAATTCCTCTTTGCATGACATGCATGATTTGCAATTGAAGATAGAACCTTCTATTTTGCATGTCTACCACCTATTTCCAAGTAGTTGACTTCTTCAAGTAATGGATTTTAAACCAATCACTTAAGTTTTATAATTTAATTGATCACTCAATTACTTTGTCGAAGAAAATAAGAGAAAGAAGAAGAAAGAGGAAAGCTACAGTCTTGCTCTTTTTCATATTCTGCATGCAGTTTCTTTTGCCTTTGATTCTCACCAAACTGGATCTAGAAGTAGCTGACTGTGATTTTGCTTATGGGTGTTGCCACTGACATGTCTTCCCTCTTATCCTTGAAGCTTTTGTAGTTCTTCTCTAGTACATGCATCAATGCAATGTTTGCCGTAAATAACTCATCATTTTTATTTTTAATTGCATATGAGCAATTAAAAAGTGCAGAAAGAACTCCAAGTGAATGCAAATTCAATGAAGGCTTCAAAGCTGGAAGATTGGGGCACATGCACAAGATTCTAGAAGGAATTATTCATGCACTTACTTCTACATGAGTTGTGTTAGAAACAAGATGAATTTTTGGTGGAAGCCTTTGCAATTGGATCAACTTGTGTAAATCTGACAATTAAATAAGTGATAGGTTCAAGGCCTATGTTTGTATCATTGATTTTAGCAAATCTGGAAGCTATGCATGATTCCTCATTCATCCCGCTTTGCCATGCATTTGGAGCAATCTTTGTCGGGAAACTCTTTTCTTTTAATTATGTCGAAATTCTTTGCAATTGGTGCAAATCGATGATTTCTTCAGATTCAGAGGACATATTCAATGTACTTGACATTGATTTGCACTCTCTTTCACTTATATGAGCACCTGTAAAGAATACCTGTAATTAATTCAGACAAAGATGGATTCCAGAGCATGAACACTTGATTTTTATCACAAAAATCTGCATATTAAACTGCTTTGCCCTAAAATTTGAGGCTTTGCTTGCTTGCATAAATATTTTTAACTTCACCTGGGCACTCATACCAACATGCAGATAATTAACAAGGCTTAAATCAAGCTCCTCCAACCCTAGGCGCCAAACTTTGAAGCTTCCCAGCAGTGGAAAATAAACTTCAATGCAAAAATCCTCCTTCCTTGGGTGCCAAAACTGTCCGGGCTGCAATCCTTTGCAAAAATAATTAATTACACCTTCACTTATGGCAGCCCATGCTTATATAACCTTCAACATTCTATAATTAATAATTGCCTCTCCTATTCCTGACAATTAATTAATAAACAAACATGTTTATTCCTCCAACTTGGGCACCCAAATTTGCATGCTCATGGCTGCCATTAAATAAATTAATTTAATTTATTTTTAGCATGCTACCTTCAATTCTCTTTGGCTTGTCTTCATGCATTGACTTTCCTTCTATTTATGGCGCCAAAATTGGGTGAATAAACATTAATAAATATTATTAAATGCATTGTTATTCACCCAAGGTGGGTCGCACTTTTTGGCAAGGGTGAATTCTAAAAATAAGAAGTCAACTTCTGATGGGAATTTTCACCCTGCACTGCAGCTCTAAAAATCCCTTCTTCCACTTAAGTGATTTGACTTTCATAATGAGAATTTTTACCTTGCAGGAGTAGGTAGGAAATTTCCGCCTACCTGTTACTACCAAAATTCCCACCTGGCAGCCTTAAAGTCTTTCTTGAAAAAAGTGTGATTTGCATGAAAGATAGCTCTTTTCCAAAAGTGTGACTTGCATTGTGACTTCTACTTTTAAAATTGCGTGAGAATTCGTCCCTTAAGGTAGTGTGGAAATTAGACACGGAATGAAGCCTTGAAAATTGCGAATGGCATAAAAACAACAAAATTGCGGATGGAATAAAAATTTTCATTTTTGGAAAGGGTCCGGGAAGATGTAGCAGCAAAAACTTTCATGTGATGTAACTTTCATTCCGTAGCTCCATTTTAGGTTTCGTTTTCTCTAAAAGTGCATGTCTTCTCGAGATCTACGCATTGATGGAAATATATTTCTTATTTTCATAAAATCCATTTATTCCAAAAAAATGCGACTTGCCTAGGAGAGGCTTTTTGTGCATGACTTCGTCTTTTTAAAGAGAAGTTGACTTCCTGAAGCGGATTCCTTCTAGCATGGCGGTCGTAGATGATCTTCAAATACTCCGTGCAAGAAAATAGATGTCTTGCGAAGGAATTGACCTAGGGATTTTCAGAGAAAAACATGGAAAAATTAATAAAAACAAAAACATTGCGAAGTCACAGACAAAGCCCAAGATCCATTCCTAGTGAAAACCCTACTGGTATATGTGAATATTGACATGCAAAACTTCAACAGGGCTAAATCGGAGCACAATTTACTCCAAACGGGGCTTCAAATAATTAAATAAAATTTTCCCGCAAACAAAACTTGACGAAGGGATAAAATGATTTTCGGCATCTAGGTATTTGTTGAAATTGGCTCCTATGATTCATTGGGAATATCTTGACGCAATACAAGCATCTTCTGGCAATAAAAACACAAAACAACCCGTTATTTTAAAAGAACAAAAAATTTTCAATATGGGGTAGTCTCAAATTTCAGGGTGAAATCTGGGGACACCACTCTACCAACATCCTCCTTTTCATTGTCAAATTAGAAGCTTAGAGAAAGACATGGAGATTCAACTAAGTCTTTTGGGAAAGCAAATACTATTAGCAGATGTGGTTGTTGCGGGTGCCTGGGGAGGAAATTTTTTCAATGTGGAGACATTATTATTGGCATAAGCGGGGCCTAGAATGGACACATGAACTGTTGATAGATGCCTTAGTAATATGTGGCTACTCTATCCTGCCATGATGTTAGGAGTGCACAAAATGAATTTTTTTATATAAAAAATAATAATATTGTCTTTGGAAGCTTAAAAACTAACACGATTGACAAGTGATAAGTCATACATCGTAACCTTTCTTTTTCCCGCATGCATCCCTCGTCTACGCCATAAAAATTCTTAGAAACATGTTTCATACTTGCACATGTATTGTGAGGGGTTTTTGTCTTATATGGTGGTGCATGTGCGATGTTAGGTATGTGAGAAATATGTGGAAGCCTACGTAGGGCATATAGGAGATTGTTTTCATATAAAAAAATGGAACGATGCGAGAGAAGATAACATGGACATGTGCTTTGCATGTGAATTGTTTGATAAAATGTCTAGGAGAAGTGCATCCTTTGGACAACAATGATTTTATGATATGCACAAAACGATATTTTGAATGATGCTTTAAGGCTTTTCAAATAAATGCCTCAACCAGTGTCATCTCATGGAGTGCCATGGTTGTGGGATATGCACAAAATGGGTTCTTTGAGAAGGCCTTGGAGGCATTTAAGCAAATGGAGTTGGCACTAAGTACAATTACAAAGCAAGCCACAATTGCATAATGTGGTAGGTTTGGTTATGGAAGCTAATGTCATTGGCATGGTATGATCTTTTGTAATTATCTCAAATGTGGACACACTCTGTAGGAATTTGAACCGAGATACAAGATACCTGGGAGAAGAGTGGGTCTTTGGGTCCAACATTGATGTTTTGAATTGAATTAGTCATTGGTTGGCCGCTCCTTATGCTTGCCATGTGTCCTTCGCCAATTCAATTTCTTCAGGAATGGTCATCTTGTCCTTTTTGCATGATTTTAATGATTATAGTTTTATTATTTTAATGTAGTAGAAAATCAAAATAAAGTAGAATAAAATATCGATGAGATAAATAAGATGTAGTGGCTTATAACAAATTTACCTCTGTTTTGAATGCAACTAGAAAAGTAATAAGGAATGTAAACTCTACTCCCAATCTACCTCATGAGATATTTGGAAAACTCTTATACTATTTTTGGTTTTGGAAACCATGTGGTTGGTGTGCTAAATAGGAAACTTGGTGAAAACTACTTGTAGACGACTTGTGCAATGTTAATAAAACCATTTTTTATGGAGGCATAAAATACCCTTATAGACCCCAAAATAGGAAAATTAAACTTTATGCATGTACCTTGTTGTGTGGAGTGTCCAACCTAACCCTGAGTTGTTCTTGGGATGTATGTTTGACATTGTTTCATAATGTGTTTAGGAGGGCTAGTTTGTAGTGTTAAACACATGTTGAAAGTTAAAAATGTTGTTTGGTTTTGACCCGCCATTTTGGCCCTAGATGTAGAAACAGATTTTGGCTTCCATATACCTCTAATATTTCTACGAGAAAATTTTCGCTTGCCATGTGTGCTTCACTAATTCGATTTTTATAGGCATGGTCATCTTGTCCTTACACGATTTTAATGATTCTAGTTTTCTTATTTTAATGTAGTATAAAATCAAACTAAAGTAGAATAAATTATCAATGATCTAAATGAGACGTAGTGGCTTATAGCAAATTTACCTTTGTTTTGTATGCAACTAGAAAAGTAACCAAGAATGTAAACTCTACTCCCAATCTACCTCATGAGATATTTGGAAAACTCTTATACTAGTTTTGGTTTTGGAAACCATGCGGTTGGTGTGCTAAACATGAAACTTAGTGAAAACTACTCGTAGATGACTTGTGCAATGTTAATAAAACTAGTTTTTCATGGAGGCGTAAAATACCCTTATAGACACCTAAAATAAGATAATTAAACTTTATTCATGTACCTTGTCATGTGGAGTGTCCAACCAAACCCTGGGTTGTTCCTAGGATGTCTATTTGACCTTGTTATGTAGTGTGTTTAGGAGCCCAACGGGATGGTTCGTAGTGTTAAGCACTTGTTGAAAGTTAAAAATGTAGTTTGGTTTTGACCCGCCATTTTGGCCCTGGATGTAGAAACAGATTTTAGCTTCCATATACCTCTAATATTTCTACGAGACAATTACTAAGAACCCTCAATTTGGAGAAAACATCCCACAAGTTAGTTTTCCTGATAGGTTTTGTAGGCCTCTGGTCATTGGGCGATAAGGACGCTTTGGTGCATTTACAACCGGTAGCTCAGGAAAGACGAGCATCATTTTAATCATGTTTTCCTATTTGGGGTTCCATCAAACTGAATGTTTCCATGTATGTAGGGGAATAGGTAGGAATTTTTTCCTTTGTGTGTTTGAGTCTTGAAGATGGTTTTCAAATGTTGTTTTTTTTAGCAACTTGTCTAAATTTGGCGTTTTTAGAAATTTGCTACTACTTGGCAAAAACGGTCATATGAACTTATCCAAGAAAATAACTATTAGAGCTCAAAATAACACCCATCCCAGATCAAGATGAAATGAGGCTTTAAGACAACATGAGATTGTCTCTAAGTTGTGGGACTTGCGCTTGATAGAGACCTCTCGGAGAAGGCCAACCTCATCTTACCTATTTCTACTACTAAAACCACTCCTACAAAGGGAAATGCAGCTACCTAGCACTAATCTATGATTCCAAGGGGCTAGGGTGAGAAGGAGATGCATGAAAGGGAAAACCTAAGCTAAGGGTAGTGATAGCACCAAAAAGAGGGGGATGAATGCACTTAGCTGAGCAAAAATGAAGAAAAATGCGCGTAGGGGGCGACAAGCATGTCATGGCCTGAAACAACACTCACACACTCATTTTCGTGGAGCACAAAAACCAAAAACCCTGTAAGAGATATAAGATATGCACAAAAGATCAACAAAGAAAAAGAAGGAAAGAAGATGCAATAAAATTTGAACTAAGGCAAAGAATAGCCACAAGATAATACATTTATTGCTTCCAAGTGATGCACAATTAATTACAGAGATGAAAGAGGAAAGGATCTACATGCAATGGCTTAGATCTAAGGTTTGTTGTAGATGAAAAATCAAGTTAACATGCACAAATAAAATGAGTATGAAACCAATTCAAATGCAACATGCAAACTCAACAAATCAACTACCTCAAATCAAGTAAAGATGAAAGGAAGAGGAATTATACCGCACTTACCGTCTAGCATGAAATTCTCCTTCCTTGATGGGTGGATGTGCTTGGAAGATGATTGATTGCTTCATATTTGGATGTGGATGCACTTGGACAACACCTCCCTTGATTACTTGATTAATGCTTGATTATTGATGAAGGATGATAGATTGTAGATAGATTGGATGGATGAACTAGTGGATAAAATAACAACAATTTGATATGAATTTAGAAGATGTCTCTCATGGAGGATGAGGTCTTGATTTATAGCTTGTGAGTGGAAAAATGAATGGTTGATATCTTGCCATGGTGGATTAAATCCAAGGGTTGGAATTGGATGAAAGGATTAGAGGATTCTAGAATGGAAAATTCTAGATTTTGTGAGGGATTTCCATTGAATTAAAAATTCAATGGAATAGTGTAGATGCATTTGAATATTTGAAAATGGGAGGGAAGAATGGAGAAGCTTCTAGATTTAGAGGTGAGGATGTGCACATGATTAGGATTAGATTAGGTTAAATGATGTGATTAGGATAATTAATGATGAGATTTGATGGAAAGGCTAGGTGTAGGGATGTGTAGGGTAGGTGGTAGGTGAGATGTAGGAATATTAAATTCCTATAAATGTTAATGAAGAATTAAATAGGATAATATGATGAAATAATGGATTAATGAGATTAATGAATTAAAATGGTGAAATGGGATATAATAATGATTTAAAAGGATTAATAATGGAATGTTAGGATAAAATGATAAAGGGGGAAATATGATAAAATGGATTAAATAATAATAATTAATCTTGCGATTAATTATTATATGGATGATGATGGGCTATTTATAGGACATGTTAATTGTATTTAACCATGTCAACATTTTAGATGTCTACATTTTCCCCTCTTTGAAGTGTTATTGTGAAGCAATGATAGTTCAAAGAAAAGAAGAAAAGATGTTAGGATGGTGATATGATGCCCCCTTGAGTGGGTAGGTGGGGAGGAACGAGGTGGGTAGCCACTAGAAAAGAGAGGAGATGCCCAGTGAGAAGATGAAGGGGTTGTGGGTGAGAGGATAAAAGATGAGAGGATGTTTACTATAGGATGCCCCAGTCATCGATATATGACAAGGATAATGTTTTGATTTTAGATGTTTTTATTTTGGATGCCCTAGTAAAGGGATTGATGTTTTGGATGTTTGGATATTGGATATTTGGATGTTTTGAATCACAAGATTTTGGATTGATGATGTTGGATTTTTTATTATTTGGATTTGGGATTCCTTAGTAAAGGGGTTGATGTTTTGGATGTTTGGATATTGGATGTTTGGATGTTGTTGGATCACAAGATTTTGGATTGTTGGATGCCCCAAGTACATGGGGTAGGATGTTTGATGGTTGGATTTTGGATGTTTTGTTTCCCCTAGTAGAATTAGATAGGATCTTGGATTTATGATGTTGTTGATGTTGGATGTTGGATTTTGATTATTTGGATTTTGGCCCTAGTCAAGGGGTAAGGATTTTGATTTTGGATGTTGGATGTTGGATGTGAAGATGTTTGGATGATAGGACTTGATAGGATTGATTGAAAATATTGGATAGATTGATTGGTTGAATAAGATTTGATGATTGGATGTTAGATGATTGATGAAGGGTTGGTTGGATAAGGTGATGATGATTAGGCTAAGTGATGATGTAAAGGGGTGGTGTTATCGTAAAGTGCCCACAATTATCATCATTAGCAAGTTTATTAAGATGTGGCATAGAGCAAGATGCACCAATGGTATAAATACCATGATGTTTTAATTGTTAGATTCCCCTGTCCTCATATCATTGGACAAAGTAATATTAAAAAGGGGGTCCTCATATCATTGGACCTATAGAAAGATAAAATAAAAGGTGACCTTGTATCATCAGCCATGCAAAAGAAAAAGAGAGAAAAGAGGTCTCATATCATCAGCCAAAATATGATGTGAATGGAAGAAAAAGATAAACAAGTAAGAAAAAACACACACAAAAATGCATGCAAAAAGTGTTTAAGATTTTATGTGCGTTGTTGATTTTACTGGATTTTAAAGATTTTTTATTTTTTGGATTTTTAAGATTTTTGAATTTTTTGGATTTTTTAAGATTTTTTTAGATGTGGTGGGGTGAAGATGTGATAGGGATGGGTGGGGGTGAAAGGAGGTGAATTTATCCTATAAGTCCCAAGGGATATGTGGATAGGGATTAGGGATAAAGGGATGGTTGTGGATAGGATAAGGGTGTGTGGATAAAGGGATTGGTTTTGGATAGGATAAGGTATATGGGATAAAGGGATTGGTTTTTGATAGGATAAGGTATGTGGGATAAAGGGATGGTTTTGGATAGGATAAAGGGATTGGGATAAAGGGATGGTTTGGATAAGATAAAGGAGGTTTGATAAGATGAGGGATGTGATAAGGTAGGATGCGAGATGATTGGATAAGATAGGCCCCAAGTAAAGGGTGGGATGATGGATGATAGTCTATTTTTGGCCCCAAGTGTAAGGAAGAATAAAAAGTAAGGGATGGTGCCCCATAGATTATAAAGTTTCCCAGTCATAATGATGATGGGTTAAAGGAAGAAAAAAAGGGGGATAAGGATAAAGAAATAGGATCATCAATTTCCCACAAATGATGGATGCAAAAGGATGTGGATGCAAAGGATGGATGGTTTGTAATGGATGATGAAAAAAGATGAGCTTAAAAGCACATGTTGTAAAATAAAAGTAGGACTAAAACAAGAGTGTGACCAAGGTTTAAGCCATACCTGGCAACATACAAGCGTGATGTCTCTTCGAGATCAATGTGTGTGCAAAAGTGATAGTTAATTACCACTTGAAGTGAAGACTCAATGGGTAGGATGTAAAAACAAACTAGCCAATGTATAGGAGTGATTAGTCAAGTAAGTTGATGGAAGATGAGTGGAAGGTTGAGTCATGCATTACTTTGTTGTCAATTAGGTGTCCATAGCCCCGATGGAGATACATCTGATTCTTGTCACAACATTCATGTACTGCTAGCCAGGCATCCATAGCCCCTAGTAGAGTTTCTAGAAACACCCCTAGAGAGAGTCTTGAGGTGGAGTTGATTTGATATTTTGAATTTTGATATGATTTTTTTATCTTTTGCTTTGTGATATTTGATATTTTGATCCACTCTCTTAAGACCTCTAGGGGTTAAGAATCACAAGTGGCTTGATGGGGGGATGAAGATGAGTGTAGTGACAACATTGGCTAGAGTTTCATAAGATGCACCCAAGGGTCTTCACCACAAGTTAATTAAGATATGTGATAGTGATTAGATCTCTAAGATATGATCGGTCTTGGATGTTGATAGTAAGGATAGACCAATGTCACACAAGTGTAATAGGTACTAATGAATTACATTATGTGTGATTAAGTCAATGAAGTATGTGTGAAGATGGATTCAATTGGAATGAGGATGAAAGGATGAGGAAAGAACATCCGTGTGCAAAGGACAACCTAAATGCTCAATCTGTTTTTATGTGTTTGGGATGTGTAGGGGATTAGGGGATTAGGGATTGGTAGATGGATTGATGGGTGAATCAAGGGAGTTGGTAAGATCAGATTGTGATGGAGTAATAGGAGGGTCGGTGTTAGTGTTAGGTTTAAACCTTAAGCCTAAACAACCATGATGTTTCATGTTAGTGATAGTATATGAAGTGGATGGGGAAGATGATGCCATGTGTTCATCATGAGACTGGGGGTAGTAGTTTTCTCATCCGCTAAGGGCCGGATTTAACAAAGGATGGGAGGGGATGTTTTCTTCGGTTGATTGTTGAGGAAATATGTTTGGATTGATGATTAGGGTTTGATTTTTGGTCGATGAGGGATGTTTGGATGTACGATGAGATTTGGATTGTTGATGATGTTTGGATGTTGAGTGGGATTTTAATGATGGACGATGGTTAGGGATAGGATTAGGATGAAATGTGGTGGATAGAGGGTACAATGATAAGAATCCCTTGGTTAATGAGATTTTGGACATAAGACCTAAATTACATGCAATGATTGGTCGAATGTCCATGTGTGTGATGGAATTCACAATAATATTGTCCCTATACCAAGATGGTTTGGGAATGTTTGTATCACGTGATTTGATTGGGGGATGGATGATCATGTTGAAATTTTTAGATGATGGAATATGGTAGTCAATGATTCACCTAAGGAGGCGAAGGTGATTGGGGTTGGTAAGAAATATGGTGTGGGTATTAAGGGTGGGTTAGGTAGGATATGTGTAGGAGTGGGTAAGATAGGAGGGATTTATGTGATTTGTATGTAGATTTAGGATGTGGATTGGGTGGTTGGGATTTGGATGGAAGATTAGCCTTGGGGGCTTTAGGAGGTTGGTTTGGTTTTGGATTGGTGATGGATTTTGGCCTAGGATTGGATTTCGTTGATTTTGGAGATGTGGATGGTGTAGGGTTGGTTTGTGTAGGATTAGATGGTTTGATTGGGGATGGAGTGGATAAGGTAGGGGTGGATGAAGAGGATGTGTTAGATTTGGATGAAGAGGATATGTTAGATTGGTTGGATTTGGGGGAGGTAGATTGTGTGGATTTAAAGGATGGAATAGATGTTGATGAGGGAGGTGGGTTGAATTTAGGTGATGTTGAGGTAGAGGGGGGTGGTGTGGAAACCACATTGGATTTGGGAGATTGAGGTGACTTAGGAGTCACATTGGATGGTTTGGGATTGGATTGGTGATTGGTAGATTTATTAGATGTGGATGGAGAGGATAAATTTGGCATGTGGGCCACATTGGATGAAGTAGGATTTGATTGGATAGGGTTGGATATAAGTGATGGAGGCTTAGTAGATAAATTAGATGTTAGAGGAAGGGACTTGGGACTATCTAGGAGAAATTCCATGGGATGAGGTTGGGATGATGAGGATGATGAGGATTTAGAACTAAGGTGTGATGTAGGGGATAAGGATTGTGGTTTGGTTTGATCTTGATTGGATGTGATTGGGTATGTATAAGGTACGTTATGATATGTTTTGATGGGAGGGAGTTGGGGATTATATTGGTTGATGGGGGATCTAGAGGTGGATAATGGTGATGAAGGATTAGGTTTGGATAATATATTAGTAAAAGAAGGTCGTTAGGTGGTGGTTTAGGTTTTGATTTTGATTTGGCTTTGGATTTGGATTTTTTAGAAGTGGATGTGGTGGACGAATCATAGTTGGTTAATGTTTGGTAAAGTTTGAAAAGGATATCTTTATTGTTGGATGGGGATGATTGGAGTTGATCAAAATCGATGTAATGTGAGGAAGTGGGATGGTTGGGGATGTTGGATGATGTGGATGTAGTATTGGGTATGATTGGTTGTGTAGATGGAGTATCATCTTGGTCGATGTCAATAAGATCCTCACTATCATAAGTGGGTGTGAGGGAAGATAGTTGAGAAGATGTTTGGCTAAGGTGTGATTGGAGGTCAATAATTTTTGGTTAAGATTTTGGATGGTTGAGGATGGTGGGATCAACATGGGATGGGTTAGGAGATTGTTGGATGGATGTGAGTGTCATAATTTGGTTTTGTAAGGATTGGATAGTAAGAGGAATGTTTTGATCAAAGTTAGGAAGGTAAAGGTTGATGGGTGGCGGATTTGACTTTGATGGGATCCATGATGAGGATGGGAGTTTAGATAATATTTAGGAATAGGATTGGGTATGGATAGGGTGTAGGTAGGATAGGACTAAGATGTAAGGATTAGATTAGGTGGGATGGATTAGGAAAGGGGATAAGATTAGGGGTAATTAGATGGATGGATTGGGTTTGATTATATTTTGATGGGGGTTGATTGATTATTTGATTAATTTTTTGATTGGTTGATTAAT
Organism: Taxus wallichiana var. yunnanensis; assembly: GCA_018340775.1. Taxonomy (NCBI): domain Eukaryota; kingdom Viridiplantae; phylum Streptophyta; class Pinopsida; order Cupressales; family Taxaceae; genus Taxus; species Taxus wallichiana. The sequence continues at coordinate 732,343,444 of CM031234.1, read as the reverse complement.
GTGTGGTCAAAATGATATGTAAGCAAGCAACACACATGCAAACACACAACCTATCTAGTCAATTGGGTGTGCAACACAAGCTATAGCCCGCTTTTAATACCACACATGATAGTGGCACTCACTAAGTTGGCCCACCTTTATGTCAATGTGTGATCAGCTAGCAAGTAATCTTGGTGGTTCCTTCCCCTGCACTATAGCTTGATTGGCCGAAGGCTACCTATGCTAGGATAAACAAGGCTTGCTAAGGGAGTCCTTTATATACCTTTCGTACGTGAGGCCCAAATCGTGTGGCAAGGATGTTGTCTAAGGCTTGGGTATTGGGACGTGAAAGCCCCTCACTTCACATCACACTTAAAAACATATACGCTTAGCCAATAACGACAACTCTCTAAGAATTTGTATACCCCGCCGGAACACGGGGTGTGTCTACTGTGTGTGGAGGTGAAGCCCATGGTCACAAGACCCCTAGGACTCTGACAAGCGTGTGGTGATGAAATCCAAGTCAAGTTGCCCCTAAAAATGAAAAAGTGAAGAAGGTGGACCACTTTTGATCCTCAAGATCATCCAAGGATGTGAGAGGAGAGCATACATGAAATCCAACCTTCAGGTTTAACAAGCAAAGATGTAAGAAATGAAAGATGCAAGATAATATGAAGATTTTTAATTTTTAAATGATAAAAAAAATGATTAAACAAAATGCAAAAGGGGTCTTCAAGAGGAGGCCCTACAAACAAATATTAGTAGATTGATTATAACCCCAAATCTCTTGGACCAAATGAGCTACAAGACAAAAATGGTTAGTAGCTTTAGATTGATTTTTTAATCATTAGTAAGCATAGGAAGCTACACATAAAGTGTTAGTAGTTTGTAACAAGAAAAGATAACTTAATGTGTAGTTAAAAAGACAATATTTAGTAAAATGAAAACCATGAAAAAATTATACAATTAAATTGTAAATTAACACTTTTATTGGATAGATCTTTTCAATACCTTTCCGGGGAAAAAAATGGAGTCGCTTTTGAGTTTGGGGTCAAAATTATGGCTCTCGGAAGGTAGGAAAAGTAAAAGAAAAACAAATGTGCTGAAATAGGTCACATATGTGCCAATTCAGGACATATGCACCAAAATAGAAAAAATGTGCCAATTCAGGACAAATGCGCCAAAACAGAGGTCATATGTGTTGTTTCATGCTAAACACGCCACGGGATAGGATAAATGCGTTAAAATTCTTCTTTGTTCACGCACATAGCCTAGAAAACAAGAAGACAAATGTGTTGTTTTATAATATATGCACTAAAACAAGTCACATATGTGCTAATATGGAAGAAAAGCCCAAAAATTCAAAATTTAAAGGGGTAAATCACCATGAAAATTTCTAAATTTTTGATAGCTTGTTATTAATACTTAATGCTACTAGTTTCAATCAAAATTTAGGGGGTAAGCCCCACGGTGGGCGCCAAAAATGTAGATGAAAAATTAAGTTAGCATGCACAAATAAAATGAATATGAAACCAATTCAAATGCAACATGCAAACTCAACAAATCAACTACCTCAAATCAAGCAAAGATGAAAGGAAGAGGAATTATACATGCACTTACCATCTAGCATGCAATTCTCCTTCCTTGATGGGTGGATGTGCTTGGAAGATGATTGATTGCTTCAGATTTGGATGTGGATGCACTTGGACAACACCTCCCCTTGATTACTTGATGAATGCTTGATTATTGATGAAGGATGATAGATTGTAGATAGATTGGATGGATGAATGAGTGGATAAAATAGTAGCAATTTGATATGAATTTAGAAGATGTCTCTCATGGAGGATGAGAGCTTGATTTATAGCTTGTGAGTGGAAAATTGAATGGTTGAGATCTTGCCATGGTGGATTGAATCCAAGGGTTGGAATTTGATGAGAGGATTGGAGGATTCTAGAATGGAAAATTCTAGATTTTGTGAGGGATTTCCATTGAATTAAAAATTCAATGGAATAGTGTAGATGCATTTGAATATTTGAAAATGGGAGGGAAGAATGGAGAAGCTTCTAGATTTAGAGGTGAGGATGTGCACATGATTAGGATAATTAATGATGAGATTTGATGGAAAGGCTAGGTGTAGGGATGTGTAGGGTAGGTGGTAGGTGAGATGTAGGAATATTAAATTCCTATAAATGTTAATGAAGAATTAAATAGAATAATATGATGAATTAATGAGATTAATGAATTAAAATGGTGAAATGGGATATAATAATGATTTAAAAGGATTAATAATGGAATGTTAGGATAAAATGATAAAGGGGGAAATATGATAAAATGGATTAAATAATAATAATTAATCTTGTGATTAATTATTATATAGATGATGATGGGCTATTTACGAGACATGTTAATTGTATTTAACCATGTCGACATTTTAGATGTCTACATTTATAACTCAAAATGTAAAAGATAAATGCTCTTAACAATACTCTCAACAAAGTAAGGGAGTCCAACCTTTTACAATTAGCAATGCTCAAAATTTAAAGGAGGAGAGAGGAGGAGGAGAAAGAAGAGTAAAACTCGGATTCAAGCATTCAACCACCAATAACAAGCAATGAATGCTGCAAATCTACTTATAGGGTTGTCATATGCACCTCCCCATATTTGTTTATCTTGTGGAAGAAGGAAGGAGAGAAAATTGGATCAAATTTGAGTGGTTGGTTAGGGACTGGATATGTGTATTAATGGCGCGAATGACATTTCCCTATTTTCCATACAAATCCTAATAAAATCTTATTTTGAATAGCTAGAGGAGCCCACAGAAGAATTTCAATCAAGAAGTGAGGAAAATCTCAACAGATGTTATGAAGATCATAAGATCTGTAGTACAAGATCGAGCATGCAATGACACGTGGTGCATTTTGATCGGTTGAAGGATTCAAATGACAAGTCATTATGTTTTGTCATTCTCTATCACGTGTCATCATTCATTTGATGTGAAAATTTAAGGTGTGTGGCTGACATGTTTTTATAGGTTGTGCAAGAGAAAGTTTTCTCAGAAGGAAAATCACATGAAAAGGTGACACGTGGCACTTAATGAATGGCTCAAAGTATTGCACTTAGGGTGTGTGCAAGAGAATCACATGGAAGAGGTGATGAGAGGAAAGGAAAGAAAAAAGGTCTATGAGTGTGCACGTGGAATGTGCGAGAAGTGGGAAGAAAGGTGCATATCTATAAAAGTATACAAGTATGTAAGAAGTGTGGGATATGTTAAAAAAGGAGTGCGTGCGAAGACAAGAAGGAAGAATCACATGAAAAGGTGAGTGAAAGGTAGTTGAAATGAAATCGGGGGAACAAGGGATGTGCTCTAGAGGGAAAAGGGGATATGAGAATAAGGAAAGGGATGGTTAAAATGGGAGTGTGCAAAGAATGCACGTGGGGGAGGAAGCAAAGAGAATAGGAAATGCCAAGGAAGAAGCGAAGAATGGCGCATGAGGGCACAAGAAGAATTGTAATCATTTAAAAGTTCCAAGGTATAAGAACCAAGGGCGTGCGTAACTTGAAAACTTTAACTCAGCCAAAATATAACTGCAAGTTAAAATAATTAGGATGGTTATTTTGGACAACAATAACGATATAAAAACCGTGTAAAAATGAATACATGATTGTAGGAACCTTTTTGTTGACACTTTCTTGAAAATAAATTGAATGTGGAAAAATGGTGTTTTCTCTCTCCTCTCTCTATCTCTCTATCTCTCTCCTTGGCTCTAGAAACGAATTGAAATGAAATTACAATTCTTACTTTCTTGGAAGTGTGGTAAATATAGTTTCATTATTGTTAGAGAAGCGTGAAATCACATATTATGTTTGGTTGTGGTTTGATGTTATGTTTGCAGATTGTGTTGATCATCCAAAGTGGTTGAGGTAAGCAAGACAAGAAGGAAATGGTAGTGTGGCTAGTGTTTTTATAATATGAAATATCATTGAAATACGCATAGGTAATATTAGATAGATGTATCAATAATATTGTTATGAACATGAATGTTGTTTATTGAATATTTTGTGATGAGTAAGAAATTGGGTTATTTTGGTGTATTGGGAATAACAAACGTTCTATTTGGGTATGAACTTGATTATGATTCTATACGTTGTTTTATGGCTTATATGTTTTGATACAAGCTTCTATAATGTCAATTATTGTTTCCTCCCTTATTACTTATGTTGATGGTAAAAACTTTCTATTCCTAAGCTATCGAAAGGAATTGTGCTCTTAACTCTTACTGTGTATCTCTCTCTTAAAAGAGTCTTGTATAGTTTTATAAAATCATTATCACTTTAGAAAAGACTTAAACTTATTGCATGTCATTTCTTTCCCTTCACCTTTGAATGATCTCATTATGAGATCTATGTGTCGCTAGTGAAGTAAGTACTTGTTACCTTTGTATAAAATCCTCATGTTTAACTCCTTTAACCCCTATCACATATAATTTATCTATGGGATGTTTAATTTCTCCAAATTAATCTTACATCAAGTTGTAGACTCCTTTAGCATTATGTTTACTCATGTGTTGGTCATTGTTAAGGGACTTTTGTACATATGGAAATGAGATTGTTGTCATAGTTATATGTGTAATGTCACTTTGTGACATTATTGATATAATGTTTAACAACATTTTAGATGGTTGTCTTTCATGCTAAGTCTCTCGTGAAGGGTTAATAATCGTATGTGTATTGGATCATAAGAGCAACAAGGAAGGTAATTTTTATTATTTGAAAGGTGATCAAGTATACTTTGGCAAACCATAAAGTGAGGTGGTACCTCACTTAGTACCTCTAATAAAATCTTGACTCTTTGAATCATGAGCGATACAAACTATACTCACGAGTGAAACTTAGAATTACCTTACATTTACTTAGGCCTTCTTTTATTGTTGAAAGTTATTTTAATTGCTCCACGTGAATTCAATCATTCGAGAAACATAATCCCTTGCCTAGAAGATGAAACTCGTGTCGCACAAAGGTTATAGTGTTTCTAACTAATTAGTGAATCATAACAACTATGAATGTCAAGTAAATGTGTTTTTAGTTGAGATAAAAACTATAGTTGTGACCGAGAGCTAGGAAACTCTCACATGTGTGATTAAATGTTTCAATCTATTATTGAGTTATGGAAATGATAGTAAAGAACCCAAATATGTGTATTTGTTACATGTTAATTATAAATGAAATGAATAATTTGTAGCCTTGTGAATGACATTACATGTTTGCATGTTAAGTGCTCTTCAAACCTTTACTAGGCTAAAAATGGAATATGAATATAAGACAAATATTTAACCATGAAAATGTAATATTGCGATAAGTTCCTATTCGTGAAGATCAAGTTGTGATTGGGGTTGGTTTCATTCTTTCTCATGCATATAAGTGTGGCATTGGTTTGTGTCTCATGTCATCTTGCTAATTGCATTCCCTTCATGTTGGTGTAAACGTTGCGAGTGGTTTTGTGAATTCTCTTGTGAGTTTTATTAGTGTCGCATAGTTGTATCAAGGAAAATGAATGTCAAAAAAATTATCTTGGTATTTTGGTCATGTGTTTGGGTCCCTCAGGGGTGGGTGTTACATGTTGTAATTTTGAGGACCCCATTCCAAACATTAGGTGAGTAGATTCTATATGAATCTCTCATATCGATTGTCTTAAGAACACTACCCCGCTCCTATAGAATTTTTTTGAGTACATTAAATGTTATTAAACAAAAACCAACATTTGAAGAGATGATCAACATGTTGCAAAAAGAAAAATACATGCACACAACCAAGGAAGAAGATGAGCATGTTCTTTCTTCACATTAAATGAAGGGTAAAAGGCCCAAGAAGCCTTCAAAACAATCCCACCCCTCCTCCCCCAACAAGTAGAGTATTTAGCAACATCAACAGGGAACAAACAACATAATGTCTACCTAATTTGAGGAAAGAAATGCCAAGAATTGAAATATTATTGGCACAATGCATTCATACAAGCTAATTTAACAACAAGAACGCTGATACACATCATTGATCACAAGGATACAAAATTAAAAGGACAAGGTCAGAAGAAAGGAAACTGGAAAAAGAAAAAACAAGAAGGAAACAATGATGAAGAAGAAGAAAAATCCTTAGATGTGGACTTTTTATATGTTTCAAAAACTCAAGAGGAATCAACATCACAAAGTTCTATCTAGTATATTGAATCTAGTGAAACACAACTTACAATGGTTGGTTCTACTGTTTAAATCATACACCTAATAGAAATTGTGTCTCTTTGGGTGATGATACATCCTATGGTGTCTAAGACATTGGTTACATCTCCTTATAACTTGGGAAAAATCACCAAAAAATCAATGAAATATTATATTTTCTAGGACTCACAAAAATATTCTCTTTCCGTCAAATATTAAAACACGACCTCAAATTTGCTTTTGACTACAAAGGAGGTAATAGGATGTGTCTCATGAGGGATAAATCAAAGAGCTTAAATATTGTTGCATGATCATCTTAAGTAGGGAAGATGTTCCAACCTAATTTTTTAATAAGAACAATCAAACACTTGTTTCCAAGGATTCAAAATCAACTTTGTGGCACCAAATATATAAGCACGTGAGTTTTGAATATAGGGTTTCACTAAGTTGTCATAACATGATGAGAGGGCTTCATTCGCTAAATAAGAATATAGATATATGACTCTGTTTTCTAGAAAGCAAAAATCATAAATCATCATTTGGCATAAGTATCTTAAGAGTATTAGGAAAATGAGATATGGTGCATATCGATCTATGTGGAGCCATGAGACCTAGTCACATGGGTTTTAATATTTTCAACTCTCTATTGATGATTACTCACGCAAAATGTGGGTATATTGTCTAAAGAAAAAGGAACAATCCTTTTAATTCTCAAAGAATTCAAATCCTTTGTAAAAATCAAAATTAGATGTAAAATTAAAATTTTCTTCTCAAATTGAAGAGGGATACACCAGTAACGTATTCTTGGTTTTAAAATAATGTGGTTTTATTCTATAGTTGATTACACCCACTACTCCATACCAAAATGGTGTTACAAACATTTGTATTTGCACTATCTTAGAAATGATGCATTTATGATTAAATATTCAGGTTTAGAACAAACATATTGGTAAAATCACCGCGCACAACATTTGACTTGTTGAATAGGTCACCCATTGCAAATCTTAATGGAGTGATTCTAGAAGAAGCTTGGATAGGCCATAAACTCTCAATAGATCATCTTGGTGTTTTTGGATTTAAGGCACACAAGTATGTCCCTAAAAAGAAGAGAAAGAAATTTGTTAAAAAATACATGACATACATCTTTTTAGGGTATATTGAAAATTCAATGGGTTACCAACTAATGGATCAAAAACTAGGAAAATATATGTAAGTAGGGATGTTGAATTCGATGAGAAGGGTAAGTCCAATCCACCCTCCACACACTCACTCGATTCAAAAATTAATCCTATTGATAAAACAAATGATGTTAAAAATATAATAGAAATAATAAATTAGTGTTATTATTCTATAATTATTTCATCATTATGCTCAATAAAGAACATTTAATTAGTATGTTGATTAGGAGTCATAGTAGTAGTTTTTCACTTGCACAAGGATATTGTGTTATTCTATTTTAGGTTTTATTAAGTCGTTGTATTTGTGAATCTTTTCATTCTATTTTGGGTAAGTTTTGATGCTTGTTAAGTTGTTACAATGTTGTAATCCTCAGAATCGTTTCATTCTCCAATATCTCTAAATATTGCAACATATTTCAGTTATTATAATATTCAAATTTGTGTTGTGCAACTTATGTATGATCTTCCATTTTTCTCATTTGGTATCAAAGTTGGATTATACTACCCAAATCTTGTGTGTTTAGGGAGTTTAGGGAGATTGGAGAAATTTACAAGCAAGAGAGAACCAATAGGAAGATCCCCAAGGCACCCTCACTCTTAGTCCGATCCAACCCCATCCCTTGCACCAATTTACATCAAAATTTATTTCAAAAGCAAAAATAATCTTCTCCAAGTAGGAGCATATTAGTTTATTAACAAAAAAATCTAGTTTTTACAAAAATATAGATGTTTTGAGACCCACAGGTACCCAAGCTCTTACAGATCTCCTGTGTAGAGGTCTTGAGTTACATTGCAAAGATATTTGTGCAAAGTTGCAAAGGCCTTTGCATGCATTGGGGGCAAGTTGTAGACTTGCAATACAAAGCTCCACAAAGACGAGTTGAAGTAGAGTGACACCCAAGTTGTGGAGTTGGAACTAAGTTACAGGTAACTTGGAGAGCTCATGTGAATTGCTTGGCGATATTTTTTCGGTGTCTCAAGATGCTTGTGTCTCAAGATGCTCGGGAAGCTCATGTCTCTTGTTTAAAATCTCCTCTTCTAAATCCAGCCCCGCCTAGACCAACACTGAACTACATCCAAGTTTTCCTCTGTCTACATAGCATAATTAACCTCTACTCCATTCCAAAGATGGTTTGTGGCTCTACAAATGCATCCATCCATGCTCTCAATCGAGTTCCTTTTGGCCCAAGCTACACCCCAATCACATGTGCAAATATGATCTCTACTCCTTTTACATCCAAGTTGCAGTGGAAGCACTCTTTGGCATTAGTGTTGAAATCCCTCCCCCTTGGATTGAGCTCCACACAAACTGCCTTGACCCGCACCATCTTATATGAGTTGTAATTGACATTCTCAAAGAATAGAAATCAAATTCATTACAAACTTCAAAAACAAAGATTCAAAAGAATTACTTCGCGGAATCTAATTCCATATTGGAGGCAAATAAAAGAGGAATTTGCTAATACAAATAGCTTCATCAAAGCCAAATGCAAAAGACGGCCTCAAAAACCCTAACTTGCCTCTTAGAACTCGCACCATATGGGTATTTCTTTATTTATTGGTTAAAACCTTTTGCAGGGTTTTACAATTTTAATAAAAATTATTTATTTTGCACTCGTGGTCGACCATTTGATTGTCTTGGCCAGCCTAAGCCACCTAAGGTTCTTTCCCACACGTGGTTGTGGGGTCAAGCCTTACTCACCCGTATGTATTGGATGTTTTTTCTACCTGATTAAATTTGACGGCTGTTTTGAGGTTTTCGTTTTTTTAAACAGTTTTGAGTTGTTTTTAGCAGTTTTGTTGTTTTCAGTTTTTATATATTAACAGGTGCATGTTGAATGTGGCATCGTCTGTAGGATTGGCAGTTGCATGTTCGGGTGGCTCAACTTACTTCGAATTGCAAGAACCCGATGCAATTTTATGTGCCCCACACAATATCTTCAATTTCAATCATACCCAGACCCAAAACCTAGATGCAATCCAAAGGCCGAGAAGATTCAAATTCTGAAGAGCATATTCAATTCTGGAATAGGGAATCCACTGAGAGAGGAAATACAGAAGGTCAGGCTGCAGCTTCAAGATTACGGACATGTGGGAGAGGCTAATGTCTTCTATTGGTTCTAGAATAGAAAATACAGTACCAAACAAAAACAACGTCATCTTCAGGCTTGTGTGGAGAAGGCTAAAAGGGAAGTCCGACTCTAAGAGGTGGATAAGCCTCAACGATTTTCCATACAAGAGCAAGGGCAAGGGCAACGGCCACACCTGCGAGAAGCTCTGGATGCCACTTTCCTCTCACATTTATAATGGCCACATTTTTTAGGTACTACTCCAAACTATTTTAGAAATGAATTATGGGTAAGAAATTCGATTTTAATGGAGCTCATTTATAAATCTGATGATATTAGATACAAACCTATAATTTTCAAGACAATTGCACATAATTCAACTGACATCACTTTTCATTTTTAGGTAACATAGTAACTTAAACCAGGAAACATGGGCTTCAAGTTGGATATGTTATGAGTGTAACTAACTATCGTTTCAATAACTGAACATATATATAGAGTGTGTAGTTGTAATTTGGTCAATAGAACAGCCAGTCCAAACTGAATGATTCTTCAACAACTTCAACAGTAAGCTTGCTTGTAGAGTTGGATTTACAAATAGACATAAAATGTTGTTCATTTTTTTATCACAAATCACATGTTCTAGAAATGTGAGTTTGGATACTGATTGAGAAATGTGTCTCAGTTGTTGAAGACTGCGGATGGAAGGTGGCAGAGATGTCAAGCCTGCACATGCACACAATCTTAGCACCTTAAGTGCACCAAGCTTCCCCAACTCATCACGTAACTTTGCAAGCCAATGGCAGTTTGTCACTGACAACATTTTCAGGGAATTTAATGAACAGATTTCTATTGGCAACTCCTCCAGATCACTGCAATGGTCCACATTAATTTCTGAAATCCTGGGAATGTTGAACATTTCATCCCCACCTAATCGACTCATTTTACCAAGGCCCTCACATAGAATCAGGGATAGTTTCACCAAACTCCCCACAAATTTGAGGTAGTCATACAAAGGAGGAACTATCAACCTTTCAAGTTGTAGATTTTTAAGCTGAGAAAGTCCAATAAAACCATCCAGTCCATCGAGCTTAGCTCTTCGTGCACTGTAATTATGAACAATCAGAACCTTCAGTTTTTTCACTATATGTAAAAATGTTGGAATGCAATATCCACTTGCAGTGCAAAACAAAACCAAAGCTTCTACCTCAGTGAACTCCATTTGCGACCACTGTATGTCATCCATTGCACCTATATATTCCCAACAAATATTGAAGTCAATGCATGATTAAATCTTCAAAATTCTCTATATACAATCTTTTCATATGAAATGAAGTAATAAATATTCAATGTTTTGGAGATGCGGGTATAATCGAAGGCATGCATATTACAATCTAGAAGAGTAGTTGTAGTAGTCACTTGTGTGAATGGAATCAATTTGAGCTTTACATGAATTAAATTGTATGCCACTTTGAGGGATTACAATAATGTCTTTCAGGCATATACAGTCTCCTATAATGGATCTTATTGTCCTAATTCGCCAAATACAGGGCCAAGTTTCTCATTGCATTATGTTGGGAAAATGATAATCCATGCACACTGCCATAAGTGACCCCTGGTTCCCTGGCACAAGACATTACAAAAAAACGTTGGTAAGAAATATTAAAAACTAGGTGATTTAAGGACTACTTATCTTTTCCAATGAAGACCAATTCTACAACTCAGGGTGAACTTTACTCACTCCTAAAAATATACCAACATTATATAAGTTGTTTCAATCCTCTATTTGGTTAGAACTTAGGCTGAACTTTTCTTTACAAATTTGTTCTCAATTTGAATTCCTTGTAGGGAACTCAATATCAAGCACAAGAAATATAATAGTTAGTTGTAAGTAACAATGCTCCTTATCAGGATCCCTCTCTAACTCCAACAGATCGCAAGCTTTAAATGCCCATAAAACTATAAAAACATCATCCCAATCCATTCCATGAACATACACTCAAATGTCTAACAATGCATTTGTAGAAATGATTTGTCCTTGTGGAAATGTAGCGAGATCCAAGAAGCATTGCTTTGCATAGTCATCGAGCACATCTATACTTGTTGTTTTCAAGTGTTCACAAAGCTCACCTTCACGATAACCAGATATAGGCTCTCCTCTTGAAATCTTATTCTTAGCGATTTTCCAAATAGGGGGAGGTTCATCGCACAAAGAGATGCCAATCACTCAAGAGAAAGTGGAAAACCTTTACACTTTGGTTGTACCTGCACTTGAACGAAACTAAATCAGGCATTCAAACAAAAATACCACTCGATACAATGTTGGCTTTAAATTAAGCACAACAAGAAGCTAGGTTTGGTAAGCAGCAAGCTACCTATTTGATCAAATCTTTATCATGTGTATTGGGAATGGTAGGGTTACCAAAGGCCCAATGGCGAAAAGCGACAAGGCGTAATCCTCCTCCAACAATGGTAGCGGTAAGGGACTACATTGTGCTATTATAGGATAATGCTTCCATCTCTCGGTGGTCACCAAAGTCTTGTATTGATCCCCTTCAAACGTCAATTTTTCAAGATCGGACATGGAAGAAACATCATCCAATATCACCAGGATTGGTTGATTTCTTCTTGAACTTATTATCCATCGCAATGTCTTATGTGCCTCCTCAACATTCTTAAAACCAGATTTTGGGCCACCAACAATGTTTTCCCACATGGTCTCTAGGTTATCCTAGAGATTTGGGCTTTTTGAAATAGTAATATAAATTACATTGTTCTTAAAGTACTCTGCAAATAATGATTTTTCTCTTTTTATTAGAAATCCAGTATATTCTACCAAAAAACTATAGAGGGCTCTAAACTCAAAGCACAAAATTCATAAACATTAACATGGCATAAATATGTTAGATTTATACAATTGAAACAAAATATAGTGAAAAGTATCGTTCCCTTTGACTTCATTATGTTGGAATGAGAGGAATGAGCAGAGAGTTAGACATTTCAAACATTGAAATGTATTTCCATTTGGTAGTTTTGATCAATAGATAGGTATAATTATTATTGGTTGATTAAACTGGGAATGGTGGACCATCACCCTTGAACACAAATTGGCCCAATTTTATGATTGATTAAATGAGGAATGTTGAGCCCTTATCAAAGGACATAATTGGCTCACTTTTGAGGTACCCATTCTCTCTTACAACCCATATAAATATGCATATAAGCATAAAATATCCGCTAATATATAGAGAAAATAATATTATAAATGTTTGTTACTTTCCTTATGTACAGTGTTCCTCAAACGGGCCTTGGTTCTGAAGAAGTATACAACTCAAAAATCATTAACAATGACATTGATCATAAGGACAATTCAAAGCACAACAATGGCCTTAATTTTTGATCCTATGGCCTCTTCCTGGAAGCTAAAATGGTACATGGAGCTTCTCAGCATTATATATTCTATAAGAAACTCAAATTTTATATTCATTTTGCATAGAGTTAGACATTTCAAACATTGAAATGTATTTCCATTTGGTAGCTTTGATCACTAGATAGGTATAATTATTATTGGATGATTAAACATGGAGTGGTGGACCATCACCCTGGGACACAAATGGGCTCAATTTTATGACTGATTAAATGAGGAATGTTGAGCCCTTATCAAAGAACACAATTGGGAATTTGGGACCCTAGTTCTGAAGAAGTATACAACTCAAAACTCATTAACAATGATGCTACTCATAGGGATAGTTTAGACACTTCAAACATTGAAATGTATTTCCATATGGTAGCTTTGATAAGTGGATAGGTATAATTATTATTGGTTGATTAAACTTGGAGTGGTGGACTATCACCCTGGGAAACAAATGGGCTCAATTTTATGACTGATTAAATGAGGAATGTTGAGCCCTTATCAAATAATGCAATTGGGGATTTGGGACCCAATAAAGCATGTGATCCATGGATGACATGGTACTTAATTAAAGTTGTGCCTAAAGAGTATAGTATAAAGTCAAGTTTTAGTGAGAATTTGGTTATAATTTGCACTTATATATACCTAATGTTTAGGATCTTCCCTCCCTTGATTGGTATATGAATAGTGTGCCTTCACCATGAAACACAAATGGGTGCAATTGAACAAGTAACCCATGAACTCAAATTTTGTATTCATTTTGCATAGAGTTAGACATTTCAAACATTGAAATGTATTTCCATTTAGTAGCTTTGATCATTGGATAGGTATAATTATTATTGGATGATTAAACTTGGAGTGTTGGACCGCCACCCTGGGACACAAATGGGCTCAATTTTATGACTGATTAAATGAGGAATGTTGAATCCTTATCAAAGAACGCAATTGGGAATTTAGTACCCAATAAAGCATGTGATCCATGGAGGATAGGGTACTTAATTAAAGTTGTGCCTAAAGAGTATAGTATAAAGTCAAGTTTTAGTGAGACTTTGGTTTTAATTTTTGCTTATATACCTGATGTTTAGGCTCTTCCCTCCATTGATTGGTCTACGAATAGTGCGCCTTCACCATGAAACAAAAATGGGTACAATTGAACAAGTAACCTAGGAATGGCATGATACTTACTCATTTCCATAAAAAAATACATTTCTTCCTAACATTACATGATAGGGATAGTGATATTGATGAAAGGAGTACTATCTCCATCATTTTCCTTCTTTGTACTTTCCTATTGTATCAATGAAAAGGGGCATGTCTTTAAAGTAGTCTTCAATTCATTATGAACAATTTTGGTTGTTTTCCTGGACCAGTTCATCCTTGATGTCAAGATCCACGTGGGAAGGTTCGGTTTCTTCTTCCTTGAACCAAAAAATAAATAAAAGAGAGATATCTCAAGCCAATCAATACTTATATCTCAAAACTTCAAATGAATTGACTTATATAGATAATTGTCTACTGACATTTGACAAATACTCATATAGCTGTGTGTGTTATTTTTAATGCTTGGTAGGAGGAGTTCTGATAATTGCAAGGCTATACATTATATTGTGGGGCAAATAAAATGATTAAAAAGAAATAGACAAAGGAATGGATGGGCTCACTTGTTGATCGAACAACACTATTGATGTTTTCCCGATTGAAACTAAACAACCTCTGTTGGAAAATAAAGGTTACCATCATTCGGATAAAGAAATTTCTCACCTGTAAACTGCAACTAATATTCTTAAAAAATCCATCCACTAAACCTCAAAATTTTCCAAAAACTTGATATTAATTAAACTCATAAGAAGTCATTTCACTCAAAAAGACTTCATAGCAAAGGTCGACTATTATAGGCCAACTTTTCTATTAAATCTTCTACATTGTTTAACATGACTTACTTTTCAGGTCTAGATGGCTTACTTTTCAGGCACCCATTACCTTCTACAACCCAAATACATATGCATATAAACATAAAATATCCTCTAATATATAGAGAAAATAATCTTATAAATGTATACTACTTTCCCTATGTATAATGTTCCTTAAACAACCCCGGTTCTGAAGAAGTATCTAGCTCAAAAATCATTAACAATGAAGTTGCTCACAGGGATAGTTCAGAGCACTACAATGGCC
Source organism: Taxus wallichiana var. yunnanensis (assembly GCA_018340775.1). Classification (NCBI taxonomy): domain Eukaryota; kingdom Viridiplantae; phylum Streptophyta; class Pinopsida; order Cupressales; family Taxaceae; genus Taxus; species Taxus wallichiana. Next base: position 732,328,422 of record CM031234.1, on the reverse strand, counting down.
TTTATTTTTTAGCCTATGGCCTCTGCCTAGAAGCTAAAATGGGACATGGGGCTTCTCAACATTATATATTTTGTAAGCAACTCAAATTTTGTAATCATTTTGTAGAGTTAGACATTTCAAACATTGAAATGTGTTTCCATTTGGTAGTTTTGATCAGTAGATAGGTATAATTATTATTGGTTGATTAAACTGGGAATGGTGGATCATCACCCTCGGACACAAATGGGCCCAATTTTAACTCGATTAAATGAGGAATGGTGAGCTCCTTATCAAAGGACATAATTGGCTCACTTTTCAGGTACCCATTATCTTCTAAAACCCAAATACATATCCATATAAAAATAAAATATCCTCTAATATACATAGAAAATAATCTTATAAATGTTTGTTACTTTCTTTATGTACAATGCTCCTTAAATGGGCCCCGGTTTTGAATAAGTATACAACTCAAAAATAATTAATAATGATTTTGCTCGAAGGATGGTTCAAAGCACTTTTTAAAATATTTTTGGAAAGGATATTATGAGCCCTATACACTAAAAATAGTTTAGGAAAATTTAGGTGCATGTTTTTTTCCTCAAATTCTTAGAAAGCTAAAAAATATCATTTTAATAAAATGGAAAAGTAAAAAAAATGTTTTTCATTTTTTGTAATATTTTTGTGTCATTTACTACTAATTTGCAAATTTCTATATTGCAAAATAACCATTTTACAAAATAAATTTTAAAAATTGTCACGAGATCTTTTTATCTCACTAGCATTCAAAGATTACTAGTGCCTATAGGCCATACTTATGGTTAAAGCCATTGTGCTTCGGCCTAGTGCATCCCATTACTAATGTAGCTTTAACAACAAAATTTGTGGCATCATACCCATAAATAATTAAGGAGTAATAAGGACACTACCTCATTACTATCCCTTTGTTTTCCATTGACCACGATTGTTAGTTGTAAATACTAAAATTAAAAACATCTAATATATCAGCCTTGTAACCCACGTACAAAGATATCCCTTTAAGTAAGTGTCATTAATCGGATGGATATTTTTCATGTACCTTCTAGGTACCATTACCACTCTCCTCCCACATATGTTAAAGTCTTTATCACGTACCACAATGTTATATGAAAGGGTGAGCTTATTCTAGTGTTGATGGGTATATTGGAAGGACATGCATATAGAGAGGTTTGGTATCGACTAACAATATATAGAGAGGGTTCCTATACCTAGAGTGATAAGAACCAATCCATCACCTCGATATAGTTAGTTTGCACAATCAAAATCACAAACAATGTCAAAAAAATTCTATTGGATTCACAACTCCCGCATGGAGATAATTATGTTGTATGGAAAACCAAGATCAAAACATGTTTAGAATTTGAGGATATTTGAAATGTTGTTAAAATCGATCTCATAAAGCATCTAACAAATGTTTATTAATAATGTATATATGATAGAGATAATAAAAAGTAAGAGCTCCAACCTCACATTAAAGATGCAAAAACAACCAAATCAGCTTGGGACAAACTGAAAAAATGTATGAAAAACGTAATTAGAATATATTCTTCCATCTTCAAAGCCAACTGCATAGTCTCAAATTTAATTCCAATGAGACAATTGAAGCTTTCTTGTGACATATCGTACCATTAATCACTCCTAGCAATAGGATAACTCATGTAAGATAAATCACTTGTACCCATGTGTTGAGAGGATTTTTGCAATCCCATAGAGTGTTTGTTGCCACATTGAATCTCATGGACAAGAAACCCACATTTGAAAAGTTGATCAACATGCTAAAACAAGAGAAATCCATTCACAATGATGTAAACAATGAAGACAATCCACTTTTTTCTAACTTCAAGGAAAAGAATAAAAAAATCTCCCAAAAGAAAGGCAACAATCAAGAGAAGAATAAACAAAAAAATCAAGGATCATCCAACAAAGAATGTCTTATTTGTGGAAAGGGGTATACCATCAAGGATTGTTGGTACAATGGATTGACCCAAGGATCTTCAAGAAAGAATCCTAACCAACATAAGTCATCAAATAACCAACAATGATCCTGTGGAAAGAATAGGGGAAATTGGGATAAGAAACCACAACAACAAGGGAATCCTAATAATCAAGAGGATGAAAAATACGATATGGATGTCCTCTATAGTGTGAAATCAAGTGAAGAATCGTCATCATCCAACTATATTTGGTATATTGACTCGAGAACCACCTGACATATGATTGGAAGAAAGGATTGGTTTTCCTACTTAAATCATTCATCCACTAAGAACCATGTATCTTTAGGTGATGATACTTCTTACCAAGTGGCACGAGGAATATCAAGTCGCCTCTCGGAAAACTTGACTACACTATCAAATGAGGTCTATATGTTTGAGGACTTACAAAGAACCTTCTATTAGTCAATCAGTTGTTAGACCATGATTTGAAGGTTGAATTTGATTGTGTATGTGGTAAGAAAGTGTGCCGGTATGGGATAAATATTGAAAATCTAAAAATTTTGTGCATGTATCAAACATTACCAAGATGTTTTAATTTGAATTTGTCCCACGCAACAATCATGCACTCATTAAAAAGGATCAAAACTTTAGAAATTTTTGGCACTGCAAATATGGGCATGTGAGTTTTGGATATCTTGCTTCACTTAGCCAACACAATATGGTTCAAGGATGTCCACCGATAAAGAACATTGATCTCTCGCACAAGTTGTCTAGTAGGAAAGCAACATTGAGCACCATTCCTAAACAATCCAAATAGAGGTAAAGGCCTATTAGACATGGTTCATACATATATTTGTGGGAAAATGACTAAAACTTCTAATGGATGTAAGTATTTTCAACTCTTTGTTGATTATTATTCATGCAAGTTGTTGATAGAATTGCTACAAATAAAAATCAATCCTTGTAAGATTTCAAGTAGTTCAAGGCTCTTATTGAAACTCAAACTGGTTGAAATATCAAGTTACTCTAATCAAATCAAGGTGGATTCACCAATAATGCATTATCTAATGTGTATTTCACTAAATATGGATATATTCCAATAAATATAGGCTCCAAAGATTTCAAGTATTGGAAGAAATCCATCTCCATTTTTGTATATATTGGATTCCATTGTTGTCTATACTAGATTCCATTATTACTATTATTGGAATCCATTAGTAGTAATATTGGATTCTAATATTGTCATTATTGGAATCATTCTAGTTCTAATTTCACTATTATTGGATTCCAATTTCATCATTTTTTAGATTTTCAATGTTGAGAGTATGTAAGGCTAACAACCGCTAACTATTATAAGGCATGAACCCATTGGATTAATAAAAATAAAAATTAACAATAAGTTCCTGCAAAAGCCAATTCAAATTCATGAGCGGTCGCTAACTATCATTTGGTGAGCCCATTGTATTAAGGTGAGCGGTCACTAACTATTATAAGTCATGAGCCTTGATGTAAGGTGAGTGGTCGTTAACTATTATAATTCATCAGCCTCGATCTAAGGTGAGTGGTCACTAACTATTGTAAGTCATTAACCCGTTGTATTAAATGAAAGTTAAAAAGCCTTAATGTAAGGTTAGTTGCTGCTAACTATTATAGGTCATGATCCCATTGTATTAAACAAAAGTTGAAAAAACCTCTATGTAAGGTTAGTGGCCATAACTATTATAAGTCATGATCCCATTGTATTAAATTAAAAATAAAAATAATAATAAATCCCTACAATAGCAAGTTCGAAGTGCGAACCGCGGACTTTCAAATGGAAAAAAATATGAGACTCACAATAAGAAAGTGCAAGGCACACATTTTTGAAGTTGTGAGCCTCGCACTCTGAAAGTGTGGGGCTTACACTTTTAAATTCTGAGAGCCATGCGATTTCTAAGTGTGAGCTCTACACTCTAAAAAGTCAGAGCCTCACACTTTTGAAGTGATATCCCAGCACTCTGAATAATTCGATCCTCGCACTCTGAAAGCGTGAGCCTCGCACTTTCAAAGCTTGAGATTCACACTTTGTGAAAGTGCAAAGTCTCACACTCACACTTTTAGAGTGTGAATCTCAAACTTTGAAAGTGTGAGGCATGTACTTTCAGCACCTATCCTTAAATTTGACACTGGCCTTAAATGTTAGTGGTGTTTTTTTGACTTCTAGTGGAACTTGCAATAAAATTATGTTCTCACCCCAAAATATACCTTGTAACAACTCAATTATTGTTTTTTTAGATTTTACAAGTTCACTAGTGTTTATTATTATAAATTATATATTCGAGTAATCATTAAAATCAAACAACATAGTTGGGAGTTTATGTATATCACAAATTCTATTACTATGAAAAATAGTAGAATTTATGCTTGTAAATTGTTCCATTCTCCATATAAACAATGAGTCACTTCCGTGAGCAAGAAAATGAAATAATCCTTGACACAATGCAAGAAAAATGTTTGTGAGAAACGTTGTCTTACGCCCTCAAAGATACATTGAACCATTATTTTATAGTTTACATCAATCAAAACACTCATTGTGCCACAATTTTATTCTTTGTGAGTCAAGAAATAACAAAATTGATCTGTCATCATATTTACATTGAAAGGTTCTATCTATACATTTCAAATTTGTTACAAATTCATACATATACAATTGTAAATATTATACGAGGAGTCGTCACCTTTTGTGGACAATTTTATTTGCACAAAACATGAATACATTTTCTTCCTCTAGAATGGGACTGCCATGGTTTGGATACAAGTAGTGTTGAGTAAAGTAGCAGTGGAGGTGCTATCAAAGTAGAGACTAGTATTTACAATGGGCAACAATCAGAAGAGTGTACTACTATTAGTATCGGAAGTGGATTGATTTGGTATATTTGAGTTATTGGCCACATCGTCCTTCCCATCAGAACTCAGAAGAGAAATCTCAGAATCGTATACAACATATTTCTTATTTAGCCTTGATGTTCTTGCATATTCTAGGTCAATGTAACAAATGGTACCCATAACATAGGTAGAGGTGTGGTGTTTGGATGAGCAAATGCACTTGAAAATGCCAAATTCTAACAAATTTTCATTAAAATTATAATCCAAAAGAATGTTATAAGTCTTCACATCCCTGTAAACAATGTGTCAATTACAAGTCATAATGAAGATATGGCTATCCTTCTTCGGCACCATGAGTAGTCTTTAGCCGATTGTTTTAGTCTAGCTTAATATTCTTTGATGATCTTATATAAAAAAATTAATAAAATACTTGTTAGATTTTCCAACAATCCATTTTAATATGAATGTTAGAGGTTGATTAGACACTTCTATTTCAAAAAATCAATCTACAATGTACAGTTCCATTTTTCTTCATAACATAATCATTTTACTCACCATGTAGGATGTCCCAGAGACTTTCATTTACCTAGTAATCGTAAAACATCAGGTTTCCAAGAGGAGAAAGTGAACACCATGCATACTTTCAAGATTTCGATGTTTGATGCTTCTAATTGTTTCCACATCGCTTTTAAAATGCAAGCAAGTTTAATGGGTAGCGAATGTACATTTTCTTTATAGCAATTGGCTTAGAATTCTTTAGATCACATTTATAAAGATTGCTTGTAGCACCATAGCCAATTACATATTTCTCTTTAAGATTTTTTATGATTGTCATTATGTCATTGTACATGTAAACAACCATGTTCATGTGTAGTATGACCAACCTTAGAGAACCTACATATAACAAATAGATGTGTCAATAAATAAATTATAATATGATATTGCTTTCTAATTTGTCATCTAATAATCTATACAATATGAAATCATGTCTTGCCATGTTATTTTTAACACCTTGATCCATGTTGTTTGCAGAGCCTTTTGTAAATACCTTTGGATGATTCAATGGTACAGAGCTATAATTATGCACAATAGTAGTACTAAACCCTAGCATATGCAAATAGTTATTAGTTTTGAAATGGATGTTGTTCATTGCATTGGGTCAAAATTTTGTTAAACAACATCATACATATCTAAGTTTTCCATATTTTCTACAACAATAGAAGAATGTCTCTGGAATCCGAGCTATTTGAAATACAACTACTATTTCTTGCATCAGTTAATTGGTGATATCCAAAACCCATAAGAAACAAAATTGAATTGGTACATAGAGAAAATTTGTGTTTATATCTACAATTGTATGGAGGAAAACATGAAAAGTTTTTAATGACAGGAATTTCCTAGACATATTGTTATAGGAGAGGTTTATGTAAAAGAAATAGATCCATTTACAATATCTTCTATTATTAGGGCAAGATAATTAAATTTATTCCTTTCTCAAATAACTCCATATTTTTCAAAAGTGAAGACCTCCAGGTTTCCACACTCATGTAGTGTAACTCAATTTTTTTTAAAGTGATGGGAAGATAGCCATCAATCCACTATTAGATCCCCTATCCTAAAGTTGTAAAGATTATTTTTTACATTGATAGAAATATGTTCTATAATATATTGATACTAGAGGCCGTTATTCTTCACTTCTATCAAAAATTGACATCTTTAAACAAACCAAATTTAATAACGATTAATTATTGAAATTGCTTAGTGCAACAAACAAAAAAAAAATTATTAATGATTTCTTGATTTTTATAACTAAAGGAGGGTTGAAGAGTCCCTTGCCCTTTACATTACAGATACAATGAGAGGATCAGTCTAAAAACCCGAATGATCTAGCAATAATTTGGTGAAAAATGCTTAAAGGCCTATGTCAAAAAAACACCAAGTGGTCGGGAATACAAAAAAAACCAAGATAGACATGATGATTTGGTAACAATGGAACTAACAAGGCTATATAACAACCAAAAAAAAGTTACAACCTAACATATTTTAGAAGCACTTATTTATTTGAATCAGATGACACCTCCGTAACCTCCACTTTAATGAAGATGAAAATAGTTTCGCATGCGCTACGAAAAAATATTCTCTTTTCCAGCAATATCCCAACTCTTTAACCAATCGTATGCCTCGTGACCTTTTCAGCGAAGAATATCCCAACGTGTTGGTTCCTATTGTAGCGGAGAAAACATATCATCTAGGTCAAGAAAGGAGAGTGAACTATGTCCCACCCTGAGTGTGTCACCCCATTTGGACACACCAAACATGAATCGCATTAGGACATCAAAATATTTGTACAACTCTGAAAAATTTCCACATCCACCAAACCTTCATGTTTATAATGAGCCTCAGATAGCAAGGTCCATGATGCACTCATGGTTTTTTCCATTTCCACTTCCATGCCAACCCTATACGTTGGCTTGATCCAATGATGACCCATCTCTAAAGCTCAATCCTTCGCAGTGTATGATAAGAAGATGACAAATGAACATCGAAGCAACTTCCACATTTATCCTCAAACGTCCCTCTAGAGAAAGATAATCATCTATAATAACTCCCTCAATAGCAACCAGGTCTTTCTCTATTTCAATTCCAAAAATATATTTCAAACGACGATGTGAAATTTTTGTATAAAAAGTCATTTCATGCACCGATGCGGAAAATTGTGTGAAAGGAAACATTGGAAAGGCCATGACAGATGAAATGAAATCCAATGAAATAAACCCAAAAGGTGTGAAAATAAATAAGATTAGATCGATAAATATATGGAGTGACTATGCCATCACATGCTTGTAATTATTACTCGCTTGTTAGGGGATTTAATATTGACCTTTATTGGAAAAGGTGATGAGTCTGGGTGATCAACATATTTATTTCCAATATTATCACAAAACACTTTGAAATACCCATGATTTTCTATAAAATCTTCCTATTTAGTAGCCTCCCAATATATAAGATTTAAGGTTCAATCCGTAATTAATGAAAACATAAAAAAGGAATTTTATTCACACAATTTTTTTGATGGCGGCATTAGCAATAATATGAGAGTCACCTCCAATAATTAATTCATAATTATTCAAGTCATTAACAACAGACCAAAAATGTTCCAACACTTTAATTTATTGATTCATACATTTATTAATTTACATTGGGTGGGAACAGGGTCCGTAATCTATAATCGGGGACAACCTCGGTAATCAATATCATGATACTACACAATTTAATCTTCAAACTATTAATAATCATTGAAAAATAAAAATTCTATATTTGGTCCTTCAAGTAATCTCAATAATTTTTACATATACTTTTAATTTACTAATTTGGGATTGATGGTGTGTTTTATTTATGAATAACATCTTATATTATATTAACAAGTAAAATGATATAAGAATATTCACCAAAAAAATGGGTGGTATGGAAGCACGCCCCAAAGCCACGAATTCAAACTAGGTAGACAAAAAGCCTAGGAGTACATCCGATTACAAAACATCACAAGATAGAGAAGTAAAAAAATTAAGCCACCACTATGAATTATTGACCAACAGAGGCGCATATCTTGATCATGCCATCAAGAGCCAAACAAGTATTGAGGATAGACAACTCCCTTATGTTTCTTTCCTTCGAAATAACAAATAGCGGTGTCGTCTCAAACAAAAAAAACTCATTACTTAAAATTTAATGAAAATAGTCTAAAACTTCCATACTGCATCTTGTTTCATGATACAAATCATATAGTTGGGCACTACAAACCACTATATTGGAAAAAAATTGATCGATACAATATTGTATCGACAGGGTTGGTTATAGACAATTCCTTCTACAAAAATTATACACAACATGCTTTCCACTAACATTATTTTCTCAATACCCTCTTCAACATTCTCTGTAATAACACCTTCCGCATTTGCTAAACAACTTCTCAAAATTTACTACATATATGCACAACCACACTTCTCTTACATCAATCAACATTATCAACTTCTATCAATCCAACAAACACATTCCAACGTCGTTAGTCATGTTATTAATTATGTGATTAGCATTTGGAAGAAGGTCACCCTTTTTTTCGCATCTATCTTGCCAAACTAGCTTCGAGGATTGGAGAGAGGATGGCACGCACATATAGCACTTAGACCCAAAAACAATTCCTAGGCAACAACAAAAAAAATATTTTATCAAACACACCATTGGGCATAGTATATTAGAAAGATTTGATCAATGCAATAGAAGTCTATCATTTAATACTGCATGAGAATCTTGTTCACCTTCGCCTGCATATGTGGTTGATCATTTAGGTCTATTTTATTTCAAGGATGATTTTAAGAAAATATGTAAGGCCAAGATGGACATAATATGTCTTCAGGTTTAAATGATGTACATCTGTTATAATGATCTAACATTGCCATACCATGTGGCTATGTTGATTACAAGAAGTTTTCGATCGTAGCAATAGCAAAGTCTTCCCTTTTACTAACTAACAATGCCTATCGGTTGCAAAAATTCTAGTCGTTAATCATCCTTATCAAAGATTTGTATTCAAGGACTTGGCTCTGCCAAGAATAGTCCATTTAATATAATATAATTACAAATAATGACTTCAAACCTATTGAGATAGTTTTTTTGCATTGTTGAAATAGATTCGTCGATAATATAGAGGATAGTGGTCGATAGCCTTCTCATCAACAAATAATTTGTAAACATAAAACATGCATTGCTCTTCACATACTCGGATCATTCATTCTTGAGCAAGACCCATGTTCATCTTTGCCCTCTATTTTTAGTAAAACTTTTAGGACTATTTTGTTTAACGGGTTATTTCTGGAAATATGCAGCCTGGCCAAGATGATCAGAATACATCTTTGGGTTTAAAATATGTAATTCTATTATTATGCTCTAACTCTTATCTTTGTCACTAAGATAGACAATGATTTTTATTAGGTCAATATTTTAAAAAAATAAAAATAGTAGAGCCTAGTGAGCGCCAAGCCACTCCTTTCAGTAAGTAATGTAGCTTAGCAATCGCTATGCATTTTCTTTGATACAAACCGACATGAAAAATTCCTTGCGACGTCATTTCATCCATTCATATGATATGTTATCTAAGTGCTATGTTCTGTAAGTATCGTAGCTTAGTGGTCGCTAAGCATTTTCTGTAATACAAAATTTTTTATCTCTATTTTCGTAATTAAGAAATAGTTTAGCATAGAGTCCACTAATCTATTCCTTTCTCATTTAACAATAAACAATAAGCGTAGAGCGCTATGTTCTGAAAGTATTCGGGCTTAGCGGTCACTAGGCATTTCTTTTATACGAATTGTTTTTTATCTCTATTTTTTAAATTAATAAACATTTTAGCCTTGAGGTCACTAATCTATTACTTTCTCAAAGACCTCCATAGCTTTCAACAGTAAAAAAAAATTATATCTCACATATTTTGCATCTAAAAATTTCAAGAAAAAATGCCTACCACCCAATAATATCTATTACTATGATATGTTATTGGAGCGCTATGTTCGAATTAAGATATTTTTTAGCCTATTTTCCGCCAAATCATTCCTTCCTATAAGTATTCAAGATTAGCAGTTGCTATGCATTTTCTTTAATACAAACTGTTTTTTGATCTCTACATTCAAAATAAAAAAATTAGTTGAGCCTTGTGGCCGCTAATCTACTCCTCCTAAAAAGTAGCGGAACTTAACGGTCGTTAATCATTTTTATTGATGCACACCGATGTGTAAAAAAATAAAAGATGCAAAGGTGTGTCCCTAGCATTCCCTATGATGTTAGATGAACACCCTGATAACATTTTTAGTTATCATCTTTCTTCCCAACTATGTAAAGACCTCCATAGCTTTCGACAATAAAAATTATCCATATCTTACATATTTGTCATCAAAATATATTATGGAAAATGACAAAAATGGAAAAATGAGAAAATAGTAAAGAAAAAATAGGTCATCCACATGTGAAAACCATGTAATTGTGGCACAGTGGACAAGTCTTTGAGTGAAAACCAGTTTTTGGCACTCAAGGAAGATTCACCGGATGCAAGTTACTCTTACGGCAGGATGGGTAATCATCACCACTTTCTAGGTATGACTTCCTTTGCTAGGTCTAGGAACCCTACTAGAGCTACCTTTGTCGTACCATGATCTGGTTTATTTTCTCTTATATTTGCATGGAGGACATTACCTTTGTATACTCCCATCTAACGTTGAGCGTGAAAACACCATTGCCACTTTCTCATACATACACGTGTGGCATTCTACCTTTTGTATATTCCCACATCATGTTGGGGGCATCCACACTTCTTTGTTCTTGTACATTGCTTTCAAAACATGACCTTGGAAAATACAAAAACATTTGGAAAAAGAAACCTAAACATCTAGAAAATTTCCCTTTTCAGGGATAAAGCTACATTCATTTCACAACGTTATCTTAGGGAAACCTAGACAACAATGAAGACCGTAGTAGTTGTGAAAACTTATCTTTTTAGATAAACCCAAAAACATTAGAAAATATGTCAATGTTGTCCCACAAAAACAAGGTAATGTTTTAATTGCTTTTAGTTGTTGGTTTGTATAGTTTTGATGTGCTTATCCTGTTGAATTGTTTGTTCTTTGAATAGGTTCATTTGCTTACATTATATTGGATCTTATATGATTTATTTGTGTATGGACATTGCATTCATTTAGGAACTCTCATACTTGTGAAAAATAGTTGTAGGATTCTTTGCTTGTTGTATTCTTTTATTAGGATTCATTTTACTTGCCTAGATTAGGTGCCCATTTTTAATCTCTTATTAGCTTTTGCAGGTGTTTTCGTTTAGTTGTATTTTGTTGTGTTGTTTGTATGTGTATATTTTTTTAGTTTTGTTAACTTTTGCTTGTGTGTTTTGCACAGTTGTTTGTTATCACATTCTATCATCTATCATTTCATCACATTTTTAACATCATTCACTACATCATATATATACAAAAAATGCTAAGTATTACATCATGCATGTCTGCTAAGCTAATCATCACATATCGTATCATAAATGGGGGCAAAAGGGGTTACGCATAATCACAAATCTATCCCCCCACATCAATATCATCTAGTTCATCCCAAGTACTGGGTAAAAACTCAAAAAGATCTCATAAATCCAAAACATGTGGTGTTATCTACAGATACACCATTAATATGAAAGCATGAAACATACACATTTCTAAATCTAAGGTATGTCACATACATAAAGGAAAGAGAAATCATACATCATAAATCCATCACAGTATGATACATCAAAATTTCCATATATATACATGTATAAACTTTCAAGTCAGTACTCAAATAATACATCATCGATACAATATGCCATCTAAAAGGGGCATGCATCAAAAAGAATCGAGCCTTCATCGTGAGGCGTCATCAAAATAATGGTATATCTATACATCAAAATCAGCCTTCACAAGAGGAATATATACAAGGTATCTGTATAAAAAGAAAGAATAAAGAGCTCAACCATAGCTCTCGCCCTCGCCGGGGCTCATGGGTCCATGACTTGGTCGTCGAAAGAGTGATGACTATGATGGACCTACACCAGGAGTACCACCCTGCTTTTCCATCTGGATGTTATCCAGTTGGCTGCACTGCAATGGGCTGCCGAACTGACCTAACTGAATGGCCTGATCTCTGCGACCTGGAACCTATCGCACTCACATCTGACTGCTGGAATGATACAAGTCACTGCTCTACCCGAACTGCCCTGAAGTAAGCAGTCCTATAATACAAGGCCTCGCCACCAGATCTCATGACATCTCGTATCAAATCAGTGTCTCCAAAAGTGAGAGCTTCCTATAGGGTGGCATCTTGCCGACCTGTCACCCTACCAATATCAGCCTGGGCCTGTCTAGAGGCCACGACCTCTCGATCTCTGTCTGCGGTAATAACCCGCACCTGAGCTCGTGCTTGATCCCTCTATACCAAGTATCCCTGTGAGTGTGTCTAGATCTTATCCCTCTGGGAAACAACCATTTGCACCTGATTCTGAGATGGTGTAACAGGCTCAAAATTTGAGCCCCCTATGTGGCCATCTCATGAATCCGGCTCTGCCATATAACACTGTCACTTCCCTAGGTGGCCTGTGCTCTAGCCTGGTCCCTCTCCACTGTCAAAATCTATACCTGGGCATGTGCCTGATCTCGCTCTGCTATGAGGGCATGTACTTGTTCCCTAGCTTGGTCTCTCTCTTGAGCCACCTATAACTGCACAACAATCACTTTGCCAGAATCTTGCTTAAAGAGCAGCCAGTTGCCCACCATCACCACTACGCTTTGGAATATCAAGTGGCGGGCCCTGATCTGGAAGTACCTGCTAGAGAGGGGTATATATCCCTACTGGAATGCCTACTGGGGGAAACTCTATGTCAACTTCCTTGTATACCTGTCTTGGCCTAGGCCTGGGGCCCTGTCCCTATGGCTGTTGTGGTGTTGGACCCTATCCCCTGCCTCTGACATACTGGTGCACATCAGGCCCACCCTCGTCATCATCATCATCATCATCATCACTATCAACACCACCAATGGCTCCACCCTCGTCACCACTAGGAGGCCCTACTGGAGGAGGTCTCACACCGTCATTATATGCCACTTTGTAAATACTCAAATGACATGGGAGCACACCATGATACCATGGCACATAGTCAGGCATAGTGCCTAGATCTCTAATTTGCCTCAGTGGTACCCACATAGTAGGTACCACCTGTCGAAAACTAAACAGTGCTCTGTCACGGGAAATCTATGGACCCATATCAAAATGCTCTCTGGCTCTATGAGCATACCATCTGTCTGGCTCAGAACATCCTAGGTAAGGCCAAACTGCCTCTGGAACCGATCTACTCTATATAGCTCCCTCATGTAGCTGTGGATGCCTAAGATAAAGTGCTTTACCGTAATAGTGTTGAGCTCTAAACCATCCTCTGGCCACTGGAAGTGTCTATAAGACCTCCACACCATGGAAGCCTGTCGCAGCTCATTCAACTCATGCCGATAGTGGTATGTAACTCCCATAAATGGTTACACATCATCCCCATCCCATCGTAGAAGTCTCGTCGGGAGCCCAAACTCTCAAAATAGCTAAGGGGTGACCAATAGCAATATGGTCCCATGCCTAAATCACAGCAAGCGAGAGGTTCCTACCGTCTTCTGACGGTAGTAGAAGATCAAGTGAGGCCCCAATATAAGTGCACAAAAATGCACTGACCCCAGCAGTAGGTCTCTCCCTCCACCAAACCGCGTATCACTCCAAGGAGGCCAAGCGAAAAAGAAGCATCAGTCTTGTCAGGGAGCAAGACTCCACTAACAAAGGCCATCATGTAGACCACTACTCTGTCTAACTCTGGATCATCGAAGCATTATGATAATCTAATAGACATCCCCCATTTGTGGTATCATGGGGATGCCAAACAACTCTAAAATATAGTGTTGAATGTCGATCCAGGCTCGTAGTCTCGATAAGCTACCCCTGAATCGAGACCCGCATAATGCGCCACACATCCTCCAGTGTAATGGTAATCTCCCGGTTGGGAGGTGAAAGCACTGACTCTCGCTATGCCATCGCTCTGCTATGGCTGTCAGGAGGCCATGATCCAATGTAATCTATGGCATCTCGGCCACATGACTCAATCTGTCACATATAAAAGGCTCTCCAGGGTCGCTCTATCATCATCATCAAATTGTGCCTCTATCACAGCTAACCAACCGTAGCACTCGTGAGTCTGAAGAACGAGTAGTATACACTACAAAATCAACACAAGTGTTCGCCACTTACTTCTATCTATTTTTCTAAGGAAAAATGCTTCTTTGAATCATCTAACTTACTAATTATTCCTTTCTTCTAATCTAATCTAGTCTAATTCTTCTATACTTGGCTATTTTTGCTAGCCAGAGTTTGTTCATGCCTTCTTTCTAGCACCTACACGCCTCTTCTAACACCTGCACACCCCCTTCAACACATACACACCCCATCCGACGTACATACCCCCATCTAATGCATATGCGCCCACTGCATCTTCTCCTATTCGTAGCCAACCACACAAAGTGCATACGTGCCCAGTGTGATGCCTACGCACCTTCTTTGACACATGCACGTGCGCGTGCACATATCTATTTTTCCGATAGGTGCACGTACGTGTCCTTGTCTATTTTTGATGTGTACACATACGCATCCCTTTCTGTCTATTTTGATGCATACGCGTGCACGTACCCATCAAACCAATGCATACGCCCACGCACATGCATCAAATTCCATCCTACCTACCCTAGAAGAGCCCTAAAAATGTAATAAATGTGTAATTAATAGGAGGGATAGGCCACTCACGTAAGGTCCATCCGCTGGGTCCTGCATGAACTCTCGGATGCGATCCGCGCATCTCGTCTTCCTCGGTATTCTCGCCATCTCACTCTAGGGCTATCGCTCTCGCTCATGGTAAAAATTTGCAAGAGCTCTAGTAGAAATGAATTGGTCGTGATTGTTTTACCGACCCCAAGTGGGTATATTAACTTCGCAATGCCCCTGGGGCATGTTTTCTCCACCGTGATCGTTCTAGACCTTCTTCTATCTGCCGTGATAATTATTTTTGTATTAAAATAACTATTTTTACTAATTTTCACACGTTGGGGCACTTTTGCTACCCTTTGATCACTTCTCTGTCACACTGAAATAGTTTACACCCCTTTTAGGCACCTTTTTCCCACCTTTTCCTCTATTGTTCATCTATTTTTCCCCGTCATGATAATTATTTAATTTATTTTAAATAAATTATTCTCGACCTGTTTTTCTTCTTGTGGGAATATATTCTGGCTTTCAAACAGCCTTGCCTTCCCACTATCGCCCTTACGCGTACTTTTATAAGATCTTTGATCTTGTGAAGTTCTTCTGACCGATCAAAAATAAAAATAAAAAAATTAACAAAACCATTTAAAAAATCAAAAACATTGAAATACTTCAAAAATGACCAACCAAAACTGGTAAAACCGATCATCTACGGCTGAAATATGTATCTATTGCATGGCACTCATCCTAGATTTTGTTGACATATTCAAATATTTTGAAACAATGAATCGCACATCATCTAAATCTTCAATCACCTACATAAGCTATGTTGCTTACTTCATCTGTACTCTTGGGCACTATCAGTTGTCAAGTACTATTTTTGTCGTGCACATTACTTTTTTGCGGGACCCAAGTGTCCTCCGTCTTTCCCCTTGCATAATACACCTTGCTTGGGGCATCATTCTTCACCCTTGTCGTTTATTAGAACCTTTGGGACTTCATCTCGATAACAAAATATTTGTGCAACTATCTTGAATGTTGTTAGTTTAAGTGTGTGTGATTGTACTTATTTCCATGTTAGGTGATTTTGTTTATTTCTCGTATTGCATTACATTCGTGTATGTTGCATGGAGTTGGTCATTTTTAGCACAGGACGGTTGTTTATATCTTGGATTTTCATGTCATTTTACGCTTCTGTCGCATGCTCACATTTTAATAAGAATCCATGAGGAGGATTCTAAGCATTATGATGATTAAATATTGTTAGCAATTGATTTACGGATAGCTCAATATCCCTTTTTCTTCTAGTTTCCCGTCTTCTCTGTACACTTTTCTTTCTATTTTTTTCTTTTTCGATTGTCGATTGAGTTTCTTCGCCACCCCATCGACACTCGAGGGGGAATTCATCATCCTTCATCCTATCAAATTTTTCTTCTACCTCTTCAAAAAAATTCTACCCATTTACGTTTGTCTACTTTCTTTGAAGTGACGTAGCTTACGTCACCCCAAAGAGGGGCAAATGTAGACACCTGTAGTTTGATCAATGCACTATTATTTCTAATAATGCACTAACTATTCTTCCCTTTACAAATTGATGGCACATCGCTAGTTAGATCTATCTAACTCCCTTCTCATGACATCTTTTTGGTTATTTTTCCTCTTATAAACCACTTAAACAGGCTGTTATAGCCTCGTTCTAACCACATTAGCTTCTTATTACCTTCTAATCTATCTCTACCATCTTCCTAGACTATCAATCCATTTCATTGGATTGATCGAACATCTCAGAACCCTTCCAAAACCCTAATTACTCTCTAAGAGAGATTAATTAGTCTAACCTAGGTTAATTACCCTAAACATAGTCAAACCTCACTTAGACTTGCTAAAGTGCTTTTGGACTTTAGCATTTGTCCCACATGCACCCAAATCTCCCATTTTCCCAAACCAAAAACTATAAATAGGGCTATACCCCCTCCCTCATTTCCTAAGAATTATCTATTCTTCCTAAGATGATTATAGTATTTTATTTAGGCTTTAGATTGTATTTCACTTTCTTTCATTAAGCTAGTAGCACTTCCTTTTGTATTTTATAGCATAATGATGGAGTAAAAGGGAAGATCCATTGGCCTTGAAGCCATTAATGGGGAGATCTCTTTCTCTTAAACACATAACTAAATGCTTAGATCCTCTTAGGTTCATTATTTCAAGCTTTCAAAGAATAGAGGTTAACTTCATTTATTTAGTTTGCATGTTTACTTCAAAATTAATGTATGCAAAGAAGAAAACCTTGCTCATTTATTATCACATGGTCCATTGATCATATTGTTAAAAGCCTTTGGGGTTTCTTTAGAGATTCTTACCCCAAATCCATGGCTTTTACAACTTTTCATTGAATACAGTCCATATCTTACATATCTGTCATCAAAATATATTATGGAAAATGCCTAACGACCCTAATATCTATTACTATGATTTGTTTGTAAAGCATCTATGTTATCAAGAAATTGTTTAGCCTATTTGCCACATAATCATTCATTTCGGTAAGTATTTGAGCTTAGTGGTCACTAAGCATTTTCTTTCACACACACTATTTGATTGATCTTGTTCAAGTAATGGAGCTTAGCGGTCATTAAGTATTTTACTTGATACAAACCGATATAAATTATGTGTTAGACACAAAAAACTTATGAGTAATATAGAAGTTGAGATATCTTTCAATTGTATATAGTGCCACACTTGGTGTTGGAAGGAATATAGTTAATAAGATAAGATTATAGTTAATGAAAATACTAGTGATCGAAAACTGTAGAGATATTTATTTACATTGCTGGAAATGAAACCTAGGAGTTGTAAAGGCTAGTGACCACTAGGCTTCTTCTCAACAAACAGCAGACAACATATGACATGTCAAGTTGTTCATTAACACGTGCTGAAGAGAATACTCTGATCCCCTATAAAATTTAAGTATTTATTATTTTGAATTCAGTGTTGCAAAAATATCATTCTAATGGAGCTTAGTGGTCGCTATTTTCTTTCCTATCTATAATCTCAAAATCGATGAAGCCTAAAATTATGTTTTAGTTTTTCTAGAGTAAATCGTAAATAACTCCAAAATATAGATGATCACGAGATACATTAGAAATTTTATGCCACGTGTCAACATTTTAATGGATTACCATTACAACTTAATAATGCAGATTTTTATAGGTAAAAACTATTTATTAATTCTATCGCTAATTAAAATTTTCTTAATAAATAAGTTAATTATATAATTGTCAACTAGTTCAAACTTGCAAGATGCCACATTTTATTGGATTGTTTTTGAATTAACGCAAACAATAGCTAAAAAATATTGAATTCACACTCGATAAAAATAATAATAAATGAGGTGTATATCGCTCTCTTAAAATTTAAATTTGTTATTTCCTAATGTTCACTTCTATTTTCTAAATGGTTTTTTTATCATGCTTAAATTAATATTTGTCATTTTCCGTGAGTTCACAAAGAAACTTTTGATGTTGTCCCACCAGTTTCTAAAGTAGGTAGTATTAATAAATTTTATTTCCCGTATCCCACGCTATCCCCGAATTAACGCGAATTATATTTATAAAATATTGAATTTGCAGTATATAAAAATTAATAATTAACGAGGCGTATATCGCTCTCTTAAAATTTAAATTTTTTGTTTTCTAATGTTCACTTCTATTTTCTAAATAGTTTTTATTATGCTTAAAAAAAATATTTGTCATTTTCCCGCGAGTTCACAAAGAAACTTATGGCGTTGTCCCACCAATTTCTAAAGTAGGTAATATTAATAAAGTTTATTTCCCCGTATCCCATGCTATCCCGCGAATTAACAAGAATTAAATTTATAAAATATCAAATCTGCAGTAGATAAAAATTAATAATTAACGAGGAGTATATTGCTCTCTTAAAATTTAAATTTTTTATTTCCTAATGTTCACTTATGTTTTCTAAATGGTTTTTAATCATGCTGAAATTAATAATTGTCATTTTCCTGCGAGTCCACAGAAACTTTTGTCATTCTCCCACTTGTTTCTAAAGTAGGTAAAATTAATAAATTTCATTTCCTCATATCCCACGCTATCCCCCGAATTAACACGCATTATATTTAAATAATATCGAAGCCGCGCTCGATAAAAATTAATAATTAACAAGGCATATATCACTCTATTAAAATTTAAAATTATTGTTTCCTAATATTCACGTCTATTTTCTAAATAGTTTTTTATTATGCTTAAATTAATATTTTTCATTTTCCCAAGTGTTCATAAAGAAACATTTGTCATTGTCCCACTTGTTTCTGAAGTATGTAAAATTAATCAATTTGATTTACTCATATCCCACAATATGCCTGAATTAAATGCAAATATTAATGATGGGTGAATTCAAAGTACGATATGCAAAATCCCCCACATTAAATGCCAATATTTTAAATATCAAAATCCTGCACTTTCACTTTAAGAAGTGGAAATTCAAATTTAAAAATTTCCTATTCCCACTTTTTTTCAATTTTGAATTTCTTTCGTTGAATGCATTTGGAAAAAACTAAATAAACCAAAGAGAAATATATATTAGGGTTTCTTTTTTATTTTGTAATTGCAGAAAATGTGCTCTTGAAATCAGATTACAACACACACAGACACTAATTTATTGGTCTGAGTGCTCGATTCCTGGACACTTTTTTGAACGGTAAGCTGAGGAAACTATCGTAATCACGTCTGGGGGTGCACAAAAAACAAAAAAACAATGATTGTGGATAGATAACAGGTGTGAGTGCAGATCAAGAGGCCTATAAAGGACAGAATCAAAAGAGATGAGCAAAATAGGTTACAGATAGAATCTCGCTCATTTAGAGAGAATACGGAGCTTTAATAGACATTATCAAGCACGTCAAAATATCATATACAACTAAAGCATGTATTTATCAAAAGCATCTATGTTATTTTATGTGTATCGTTATTGATGGCGAGCACTTGCAACCACTCTGTATTCGCCTAGTTCTTGTGTTTTGCATCACAATATGTCCCTGCCTTTACCTTTGGTGCCTTTGCAGTTTAGTTTCGTCTTCTTGTCAAAACGTGTTGCTCTATCTAAAACCACATTTTTTTCACCCATGACCAAAGTTTTTTTAATCCCTTTCAAAACATTTATTCATGTTGAAAACCCATTTTTATGTTCAATCGTAGCTCAAGTATTCATGTATGTTAAACGGGTTCCCTTTTTAGCCCTTTTATCTATCTCTCTGGTTAATTTTTTGTTGATTTTTTGTTCTTCTTCATCCGTTTATTTTTTCCTATAAACCTTGGCATCTATCTCTAGCAATAAAAACAAGTCACATAATTTTTTTATAAATCATAATGGTTTGCTTTTGTATAGTTTAGGTAATCATTTTGACTTCCTTTAATGATATTTTTAATATGAAAGAAATAGTCATGACTAATTATTCAATATTCAATTCTCACTTGATTGCCACATTGATATATATAGTTTTTAATATATTTTTTCCCACGTAGAAATAATTAAATGTAATGTCTTTACAAAAAAAATTATGTTTAGTGTAGTGCCCACACTTTACACACACAATTACAACAGTAAAATACCAAGATAATTTTTTTATATTTTTTTACTTACATTGCTCATTGCAAAACGCCACAAGGACTCCAAGTAGGAAAATTCACAACATATACGACACTTACATCAGTCATCAAATCACATAGACACATGACAACATCATATACCTGTCGATGCCACACTTTCCCCAATGAACGAATGTTAGAAATAACACGACCACAATAAAAAGGGACTTAAGGATTGACAACCCATAACACAACATTACCATGATTACATCTAAAGTACGTTAAACATCCAATAACATTATTATGTAAGCATAATTTTCTCCCTTTTTCCACCTACATGTTCTGAAAATTCGTTTCACATTTCACTTATTATTCAACCAGTTAATTTTGCTCTTTACCCTTCTGACAATCTTCATAACTTACATAAGTATTTTCCATATTTCAAATTTCATACAAAATTCTAATTCTCTCATTCTTATGTTAAGATTATGCTTCCCAAAACGCTTATTCAATGTTTAAAATTTAACCTTGCTACACAAGTGAACCTAACGTGATGTCAAGATGAAATCTTGGGATTAAGGAAGACATAGATTCGAGATAGCTTCTTCCCCAAGAACATCCTTCGATCACAGAATAGTTATTTCGCTACCATAGTTAATAAAGTTTAATAACTTATGGACTCCCATTTATATTTATATATCTTTTGTTTTCTCGAAGTTTGGTCACACCAAGGCAATTTATATTCTTTGCAATGCATGAAAATGTTTAATTAAGTTATAAGGACTCCAAGAGTGACCTTAATCCTAATATCTAATCTTGTTTTCATCTTAAATGATATGCTCTTACATCGCACTATGGTCTCATTCCTAGCATCGTCTTAAAACAAAAGACTTATGAAAGCACTTGTCTGACATCTTAAGGAAGTACATGGCTAGGAGCATTATAACCTACACATGAACACAAGTGACCTATGTTCACAATGATCCCATGTCTCTGCATTTCACGATTCCGCATAAGAAATATTCCTTATTCCTTAATGCCACGAATGACATAACAAGGGATTATGGGACAAGATTTCAGTTTCTAAGGTTCTCTAAAATCAACATCTTTCAAAACAATTTCATATGCAAAGAGTTAAATTATAGTTTTCTACCCACAAGTTAACATCCTAATCCACTAGGGTTTAGTTTAATTCCAATTTTTCACTTAGGGATTTATGCTCTATTATAGATTAGAATAAGATTCAAAACATATTCACCCTATAAACCCTCCGTAAAAGAACAAAACGCTATATTATCACTAGCCAAAGATAGCACCTATAGCTAAGAGGATCTATTCATTGGAAAAATTTTACGTGATAGAACCACTATTTCACTAGCTCCATGATGTCATCTAGATCCCACAAGAAATTCATTCGATGCAGAAGATTTATTTGACTGTGTTGCTCCTATATGTCTAGTTTATGTCGATGTCACTAAACGTACCTACTAGGACGATAAACCCCTTTCTTGGGATCTTATTTTCCTAACACTAGGATGTTCCATCGAGTGTAAAGGTTCGTTTGAAGGTCACGGTTTTCTACGCTAAGGGATTAACATCGACAGGTTAGTTATATACAAATTTTGAACTAAGGTTGATTGTTGTGGTTAGGTTCCTTTATTACATTTTCAAGGTAAGAACACAACACCAATTGTTAAACAAATAATTACAAAATGAAAGTTCACTACAAGGTATAAATTTCAATTCCTTTTGACATTTATATTCCACTTTTACCATAACTATTTTGGGATCAAAATAACATCCATGAAAGAAATACTAATTTTCTCAAGCATTTATTAATCTAGCGACTTTTACATACTACCATTTTCAACAATAAGTCTTTCAATATAATACCAAAAATAAACAATGAATTACTCAATGCCTTTACGTCATCATTCTTTCATCCTGCAAAAACCACGTGAGCAAGATATCAGCGATAAATCGCTGGCATGGCATCCACCCTAATCAATCATAATTATCATTTTTCAGTTTCCCATTTACATAAGATAAAAATTACAATTTGCAATCGAAATAAAAAGGTTTAGAGACATGTATTCATTACATTTCATTTTGCTTCTTTTTGTAACCCAGGAGAGAGAAAGAGAAGGGTAGAGAGAGAAAACACCATTTTGTCAAAAGTTCTAATGCACACAACAAGTTACATTATAGTGTTTTAAACAGTTATTTACATGTGTTAAAAGTTTCCGAGTGATTTGGCAACCCTATGAGGGTCCTACAGCTTTCTATTTTTACATTTTCTCACTAGTTACAAAACGTTCAAAACGGGCTTGGAGGCTAAGAAACGCTTCCAAAAGTTATCTTCTGATGAAAATGCACACCATGATTAACTTTCTATGTGTCCCCTGATATACCAAGAATTCAAGGCGGTGACGGAATTGAAAAAGAGCGAACGGTTTACGTTTGGTGGCTAGTTTTCGGGGCCATTGGTCGTAGTTGACCCAGTTGTAAAAAGGACAAAAGTTAGCTCGAGGGCTCAGAAAACCATGTCCAAAAATGACGTTCGATGGATGAGCACGTAACGAGACACTTCCTACTAGTTCCCTATATAAGGAGAATTCATCAGAGTCAATGGGACTGAGAACTAGAAAACCATTTTCAAACGGCGACAAGTTTTTAGGAGTGACAAGAAAATTGGTCCAGTTTGACCTCATCAAACTGCAACTAGAGGCCTACAAATGGCTTCGCCAAACTATCCTGAAAAGTGCTCTTTCCTATATTGAATGTTTCATGCAATTGTCTAGTATAAACACTAGAGGTTTGCGAAGACGGGAAGTGATTTCTCTTTCAAGGTTTCAAATGGCAGTCCAAAATGAAAGCCAACTTTCTAGTTTTAACAACTTTCTACTGTTGTAAACCAGTGTAACAGGGCTCCTATAAGAGCGTCAAAAGGATGTCATATGTTCGTTTCGGATCAAACCAAAGGTCAAGGTGACTCCTCGTATACCAAGGTACACAAATGAAACTTCACATCTCGTTTCTAGAGTTACGAAGGGTACTTGGTGAGTCTCCAGAAAAATGCAAAATTTAACTATTTAAAACAGGGAGAAGGTTAACTTTATCAATGGGGAGTCAAATTTGCCTGGTCGATAAAACAATATTGGAGCTATCAAGATGGATAAGAGTTTTCTAAATCATCTCGAAGCGAGGGTGATAGTTCATGGTTTAAAGTAGACGAGTTATAATGACTTCAAGAGTTGCGACACGACACTTTATTGTTTTGCAACAAGTTGAAGGGACATTTAACTGTATTAAAAATCCTAATAATTTAAAATTCTATTTAGTTGCAAAAGAGAACTAAACGCAAGAATTATGAGAGGTAAGGGAAGATGAACCATGCCTAGAGAACAAAGTCGGTCAAAGCCGCAGGCTTCGCTTCAACATCTTGCTTGGGCACTTCGTCAACTAGTTCACGAGCATCCTCAGCTCCACCATTATGCATACACATCTACCAGGGAAGTTGCATTGCAAACAAAAACATCTTGTTTTCTATGCATTGATGGTTTTCCCATGCTCTATTATAAATCTTTTATTTTTGCACATGCGGGGAGGATGCTGAAAAGGGTCGTGGGATTTGGCTTTACACGTACCAAATGCATTTCTTGGAAGTTTCCAAGGCCTTTTCAACAAACTCATTTGTGCATATCCTGCCATCGTGGCATTCCATGAGCCCGCATCTATTTGAGGCATTCTATCAAACAGTTCACATGCCTTTTTTTTCAAATCCATTTTGTGCATAAGCTTGAAGTATGCATGCAAATGTAACTAATAGGGTTGGGACCCTGTCTGTTGTAAATGGTGAAACAACGTGACTGCCTTATGAGGAAAACCATGCCTTCGTATGCTACCAAAAAAAACACATTCCAAGAGAAGCTATTTCGTTCTTTCATTTGGTCAAACACTGAAATAGCATCCCCAACGCCATAGCAACTACTACATCTATCGAAATCCCTCTCTCCATTTTGCTTTGAGAGAATTCCACGCAGAAAAGGTTTCCCCCATTTTTGGCGTTGACTTGGGGGAGAAAAATAAAAATGGCAGTAAAAAACAAATTTCCATTATGCTTTGATGGACGTCCCTACTCAGATCTAATACCTGGCACTTCTTTAAACCATTCATAAGGCGCCTAAACACATTGATTTGTGGATTTCAGTCAAACAAGGAATCTCCAAAAATCTCCTCCCCTAAAGGCGGTTTTGCAAAACCAAACAAGAACCTACACTTGGTTCTCACGTGAACCCTTCTTTGAATACCTCTTTCAACGCAGAGCAAGGGGGAAAATATAGTGGCAAGGGGAATCGATCTAGTGGAAGTCAGATGGTTGCACAAAAAAAAAAACAAACTGGAGCTTTCTTCCCATGGCGGCGGCGCTTGGCTTTACTCACCAAAAGACAAAAATAACAAAAACCAAAATGAGCCTCCTTTTCCCTAAACCGCCCCCTCCTATTTATTTATTTTTTTATTTATTTTATTTTATTTAACATTATCATTATTCTAAATTCATTTTAACTCATTTCATTCATTTTGACAAACTATTTCATTATTAAAATAATTTAATATGTTTTCATTATCACTATTATATTTTATTTTGTTGGAACACGTTTATAGACAAGGTGGAGTAGAATGAATGTTGCGTGAGGATGGATTTTTCTACTACGCCAATGAGGAGATAGGAGGGGCACTACATTTAGCAAAAGGTAAGCACATTATATGTACTCGTAAATATAATTAAATATAAATGTTAATCATTCTATTTACAAACATATATTTCATTTACAGTTAGTAATGACTTACATGATAAATGAGCCAATATAAAGTAACAATTTTTAATTCTAAAATAACATATTCCAAGATTAGAGGTCACTAAGCTAGATGTTTACGACATTGCCTAGCTATTATAAGACAACACAAGGCAACAAATATTCCAAGAAAAGAAAAATATTAAAGAGTTTCCTGAATACATTTTTCAAACAAGAACGGAGACTAGCGGCCACTAATATTCTGGTTAATTCGCATACGATACAACTAGGACGGCTCACCTGAAAACCGAATTAAGCACCATTATTATATTTATATTTCTGTATTAATTTATTAGAATCCTACCATGATATTCGAATCCTAGCGGCCACTAATGTCAAAGATTATTAAATATCATTATTGCAACATAACAAATATTTGAGATTAGCGGCCGGTAGGATATTTGTTGCCTTGCATACATGATAATTAGTAATGACCTGACTAAAAACCTAACTAAGCTCCTTTATTATATTTGGATGTTATAATACTACCTTCTAAGACTAGCGACCGTTAGGGTGGATGTTTACTTTCTTTGTTTGATGTTCCAAGACAAAAATATTCCAAGATAAGATTAATTTAAACGATTTTCCAGAATACACATATTCTAAAATGAAATTTTCTACATTGGGGCCGCTGATTTCAATATGTTATTTGAATTCTATCACATGATATTTGAAGCCTGACATCCGTTAAGGTCATAGATTATTCCACTGCATTGGTGTAACATAATAAATACTTAAGATTAGCGGTTGATAGGATAATTCTTGTCTTGCATTCAAGATATTGATTAGCGACCCGACTAAAAACTTTAAGTTGAACTAAGCTCCAACACCAATTGTTTAGCCAGGCGGCCCCTAAGTACAACATGTTATTTAGGATAAGTTGTATGACAGATAATTACATAGTGCTAGAGGAAAATCACAAAGAATTGAGGCTATCGGTCACTAGGATATTTGTTGTCTTACATTCATGACAAGTTGTAATGACTCAACTAAAAATCTAAATATGTTCCCCATAATTATATTTAAATTTTAAAATACTATTTTCAACGATCGAGTCTGCTAGGGTGGTTGCTCACTACATTTTTTTCTTGAATACTCGTGATTCAAAACTAAAATTTAAGCCTAGCGACCACTTAGCTCAATAGGATATTCAAATTCTATCGCATGAATTTTCTAAATGAAATTTTAAGCCTAGCGGCCATTCTGTTCAATTTTAAGCCTAGTGTCCGTTGGGTTCAATATGTTATTCAAATTAGCATTGTTGCAACATCACAAAGGCTTGAGGTTAACGACTACTAGGATAGTAGTGATCTTGCATATAGGACAATTAGTAATGACTTGACGGAAAAATGCACTAAGCTCCATTATTATATTTAGAATTTAGAAAATGATGTTAAAAAGACTAGTGACTGCTAGGGTGGATGTTTACATCATTTCTTGGATATTCAAATACACGACTAGACAAAAATATTCAAAGATAGGAAATATATTAATGATTTTCTAGAGTACACGTATCCCCTAAGATCAAAGCTTATTATACTCACGTCGTGTAAAATAACCACTTTTAACGAATTTCAGGATTACACATATCCAAAAATAAATTTTCAACCTAGCATCCGTTGAGTTCAATATGTTATTTGAAGTCCACCACATGATATTCGAAGGATAATGGGTGCTAAGGTCATAGATTATTTCATGGCATTGGTGTAACATAACAAAGTCTTGAGATTAGTGGCTGCTAGGATAATTCTTGTCTTGCATTCAAGCCCCTCTAACCTAAAGTTATAAAGATTGTTTTTTTACATTAACAGAAAGATATCCTAGAATATATAGATGCTAATGAGCCACTAATCTTCAATTCTACCAACAAAATGAAAACTTGAAACAAACCAAATTTAATAGCAATTAATTGTTTAAATTGTTTAGTGCAACGCATAACATAAACTTCTACTAATGATTTCTTGTATTTTATAATTAAAGGAGGGTTGAAGGGTCCCTTTCCCTTTACATTATAGATACAATGAGAGGATCAGTCTAAAAACTTGAATGATCCAGCAATACTTTGGTGAAAAATGCAAGGGCAAATGCCAAAATCACAAGTGGTTGGGAATATAAAAACCCCAGACTAGTAAGCCAAAAAGTATGAATTGATAACAATAGAACTGGCAACACTATATAACAACTAAAACAAATATACAGCTTGACAGATTTTAGAACCACTTATTTATCTGAATCAGATGACATATTTATAACCTCCACCTTAACGGGCATGAAAACAGTTTTCATTGGTGGTTCCAGAAAAAGATGCTCTTTTCTAGTAGTAACCTGACTCTTTAACCAAATATATGCCTCACGAACTTTCCTGCAAAGAACATCTCAACATGTTGGTTCCTATTGTAGCGGAGCAGACATAGCATCTAGCTTAAGCAAGTGGAGTGATCTACCTACCGCCGATTGACGATGTCTCACCCAATTTTTCCACTTCATACAAGAAATGATTTAGAACGTCAAACCATTTGTACAACTCATAAAAAAACATCCACGTTGACCAAACATTCCTATTTATAGCAAGCATAAAAAGTAAGTGCCACGATGCACTCAAGGTTTTGTCCATTTTTGCTTCCATGTCAGCCCTATAAGCTAACTTGATCCAATGACGACACATCTCCAAAGCCCAATCCTTCACTAGATGTATGAAAAGAAGATTTCAAACGAACGTCAAAGCAACTTCGAATTTACCCTCAGATGTCCCTCCAGAGAAAGATAATCATCTCTAAGAACTCCCTTAATTAACCAAGTCTTCTCTGATTCAATCCAAAAATGGATTTCAAACGGCGACGCGAAATTTTGGTATAAAATCCCATTTCACGCACAACCACGGAAAATTGCATGAAAGGCAACATTGGTCCGGCCATGATAGAATAAATGAAATCTCGTGAAAGAAACCCGAAAGGTGTGAAAATAAGGGGGAGCAATTAGATAAATATATGGAGTGAATATGCCATTACATGCTTGAAATTAATACAAGCTTCCAGTGGATTTAATATCAACCTTTATTGGAAAAGGTGATGAGTCCGACCAATCAACATATTTATTGCAAATCTTATCACAAAATCTTCCTATTTAGTAGTTATCTTAATAGATAAGATTTAAGGTCCAATCTAGATTTAATGAGAGCATACAAAGGGAATTTTAATCTTGCAAGATTCATTTTCCCTGACAAGGTCTGATTTTTAATGACGGCATTAGCAATAATATGGGACTCACCTCCAATAATTGATTCATTACTTTTTGAGTCATTAGCTAGGGACAAATAACGTTCCAATGCTTAAAATTACTGATTTATACATTTAATACTTTACAAAATTTCTAATATTTAGTCACCCATTATTTTTTCCCAACTACCACGCCATACAAACTTTTAGGATACTTCTTTTACTATGATATACTTGTGCTACTATGATCTATCCTTGCCTAACTATATGTTTATCTTTATTACCAACCTCAACTAATTGCAGTTACTAGTTGCAAAGAATTTTTGTTTATATGAAAATATATGGATTATGTTTTGTGCCCAAAATATCAAATGAGAACTACATAAGGCGTTAGCCTTCTCAAAGGTATGTATTCAAGGACTTGGCTGTGCCAGGGATAGTCTAGCTAATATAAAATAATTAAAAACAATGACAACAAAATTGTTGAGATTGTTTTTTGCATCATTAAAATGGATTCCCGACATTATAGAGGCTAGCGGTTCTAGCCTTCTCATCAATGAATAATTGGTAAACATAAAACAAACATTACTCTTCACGGCATCTGATCCTTTATTCCTGAGCAAGGTTCATGTTCATCTTCGCCCTCGATGTTTAATAAATTGTTTCGGACTATTTTTTTAATGGGTAATTTCTGAAAATATGCAGGGCCAAGATGATTAGGATACATCTTTATGTTTAAAATATGTACTTCTATTATCATGTTATTTAAAGATAAGAAAAATATTTACCACTTTCCTGAATACACGTAATTAAAAATATCTACCACTTTTCTAAATACACATAATTAATACAAGAATATTCAAATTCTATTACATGTTATTTCTAGCCTAACTATCTTGATTTGTTGGCCAATAGGATATTTGTTGTCATTTATACGGGACAATTAGTAATGCCTCCACTGAAAACTAACTAAGCTCCATTATTGTATTTAAATTTTACAATACTAATGACCGCGAGGGAGAATGCTTACTAAATTTCTTTGATGTTCCAAGACAATAGAAGACAACAAATACTCCAAGACAAGAAAAATATTTATGAATTTTTCTGAATAAACATAATTCAAAACGTAATTTCAAGAGAACACAATACACATAGCCAAACACATACTATTAAGCCTAGCGCTCACTAGGTAGATTAGCCACCGCCAAGATCCTAGCAAATGTCAAGGTTTTCCATGATTTTTTTTTCATTCGATCACTAATTTTAAAATAAGAAACTATTAAGGCTTGATACCAAGAAAACATTACTTTCAATTACTAATTGAACCTAGCGAGTTCTAGGAATTTCCTTTATACTAGCCAATTTCAATTATGTGATATACATGATATATCTTATGAGAAATATAAAAGGGACCTAATTACAACACCCAACCACATCATGACATGTAAGATTTGTTATTATTAAATATTCAATTTCCAACCATTATCACCCATGTTAGATTCCAGGTTTCCACAATGAAGTAGTGTAACTCAAATATTATTTTGAAAATGATGGGAATATATAGATGCTAGTGGCCACTATTCTTCACTTCTAGCAAAAAAATCACTACTTGAAAAAAAAAATTTAATAGCGATTAATTGTTTAAATTGCTTAGTGCAACACATAACAAAAAACGTTATTAATGTTTTCTTGTTTTTTATAACTAAAGGAGGGTTTGTAGTATGTTTGGCGACCGTTATGCTATAAATATTTATTACTATTGACTTTTACTCTATGAAAATAATGACATAAAGATACAACATCTTGTTATTATTGCACTATTGAGAAATAATATTTTTCCTTTCCAATTACTTACGAAATATTAATTTGTTTAATTCATTTTTTCAGGTAATATGTCTTCTATTGGTCACACTCCATTCATGCAAATTCCTTTGATTGAAGAAGCAAATGATATGAAAAGGATTGATGATGAATGGTTTGTAGAAATGCATTCCCCGGAAAATTACCATGGTGATTTGTGGTTATTTTTTGTTGATGAGGACATTGTCAATGAATTTGGTATGGTGCTAACTTCAAAATTTATTGATGAGCAAACATTGTGTATTCATGTTGAATGCATTGACGTCGCATAGAATAAGTCCCTTATGTTGGTTGTGGAGCCTGATAGCGACGGGGGTTGCAGGGGGGCCTTCATTATTAGGTCACAGATCTAACAGGTGGTTTTCTATGTTTCCCCAAAATGAAAAAAAAAACCCTAATATCTTTAAAGGGTCATTATGTATTGGGCTAATTTTATTAGTGGTGGCACTGTGAGAAAGAGTTTTGCTAGAATGAATAAAAGGATTGATTGTTTATGGTGGACGTAGCCCATTTTTGGTGAACCACGTTAAATATGTGTCTATGTTTTATTACATTCTTTTATGTTTTACATTTTCTGCATTATTCATTGCATGCTTATTTATCTGTACAACTGGTATAATCCTAACACCTTATTCTTGACATGGATTTGGATGTTTCATTGTTCAAGAAACTAGAAATGAAGGATTTTGTTAGGTTGTGGAGCATGTTTTCATGTGTGAAACTATTGAAGAAGTACACTAAGAGTATTGTACACTTTCCACAGTTGTCAATATAATTCATGTTAATTTGAGGGATAGCGTGGGATATGGGGAAATAAAATTTATTAATACTACCTACTTTAGAAAATGGTGAGACAACATCAAAATTTTCTTTGTGAACTCGTGGGAAAACGTCAAATATTAATTTAAGCATAATAAAAAAACCATTTAGAAAATAGAAGTGAACATTAAGAAACAAAAAATTTAAATTTTAAGAGAGCGATATACACCTCGTTTATTATTATTTTTTATCGAGTGCGAATTCGATATTTTTTAGCTATTGTTCGTCTTAATTGAAAAAAAATCCAATAAAATGGGGCGGGTTTTTTAGCTATTTTTATCAAGTGCTTTTCTCATATGGGCGGGTTTTTTGACCCATGGGTTTATGAGACGGTTTTGGCCCATGGTTTTTAATATCCACGGTTTTGTAAAACTGCTTAAGCAGTTGTCTACTTATGTGGTTTTATGCATATGGTAGGAGAGTAATGTAACATTGCAGATGTGTCTGAATTCGGGTGTGAATTCTATAGAGTTTGTTGAGCATAGCTCCAAACAAATCTAGGTATTGTATTGAGAGAGCGATGGCTTGTAATAAAATTTGAGCAAGTGATTCTTGGTGGACGTAGCCCAAATTGGGTGAACCATGTTAAATATTGTCTCTTTGTGTTGTGTTATTTTATTCTGCACTTTTATTTGAGATCTGTAATATTTTTTGCTTATTAGTTTCTACTGTTACGATTTTGTGAGGGATTATTCCGCATATTTTATCTCTTATTTCCTAATAGCTTCTAGAGAAAATAAGGCGTGTTCTTGTCTTAAATATTTTTGGAATTTGGGGAGGTTCATGCATTCAAACAAAACAGGCTATGAAAATGCCCTTGAATTTCATAGTAACATGAATGTGGTATTCAAAAAATTGTATAGAAGTGTGGATACCTCTTTTATTTGTTGTTATTTGAATAGAAAAAATATGCTTTCTCCATCGAAACATGTAAAGATATTTACAACATTGAGGTGATCTTATATTTCTAAATTAGATATAGATCCATCTAAGTCAAAGTTAAGGGCTTAAAAAGAGTAACAAATCAATTGTGTTGTTGAAGAAAGTGACCATTATATTTGAACAAATAGAATCTTCAAATGTTGAACAATTAAAAAAATTGTTCAATGGTGATGTTTTTCCAAATTGAAGTTTCTAAAAGCCATTTAGCTCCTCCAATAATTCAATTTCGTGTGTGTCTAAAGAGAATGTTGACCTTCTTGTTCATTCAATTTTGATTAATGTTATTCCTACACTAAGGGATGCAATTCTTCTTCCCTTTTTACCTTCTACAAAGGAACTTGTGCAACTCGAGGATCTAGATGACCTGAAAAGGGATGAAGTGCAGTTCTACATTCTTGATAGCCAACATACCATTTGTGCCCAAAAACATTTTTGTCTAAAATCAAATACAAGTCATTACATACTAAGATGTAGTTTAGAAAGGCTCGCATTATGTCTTCACACATGCTGGAAAAGTCATTGTTAATATTTACATGCAGCAAAACGATGTAAACAAAAATTGGATTGATACTAATTTTATTAATGTACTCTACCAGGCTCGAATGATTTGGAGATCCCTAGGATGTTCTTAGAGGCCTAGAGTGGGAAACGCAAATTCAGATGATTTGAAGGTAACGAAACTTAATTTTAATGCATTTGTTCTTAAAATTTAATTTTGTAATATGTAGAAAGTAAATATACTATTCCTCTTTCAATGCATTATTTTGAGAAGCAATGTCTTGCTATGTTCAAAGTGTTTAAGGTGAGAGAATTTTTGACAAATTGAAATTTCTATTTTTACCTGAGGACATATGGACAAAATTGACAACCATTGATTTATTTAAATCAAGCGGGCTAGCTTGTTCTTCTTTTAAGGATAACCAGCCTAACTTTCAACCAAATTCATTGGCAAGGTTCATGACAAATTACTTCAGTCTTGCAAGAGGATTGTTCGATGAGGAGATATCAATTCTACTAGATAAAGTGCAAGCAATGAATGTATGGCTAATTCGCTCTATCAAGCAATCGTCATAGGGAGACTTTAGATTCTTACTTCCAAAGAGTAAAAGATGACAGAAGGATGAGAGAAAATTTTCTAAAATATATAAAAAGTAAATATCCAAGTAATGGAAGAATGCAATGAAAAAATTATTGTTGAAAAAATTGGTCTCGCATGATTCTCAAGACTTCCAGTTGTGTGTACTCTTGGGAGAAGAGAATAAAGGAAAAATAAAAATTGAATTTGGAGGAAGTGAAAAATCAGAAAAAATAAAAATAGATGTTGAAGTGGCGAGGTTTTCCCCTGTGGAAGCTCAAACAATTATAGAAAACTACATGATTTCAATGGAAGAAAATATTCCAGCAAGGATGGAAAACACCAAAAATTTTACTGTCCAATGTGCACATGCCTTTCACTCCAGTCAACAATATATTCTATTCCGTCAACTAATCCATTCAATGAATAATGTGTGATCGTATATTTCTACAATTTGTCTAGTGTATCGACTTCCGAAGCAATAATGGACTTTCTTACAGCTTGTCAAATCTAGTCTCGCTAAATTGTGTACTTACTTTTCTCTTACATGTTGCTTCTTCAAAAATGTTAAGGAGATAGTAAAAAATACATGTAAAAAGTCAAAGAAAAGATGGAATCATTTGTGGAAGGTTGTTACAAATTTTATGACAACAGTGGAAAATTTAAGAGCTTGTGTCTTATGTACACAATAACTGATGTGCACAATTGTGATGTTGATGATGGGGATATAGCAGAATCGCCATGGATTAGATGGATAAACTTCTGCAACAAATTGTGACTACAAGAAAAATTTGCCTACGAGGAAAGACATATCCTTTTCTTTATGAGAGATCTTATGGGTTTTGGTCTCATATGTTCACTCGACTCACTTCCAATAATTCTTCGGTTGTAGTGTTGTATGGTGGTAGTGTTGCAGTGCATGCTTTGGTTGATGTAGGTCTATCTGCGGTTTTTATTCTTGAATCGGATGATCAATAAATGTTTTTACAACATTACTATTTTCATTTGAAAAAATGTACGTTTATTAAGATCACTTTAAAAAATTCTATTAGTTTAATGTATTTGAACTGATACATACAATATTTATGCAGATAACCAAACAATAGAGGAAGACATTGTCTCTTCCTCTCCACATACAAACAAAGGAGAGGATATCGTTCTTAGTATGTCGCAACCAATTCAACTTGTTGCCCAGATGTCGATGACCATCCATCCAATGAATATATAAAATATGAGTGGGAAATACTGGTCTTATAAATTTATCACTACAAGAAGTTTTTGATTGTCATTGTTTACATATTTTTAATAAAACTTCAATTTTTTCAGATTTGATGCCAAATGGGAAGGTTTTTGGCACATCATGCATGAACTCGTAGATGGAAAATGGTATGATAGTCATATACAATTATAAATAAAACCATTTATAAGCCCCTCATAATTGAAGGAACCTATAATGAAGTAGTTTATTTATTATATGTATTACCCTAACGGTTGCTAACATACATCTTTTAATTAGATTTATTTTGAATTGAGTAAATTTTTGGTTTATTGGTTAATATTAAATTGTGGACAACTGAAAAAAACTACTTACATTTTGCTATTTACGACCACTAAGCTAATCAAAGAATGTCTTACCAACTATAGTCCAAAACAATAATGGGTTAGCCTAACGGTCCATAAAAGGTTTTTTCATTGAATAGAAGCAAGTTATATCACAAATTTAATTATGTCACCACGGTATTTACTTTCAATTTATTAATGTTTTTCTAATTTTTTACAATAAGCTACCAAAATTGAAAAAACAAATACTAATTTGCAGTTGGCCATTAGCAATCGCTAAGCCCATCATAGACTGTCAACCCAAACATAGTCTAGGCATTAATGGCTTATGCCTATTGGTCGCTAATATACAACTACATCTATGCAATATTGTATAAAAGCAAGTTGTATCACGTATTTTTTACATGGAATTAAAATTTATTTTGAATTGATTATTGTTTTTTAAATAAAACAAGCATCACAAGAACCTATATAGGGGAGTGCGAGGGAATCCAAGATGGAGTCTCAATTAGTAAGTGTTAACATACTGAAATTTTGATTATTTGAATTGGTTAATATAAAATTGCATATAATTGAGAAAAAAATACTTTTATGCAGTTGTCCAAAAGGATTATTTAATTATTTTCAATTTGGAGGGTTTGCTCTATGAGAAAAACCAATCCAATAAAGAGTTGGCAATCAAGTTTGGTAAGGAGACTCTCAACTCTTGCGAGGTGGGCTCAAGGAGTTTTTAAAGATACTAATAGCAAAATGTGAAGTGGGATTGCGAGGTGGGCTCAAGGAGTTTTTAAAGATACTAATAGCAAAATGTGAAGTGGGATTTTGATCTAGCTATCTCTCTTGCGCCGAAGCTGAAAATCAGATTAAGGTTATGAAAAAAATAGCGTTTGAATTCAAACCAGTTTTTTTTTTTGGTAAAGAACATTGTTGTGTAGAAGACGAAATTGTAGTAAAATATCTCCAAAATATTTGGAGTAGATATGGTATTGTTTTCGATCTTAGAGACACATTGTGTATTACAATGGGTCCAAAGGGAAACCCTCTAGAAAATTTTATGGTGGGGAGGAAATCCAGTGAAGAAAATTGTTTCAAAGATAAGTGGTTGATGACCAATTTGTACATAAACCTATCACAAATACTATGTCAAGGTTTGAGTGTTGCAGAAGCCATCAAAAAAATGCAGCAAACAAAAATATATAGCTATTAATTATTTCAAAAAAAATTACAATGATATTCATTTGTATAGTCATATGATCACTCTTTATTTTATATGTTGAGATTACAAATTTAAAAGTTGGCAGTATTTATATCTTCACTGTGATTGAGATGATATTATAGTTTTATAAGTTGTTTTTGAGTTG
Organism: Taxus wallichiana var. yunnanensis; assembly: GCA_018340775.1. Taxonomy (NCBI): domain Eukaryota; kingdom Viridiplantae; phylum Streptophyta; class Pinopsida; order Cupressales; family Taxaceae; genus Taxus; species Taxus wallichiana. The sequence goes on along the minus strand of CM031234.1, from coordinate 732,291,958 downwards.
TGATTAAATAATTTGATGCCTTATTTTTAATCACTTTTGAAAGCTTACATTAATTCTAAGTTGTTTTTATAGATCCTATTGGGAAGCCTCAAAATTTCTAGTTTTGGGATTTGAAGGTTTGTTGTTTGGAATTTCGGTATTTGCAACAAAATACCTCGTAATATGGTTCTCGGATTTTAGATACGGGAATACTGAATACTTTAAACGAGATTTTAGTACTGACTTGATAAGTATTGCATAAAAATAATTCAACAATGCCTTATAGTATTCATTTATGGATTCAACAACAAGTTGAAGTACATGCTCATCAAAAATTTAGTTAGCTACGAGAAACCCACTTCAGTTCATTTGGGGATGCCAATAATGTAAGTTCAAAACAAATACAAGCTAATGATAGTAGACATTTATGGTAATGTCTATGGTGAAAACAATATACTTTTCATCTATGATGCGAGATTCTTGTCACACGAGGTCAAAGAAGAAATTACTCCCAAAACCCCAACATGCTGGAGATTTGATGGAAACTATAAGACCTGATTCAAAAATTTACACTTAATTATGTACATGGTTAAAACATGTAGGAGAACACAAGAACATGTGTAGATCATTGAAAACATTCAAGCACACCATTGGCATTTGAATTATATACTTTGCTTCCAAATCCAACAACGTATTGTGCATTTTTATGGAATAAAATAACTTCCTTAAGGTTCTTAAATATTCGCAATGCGAAATCATTTTTTTCGATTGTTTTTGGGAAAAAAAACATTTTTTTCTAACTTGGGTGAAGAGATAATCATCGATCATGTACCAATAAAAGAACGGGTTTTCCCGGATCTACATAGTTTAAACTTAAACAAATTGGTAATACCATTATTCCCAATCAAAAATAAGCCTAGTGGTCTCTAGTACTAAAAACGGAAACATATAATGTTTATCGTTTCGCACATCGATGTTCGCTTATCTCGAAATTTAAAAAAAAAAAAAATTTTTCCCAGTTATGCATGGTTTAATCTTAAAGACATTTTGAAATTGATAGGAACCTTATTCACAAAAAAAATAATCCTAGTGGCCACTAGACCATATAAAATAGAAACATGTTATGCTTATTGATTTACATATCCATGGAGGCTTCCTTGAAATCATAAAATGATTTTTACCAGATCTTCATATGTTAATCTTAATGACATTTTGAAAATGATAAAACCTTGTTCCAAATAAAAAATAAAGCCTAACAGCTACAAGCACGTATAGAACTGAAACATTTTCTATTTATTGTTTTGCATATCGTTATTTTAAATATTTTTTGTTTATTTTTGTGTGGAAGATAACATTGTGATCATACATGAAGATTAAATCATGACCAAACAAATTATTTATCGATGATACAGGAATCAAAACAGATTTCTCAAAAATCTTAGCAAGGTTTAGAGAGAGTGTAATGCCAATAACAGTTGTAAAAGTACACCTATTACAGGATGAATTGTGGCCTATAATGCATATTACAATTCTACTTGATAGATGAATTGTGGCATATATTAGAAATAGTGAAGGATGTGGAAGACAATGTGGAGACATCTACGATGTTATTAAATCAATAACCGAATTACAATTATGTAATTTATCCCTAAATTAAATTGATAACACCTTTATGTATAATGTGTGTGTAACATCCCAAAATTTCTTGTAAGTTAAATTAACTATAGTTAAGTCTAAACATGATTAGACGAGATCATCATTGGGTATAAAATTCATTTGGTTCATCGTATCATGACCCACAGCTTCTGCTGCGGGGCATGACATTGTGGAACAAATAACTCCGCACCCACCTTGATGATCCTTCCTAAAACATGATTAGGCCTTAATCATAGGTAAAATGATTCATTAATGATAGTGAATCTTTCGGTTATTTGTATTCCGGTTACTTTATTTTAATCGGTTTGGTCATCTTTTGTTTTGTTCGACTTTTGCAATGACCGTGATGAATATTGCCTCTATTTTATTTGACAATGCTATATCAAACCAACTTTATGAGAATATTCGAATTATTATTTACGGACTTAGTGATTTTCATTTGTTTGAATGTTTTATATGGAACATGGGAATTCGAATAATTATTACGATAACATATTGTTGGCAATATGTGGACTTATATTATGATGATTAATTTTACCATTAAAGTTAGGTATCAATTAAAATAAAAATTTAAAAAAATGCATTATTAATTTGTGAAATTATATATTTAAATCCTAAAAGGATTTGGCATGTAAATCAAAAGTTAAAAAGAATAATAATAATAATATTTTAATATTTAAAATATGAGAGTTTTGAAAGGGACACGCCTTCATCTGACACCAAGTATGTGGCATGCATTGATGCATGAAGCAACATTGGGAAGCCTGAAAATTCTCCATTATAGTATAGTTTCTTCATTATATTTTCTTTTATTTCTCCTTTGTCTATTTTCATTCTTCTCTTCTGGGATACCTGCGTGAGTTTTGGGAGGAAGGAAGGATTCAACTTGTTGAACTGGAAGAGTAAGAGGTTGTTGATTCTAGGTTTACTTCAAGCATGAATATCTTCTCCCTTCTGCAGCATTATTTGTAAATAATGAGGAAATACACATTCTGTTTTAAATGGCAATTAAATGAATTTGTGTAAACTTGATTTAATTACTTAGAAATGAAATTTAAAAAGGAAATTAATGGATTATGTATTCTTTTAAGCTTCCTTAGTGTGGTTTTAGCTAAACCTAGAAAAAAAAACGCAGATGGGTGTTCCTAATCAATTTTTATTTTATTTTATTTTTCATTTAAATTTTATTTTTGGAAACCCAAATCGATTTTTGCCTCTAGGTTTTATTACAGTCAAACAATAATTTATTTGTATGAGCAAAACGATTTTTGGGTACTTGTGAAAAATGTTTTTACGGTGTATTTCATCATTTTTCCGATATATTTGCTTCCAGATTCTAATAATTTCTAAAAAAATGAAATTAATGCTTTGGAATGAACTGATTTGGATATGTACGAGTTAATTTGCTCGTAGGTATAATTTTATTACCGAATGAAAAATAAATTAGTGTTGATGATCTATGTAAGATGACTTAGTTTTTCTTAAAGGATTTCATTCTTGGAAGTGTTAGAAACTTATTGTTGTTATTCTATGCAAATAGACTTCAAAATTATCATCCTGTGGTATATGGGTCAATCTGTTTTGTTGATACATCGGTTACCGAAAGAACATGTTAGAATAATTTAATAGAGGTGTTTTTACACTATTTAGTTAGATTGTTCCTATAAATGTATTTTGATTATTTGAAATAAAGTTATTGTGTGTTTTATAGAGTTGCTCATTACCTAGAGGGAATATGTCTAATTGGTATTTGGAAATGATGATTTCGAACTGTTTTGTTAAGTTGTTTGTTGATTGGAAGGTAAGAAAAATAATAGTTGAATCTGTACCATGTGAAGCATGATTTTCTTGTGGTTTAATCAGAATTCAGATGTTGAATGATTATGGTTTGATTATGTCTTGATCCTTGTGATTAGAGTGAAACATGATTGCTGAAATAGAAATTGGTTGTTCTATTTGTGTACATTCATAGTTGTATCTTGATGAAAAACATGTAATAATACATCCTCCGTTGTATTACCATACGTTTGTTGATAAAATAACATGTATATCATTTCATATTTTATTAAATAATTACATCAGAAAATGGAGGCAATATTCATGCCAATTCATTTTGAACTGACAACATACCACTACTCCAGTCTTGCAGGACAATTAGTCATCACGTTCGGATATGCGGAAACTCATGTCTTGTGAAGTTTTATCGTAGCATGGATCTAAATGAGATACTTGGATTTCAATTTGTAGAAGGATGATATCCCAGAATTTTGACTAAATTTATTGAGATCTTAGACCCCTTGTTAATATTCAAACCTCACTATGTGAGAGTTACCGTAATAGTTATATATTTCACCTTAACGGCATATGTAATTTATGATTTTAATAAAGAGATGATTACCTTGTATGTAATAATATCTCAATATGAGTAAATGATAAATACTAGAAGTAAGAAATCTTACTTATCATAAATTGTTAAATTTATTTATTTGATATTTTTCAATGTATGAAGCCGATAATTAGGTAATTATTGTAACAATCAATTGTCTTTAATTTCTAAATTAAATAAGCTATTTAGTGGCATAGCTAATCAAAGGAATAATTAAATATACATGTTTTAATATATATTTAATTAGGCTTTTGATAAACTTGGTATTAATATGATAAGATTGTAAATCTTGTTGTATAGAGAACGGAAGAGTATTGTTGTAAAAGGTAATTTAAGTTTTTTAAAAAAAACAAGCATCAGAAAAGAGAGACTAAATGGGATGGTAAATAGATGAAAAGATCCATTAGACTTATCTCATGATGATACTAATTGGCCTTTGGCATTTATCTCAATATAAACCCTTCGCAGGATAGGTTAAATTGGAAATAAAGTAAATACAAACTATAAGATCTGGATAACTGTGAAAGGGATAGTAGTGAGGTGATGGAAGACTTAAACTCATAAGACTAGTGTGTTGTCTTGAGTTTAGCCATAACTTGCACAGTGGAAAACTTTGGCCAAAGTAATGCATTGATGTTGTGCATTGTCTGGTCACCTAGTCCTCCAATTAAATTAAAATTGGCAGTAACCTAATCATAGGAAGTTAAACACTAAACATGAGGTAGGCAATGGTCAGATACCAGAATACGAAGTCGGAAAACTAGCTTGGTAGTAGACCCAAGGACTTTCACATGATTCTCATGACCTGAAAAAGGTGGAGCCAAAATACTAGTAAGCATTATCACTCGAAGTAGTGGCGAAGGGAGATCGTGGAGATCTAGATACACCCTTCTCATCCGCACATGGCTTACACGGATGTTATCAGATAGATCAAAAGAATAAATTAATTTAAAGAATTTGATTAAATAAATCTGTAAGATCAGAAATGTAATCTATTTTTATATGTTTAAAAAAAATATCCTCATTTTCTAGTTCTAGTAATTTTGAGCGTTACGGTGTGTGACTATCTTTAGTAATGTTATTTTCTACAATGTGTGTTTATCAATCGGTGGAAGCCTTTATTCATAATCTATCCAATGCATGGGAAAATCTTGATAATGTCAGCCATTTTTATTCTACCAACCGCTCTCACATGGTTTGAGACATTACTTAATTAGGTTATGCTTTCACCTTCCCTTACTCGTTTTCTCTAGTTTCTCTTTGTTATTTTCCCCTTCCCTCTCATGACATCTACCTATGTTCCTTTCGTCCTCAATACAACAAGAAGCCAAAAATGGCTTTCCTCTCTCTTGTGTATTCCACTTGTCTTTATAATGTCTTCCGCATAGGCTACACACCTATTCTAAATGCGATTGAGAAATTATTAGGTGTTTATTATATCTAAAGCACCTTTGGGAGAGCTTGTTTCAACTCCAAGATGGGAAGTGTCTTCGTGTTCAATTACCTAGTGCTTTTTGTAGATAAGGAAGTTTTCAAGGTGGTCACATCCCATTTCATTTACCCACATCATCGTGTGGGTTTGGCCAAAGCTCTGGAAGAAGTATGCCTTCCTATCCTCTTTTCCAATATGTCTCCTTTTTGGGTTAATAACAGGATTTGTGATGCCATGAAAATGAAAATTCAAGCCCTCCTTCAATTTTCCAAGTCTGTTCAAAGCATCCATCAATCCGATGGGGCGTCTATCTCCAGAGTGCCATCCCTAGACTTGGTCATGCTTGCAAAACCTACCCCACTCCTTCCTGATCATGTGGTGCAATTCAAGACTGTTGTTGCCTCGTCCTTGGCCTTTCTCAAGAAGATTGCAACGTTTGGCTTGATGGACCAATTAAAGGTGGAACCCTAGTGTTTCTCTATCATTCGTGTTACATTTTGGCCTCATTATTTACAATATTTCCTACTGGTTTTTGGTTTTTATATGTAGCCCTTCATAAATCAAATCTTTCGATACTTATAGGGTGGGGACCCATCAGCCTTCCAGTTCATAGTTCCGGTCAAAAGCGTTTAACTATCTAAAATAGAAAATTATGTAATTTGTCCCTAACTTTATTTAAGAACAAGTTTCTGTATAATGTGTGTGATTATCTTAATAATGTTAATATGTATAAAATGTGTGACTATCTTTAGTAATTTTATAATACAATAAAGTATTTAAACGATAATAGATATGTTAATATATACAAATAATGTACATAACATTTTTATTTTTGGTGAATTCTTATTTGATTAATGTTAATTTAACTAGATAAGCTACACTGGCATTACCTAGCGAGTGTTAAGTTTTAACTCTCTTACTTGTATTTTTTAAATTCATATTATCCTCTCGACTTCAAATTGTCCACTCCACAAATTGTTCACATCGGTTTAAGGAATAAAGGAATTGAAAATTTCTCAGCCACTTCAATAATCAGTGTGTTCATAGATATCGTGAAAACAATTTTAATTTTTTATGATTTATTCTCGTGAATATGGGATTCTAGCTTAATCAATAGTTTTAAAATGAAATTCAAATAATTCTTAAAATGATTTACCATAATTCTACCTTTACAAAATACAAAAGGAGTTTTAATTTATTTCATATCTATATTTAATTACAAAAATATATCCTCCTGACAAGGGGAGTAAGGACAATTTTAATTGTCATTGAAAGTGTTAAGAATGGGAGAAAAAATTCCGCAATGATTTCTTATCCCTTCTTTCAAGGCACGCAAGGATGGCGGAAGATGATGCGGGGGGTTGATGATGAATATCGTCATGCATTTATCACTATTAAGGGGATGTTAATGTTTTTGTAATCTGGGTTTATTCCTCTCTTGGAATCCGGGTTTATAACTACTAAGGGGATGTTAATATGCATTTATTCCTCTCTTTAAATCAAGGTTTTAGCTCGTGCCTTCACAAGTGTAGTCTCAAGCGCTGTGAGTGTCACAACTTCGGCTTTGATACAAATAAGGAACCCTACTAGAGTGACCTTGCCCATCGGGATCCAAGGCCAACGATACCAATTCTAGTGAAGATGCAATGTTCGGCCTCTCTTGCTCCAAGGGTAGTGTGGTGCTCGTATTTTTCGTATCTCGTAGTAAGAAGGGTGATCAATTCACATAAAAATTCCCTTACAAATATCTCACCCCACCCATGCCATGCATAGACACCTTAACAAGGGATAAATCCATTGAGGGCATCACATCCAGTGGAAGCATCATTGTCGTGGTTACCACTACCTCCACTACTGGGCACCTCCGAGTCTCAAGAGAAGTGTGGACCGCTCGCTCTGCAACAACATGCACCGTAGAAAAAATGAAAATTATGTTTGAGTTATTAGTCTATCAAAGGACCACAAGGGATGTCAATCTGCATGAGCTTCTCAAATCACTTAGACACATCCCGCATATCTACGTGGTCATGGATTAGAAGAAAAATTTGAAGGGGATTTCATTTTGTTAATTTTGTCAACAGGGAGGATGCTCAGAGAGCTATCAACTAGTAGTTGCTTCTAACGATGCAAGTGTATGTCGTGAACCAATATATTACACAGAAAAAGTGAAAAAGAGGAGGAATCAACACTCGTGTGAGAGCACACCTAATTCCCAGATAGCCCACAAAATTTACACCGATCTCCATATAAATTCAATGAACAGGGCCAAAAGTTGGTTCGCACCACTACCATGCGCATCAAAAGATGGGTTACATTTTATTATATTCTCATAGTCTGGATCATCGCCCTCTACTAGTTTCTTCATAATATATTTAAAAATTCTTTAGTTACACAAAGTTTTCTTAGCATATGAATTTACACGCATGCAAATGACATGCAACAAAGGTGTGGGAACGAATTCCCTCCTCAATGAAGGTGAGGTTGCCTTTGTTGAAAACAAAAGCGTATTTACATCAGTACATTCAAAATTGTATGTCGGGGTGTTTTGGAACATTAATGGAAAGAAAAGTGAATGAGGGAGATGGAATGGAATGAAGGAAAGGAGTGGAAAGGAATGAACTCGAATGAACATGCAAGAGTTAGGTAAAAACCGAGCCTAATATTGCATGAAGAGGAAAGATGAATAACCAACACAAATAAAATGGAGTTTGAGTTAGCCAAACAAGAACGTGTAAAAGGGAACACACATGAGCAAGTAGATAATCGAGCTCAATCACTTTGTGAACTAGAACAACCGATTAATAAGAATGACAATAAGATTAAAGACAATATTTGCATGTAAGATTCAAACACTAACATCTAATGAACATAAGAACATCAAATGCTATAAGAGACAATGAATGGGACACAAAGTTCATATTTCATTAACTCCAAAATGTCTTCTCAAAAGAACACAAAGTTTCTTTCTTTGAAGTAAAGCTTGCATAAAAAAAGTATTTTATTCTCCTCTCTCAAAGTCACCCTCTACAAATGAGCCCTCACTTCCTTTTATAACCCAAAAGTTGGTTGCAAAGTAGTTAGGGTTTTACATGATCATTAAATAAGGCACTTAAGTGACCTTTGACTTTTTCAACCAACTTTATTAAAGACAACCAAAAATAGAAATTACTTAAAATATCCATAGTTTCCGAAAGCAAATAACAACACCTTTTAAAATATACAATAATAACCAAAGTGCCTTATCCATTGAAATGGGGTCCACCTATCTCAAGCGTATGAGAAATGGACTCTCCCACTTCGTTAAATATCAAGAAAATTATCCCCCGAACCGCCGGTGAAATTAGGATCTCCGCTTTTGCCGGTTGGAAAGATCTAAACCTTCCCAAAGTTTCAAATTTTTTTCTTCTCCTCGGAGGTTAATTTTCTCAAAGAATAGCCTCACAAAATACCTACAATTCAAGAATCCTACTTGGCATATCATTTAAATTAACAATTTGGATTGAGTGTTCTCAAACAAGTTGTTTAATTTGATGCACCACTCCATTGAACCTAACGAGATATTGTTGGCGGGAGTTTACATGTCCTTAAACGATTGTGAAAATTGCTCTTCCACCTACTCTGAGGAACACCTTTGATTATTCTCATTTACGAGGTTACAAGGAATCTCAGCTATGAATTCTTGAATCAAGGAGAGTGAAGTGAAGGCTTCATTTCACATGCTCTCATAATGGATCATAGAATCCTTGAGAAGCGTCTTCCTTGATTTGAGATGTAGACACCAAAGAAAACGTGTCCCTTGATGTTCAAATTTGAGAATTCCTTCAATGGCTAAAACTAAGGATTCCATACTTGTCATCTCCTACAAACTGGGCAATATCTCATCTAAATTTGATATATTAGAAACAAAAGTTTCTTTGAAAGAAAGAATTGGATCAAGATATGCACTGACATCTTCATGAAGCTTAACCACGGTCTTGATCATCCCTTGGCCTAAAATGAGAATCTTTGAAAGCCAAGTTTTAGTGGCATGGTCTAATGTGTTTATTTTTTTGGGGCAGCAGCATCGAGTCTTGGGAAAGTGGATGATATGGGATTTATCAAATGTTGAACATATTCCACCAATTGATTCTTTTCGGCCTTGAGCTGAGAGTTTTGAGACTTATATTTCTCAAGTCTCTTTAACATGATATCAATTGAATCTCAAGCCATCACCATGTCACTTTCTAATGTAGACCTCCCAAGTCCAAGTCTAGAAACTTCATAATCAGCAGGTGTCATGGCATCACACTCCTTATCAACTTGTGGGATGGCAAGATCTGCAAATCTATTTCCGTCATTATCCACCATTATTCGAGAAATCACCTTAGGCTTCTTTGGAATGACATCATTTGAAAGTTTGAAAAGGGCATCAAAATCAATGTCAATTTCCTTGACAACCCTCTTCCTTTTCTTAACCTCAGAATCAACCCAGGAAGGAGTATCATGCACTATTTCGCATACAAAATCCTAGAGCTCAAATCAATATTCTCATTTTTCTCAACATCATGAGATCCTGCTTGAATCCTATCTACAAACTCAATTTGAGGAGAAACAACCTCATTTTCCACCTCTTGATTATTTGGGAGATTTTGGGAAATCCCTTCATGAACTACATGCTCGAAGTGTTTGATATTTGAATTACCTGCATTTGAGTGGACGTTTGTTCAAATCATGGCTGAGGATCGTTTGCCATGAGTTTATGAGCACTATTAACAATGTGGGTAGAAGAATCTCTACTCGAGGTAAAAAATCCTGATACACACTCTCTTCCTTCTTCAAGGTTAGGATCTTTAGATTTTTCTCCTCGTTACACGTTACTTAGCGAAGTGGATTTTGGAAACCACTCCTTTCTTGCTTGTTGTGTATGATTGGATGGTATAGAGGTTGATCGAGAAGAGGATTTGGTTGAATGGAGGCCTCATCGTGTTGGAAATTTTTGTGATCCTGAAGCATGATCTTGAATTGATTGTAACTTGGTAAGTTCTCTATCGTACCAAGATATGCTTCTTTCAAGAATTGGTTGATTCTTGTTATCAAGAGAAAATTCATCTCTTTTAGTCCAGTCGATTCAAGGCAATGGGGTAAAATAAACTGCATCATATGAGGGATCAATGACATCTTCATCATTATTTATGAATGAATCGGGAGGGTTCTTGATGCGGAAGGCCTTGATCTGAGCAAGTGTTAGGCGAGAAAACTTTTGTCTTCTTACTTCATGTTCGTCTGAATAGGCAACCCAGAAATCTTCCATGGTAGGATTATGTTAATACTTTGCTCCCAGAATATTCTACATATATCCATTGATATCAAATTGGGCTCTCTTCACATATGGATGAATTGTGATGAGGGTGAACTCATTTTCCATGAGTTGTGCACTGAAAAGATTTGGACATTGGTATTCCCGATTTAGATTGGGAAATGAATTCTTGAACGATGCTTGTCACTAAGAAGATAGTGAACTTGGAATAGTTGTCACAAAAGCTCCATTAATGCCCATCTATCAATCGACGTACTTAGGAAGCTTCCCATGGAGGTACCAAAGCAAAGCCACTCACGCGAATGTAGGAAAATGATGAAAATTGAATAAACCAGTTCCCCATCGGGAAATGACACTCATGGCTTCTTTAGAAAATCTTTCCTCGGTATTCGATTGGTTTCGAATCACGCGAGAAGGTGAATGCATCGTTGACTCTTCTAAAATGGTGAGAGCTATTTTTGAAATTGAGTTGAGGTAATAATGAAAACGCTATTTGACGGCCCTATAACTCCTCTTGTTTCAAGTCCGAAAATAGCTTTCTTCTTACTCTTGCATAATTCAAATACGATGTCATGTAGAAGCATCCAGTCATATTAACTTCTATCAATTATTTGTGAAAGGTGTTACTAATGGCGGTGGCCCAATCCACAAACTCTTTCTTGGCTAGGATTATACAGATAAAATGATACATCCATGGGTGGAAAATCCTAGCAGAGGGTAAACTGAAAACTTGACTTAGGAGAGTAATCATGTCCTCAATTTCTTCCACAAACTCAATGCGGTACAGTTCTTTGGGAAGCCTATCAATTCGAGGCCTCTTGGTTACTAACTAGTTGTTATTAAGCATCTTGCTCCATCTCAGTGGTTCTTCATCCCATAATTCTTACGCTGATTGGCGAGTGATATTTTCAATCTCAAGAAAGTCAGGTATGTCGAGCAATTCCTCAATATGCTTTGGTATGATTAAGAGAAAAGGCTTGTGGTTATCTTTAAAAATTCCTTGTCTTTTGAGATCATAATGCTCCGCACAAGTGATAACCAACTCTGGACATTGCACCGAGACATGAAATGTTGCTGCTTGGGGTAGACCACTATGGTAAAGCCTATCCGAGAATATGGTTTTGCCTTCAATTTTCACCCATTCGCAGAATTGTTGCACATTGATGTGACCCAGATTTGTATCAGTGATATTGTCATATGTTGACTTAATGGAACTGGGAGGGATGATTCCTTAGAATTCATACTTGAGTGCGGACTTGTTTGATTTCTCCACTGGCTTCCTTAATCTTCCTGCAGATTTGTTAGATTTTTCGGCCATTATGAATTTCACAAAAAGGACTCGGGCACACAAAACAATGCAAGCGGGGTCGGGTCTCAGTCTCCGAAACCCCCATCAATGCAAGAACAATATGATTTGTTTTAATAATAATAATATTATTATTATTATTTTAAAAACAATAATAATAATAATAACTAGTCTTGTTTACAAAATCACACACCAAGACTGGTTTGATTTTCGACTCGGGTGACAACTTTTTTTTATTTATTTATTTTAAATAAACGAAATCACCCGAGTTCAATATCGATTTTTATTTAATTTCCGGAGCAAATTCTCCCTGGTATGTGTAAAAAATGGCCTGATTTAAATAATCGTGTACTTTGAGATTCACTTCTTCTGGTGATCATCTGAGCGATGCGTGAATACACTTGTTTTTTTATTGTGGTATGTGTGGATTACTTTCCTCTGCAATTTCTTTCACAACTTGCATGGGAAAAAGATGAAGCTTTGAATGTGTTGAAAATGTTGCTCCTCCAAGTGAAGGCATGGGATATCTCCTTTTGCTCTTGATTTACCATGTGCCCTATGATGTTACCTTTGCTGCCCCCTTGACTTATGCGTGGAAACTCCTTTTTTGTTGTCCTTTATGTTGTTTTGGACTATCCTGGTTGTGTATGCATGGAAATTCCTTTTGTTTTATCTTTGGCATGTCCCTTCAATTTGTGCATGGAAACTCCTTCTCTCCTTTTATTATTTTTCTTGTCTTCTTCCTTGGTCTAGGCGTTGGATTTGCTTTCTCCTCCCTGCTGCGTAGTGGGAACTTATGCTTTTGTTGAGTGAGAGATATTTCTTTGCTTATGCATTAAATCTTTCTTTTTTATTGAATGTTATACCAGTCAATGCGTGGTATTCTAGTTTTTTTCTTGTCTCTTTCTTATGCAAACGTGGGTTCCTTTCTCCTCTGCACGTGGGTATTATTCTCTAACATGCAGCACGTGGGTATTCTCTTTTTTTCTTTATTTTTGGACTATACATTATGACTATGTGGGAGCTTGTTTTGACTGGTCTTGACAACTACATGGCCACTGCATGGTCTATTAACTCCCTAAGCATGGTTGTTTTTGCCTTGTTGCCATTAGCCAATGCGGGATGGATGAGTGGCCTGCTTATTGTCCTTTCCTCCTGCGTGGAAAATTTATTTTGCCTTGGTCATGAGGATTTGTTTCTTTCCTTTGTTTTTAGACTGTTCTCCTAAAAATGGCGTGGATTTCCTCCTTTTCTTGTAATTGTTGTTTTCCCTCTGCCAATGCATGGGGAATTTTTTGTCTTCTTTATTATTTTTCCTTCAAGTGGAGACCCTCTTCAATATCTGGCTTTGTGAATGCGTGATGATTCATTGAGGGATGTGATAAAATATTATGTTTCAAATAAGAAGTGAGAAGCAATTTTAGAAAGCCTCGTACGACTCTTTCCAACAAGTCCGACAGAGGAATTTATGAAGGCTAAACCAACTTCCCCTCTTCCCGGGTAGTGGAATTAATTACGGGAAATGGGGAAAGCAACGGCCAATTGCCAATGGGAATGGCAAAGTGGGCTGGAAAATTCTGTTCAATTTCCCCATGTGGGAAATCGGGAGATTTATTGCCCGTTTGCCAATTCATTGATTTGGCAATTGGTGGATAAAATCCCACAAGTGGGAAATTAAAATAAATTTTCCAGGAAAGGGGAAATCTGGGTTCGGGAAGCCAATTTGGCATTCCCAACAGTTGGAAGCACAAGCTTAGTTCCCCGGCAATAAAATAAAAAATTTGTCGAATGATTTTAAATAATTAGTATATTAATATTTATTTAATTAAAAAACCCCAAATTTAATAAAAAAATGATTTTATCAAATACAGGATAATAAATTAATTAATTATTAATGTATTTTAAGACATGGCAGGAGGAGTTCTCGCCCAAAATGAATGAAACGAAGACCGGAATGATCACAAAAATGAGACGGTTGTGATGAGAGTGATAAACCACGCAAAGTAACGCTTTTGAAAATTTTCAAAATTTCCTTTTCTTTAAATTAATTTTGCGAAGTCAAAATTAGTTGATAACAAGGTTCAATCACATCATAGTAAATTGAACCTGGAAGTGCCTCACATCTCTTGAAATTCATTAGCCTGGCGACTGCTAGCCCTAATAAAACATAAACATTTTATTTTTATTGTATTGTAGATCATTGTTGGATTCCTTGAAATTATTAAACAATCTTTTCAACGATTACATAGATTAATCTTAAGGACTTTTTAAATTGATAAGAAACTTATTCCCAAAAAAATTAAGCATAGTGGTTGCTAGCCCATATAAAAAGGAAACATCATCGGTTTATTGATTTATGCACAAATGTAGGACTCCATGAAATCATTAGATTTTTTTCCCATTATCTTCATGTTTTAATGTTAATGACATTTTAAAACTGTTAAAAACCTTATTCCAAAGCAACAAATAAAGCCTAACAACCGCTAGCTAGTATAAAACAGAAATAGTGATGGCGTCCGGTAGAGTGAGATGGGGGAAAGTTAAAGAGGAGGATAATGAAGACCTAGATTTTCTTCTACCACCAGCGATAATTATTGGGCCAGATAAAAATGGTGTGAATAAGATCGTGGAGTACAAGTTCAATTATCATGGATAGAAGGTGGTTCAAACCACTACCACGCACATCATCAAAGTGGCGAGAGCACACCTTAACAAACACACTCTTGAGCACCGCTAGTGGTGGAAGTTCAGCACTCGCCAATGACCAAGAACCCTTGGTGAAATTTTTAGGCATCTCCTTAGAATCAATCCTTTGAAAGCCGCCACCATTAGGATCCAAGGCTGATGATTCAAAATCTAGTGGAGATGCGTTGTCCATCCTGGCTAGCTCCAAGGGTGGTGCGGTGCTCATGGTTTTCCATATCTCGTGGTAAAAATGGCGATCACTTTGGACATCAAAATGCGATTCTGAGGATATCGCCCCCACCGGTGCCATAGACACGTTAACAATGGATAATGTCGTTGAGGGCCTCATGATAGATGGAAGAAGCGTTGACGGTACTGCCACTTCTTCCGCTATTGGGAGATCAACCTATGTCCCTCTAATTCTTAAGGGTGGCGTGGATCACTCCATTGATAGCATACATTGCAAAAATGATGAAAATTCTGATCGAGTTACCAATCTATCCGAGGACACGAGGGATGTTGATCTACATAAGCTTTTCAAGCTATTTGGACATATCACGCGTGTCTACGTGGCCATGGATCAAAAGATGGGGGTTAGCAGGGGGTTTATTTTTGTTAATTTCGTCAACAGGGAGGATGCACATAGATCTATCAATAAGCTCAATGGTTATCATTATGATAATCTTATTCTCAAAGTCGAATGGGCCACTCCAAGGTAGACTTGAAATTAGATATCTTTCCTTCTTTTTATGGAGTCTTTTGATGATTCTCGTTTTAGGGTTTTTAGTGTTGATAGGATCAGTTTGTTTCACTTGAACCATGTCATTCTAGATTTTTATTTGAATTGCCTTGTTTAATATAATGCTTAGTTTTTTTAGAAAAAAAAATCTATCAAATCTTAATTTTTAAAATCATTTTGACATTGTTCTTATGGTATATTTTGGAAAATTCAGAGTTAAACTTTTAATTTTACCTTTTACTATTGAGAAATCATTTTTGTACTTATAACAAATCTTTGTTTGAACTTATTTTTCTCATATTTGAATCCTTCGGGTCATTTTATTTGCTTGATTAATTTTCTATCTAAGAAGATAATTTAACTGTTGTGATATTTTTCTAGATGATTTGTATTCTACTTTTTTACCCCTTAAGACAATGCAAGATGTTGAAGTTCTGTATTGTTTGATGTCTTCCACCGAATTTAATGTAAATGATGATACAAAGGATTTGAGTTGGTTTCTTTGTTCTTCTAAGAAACATGTTCTCATAAGAGAGTGTCTTGTGCTATCTAGTGTTATTCTATGTTGTTCGGTACTTGATGATTTGGTATATCTATGGGGATTAAACCAAATTAAAATATATATATTTGAATGAAACTCTTCAAATATATATGAACACTAGGAGATGATTTATAGTTTTACATGATACACACACATGCTAGATTATGATTAAGGAGAATGAGAAAAGCATTATGTATTGCACTCTTTACATGAATGGGTTATACATATTCATACACACACATTATTGTAAACCAACCTTCTAAAATTAAGAGGTCTTGGTTCCAAGACCAGACAATTCAACAACATGTAGCTAATGAACAATCATGACCTATGAATTACATCAATGCAATAGCGATGATTATATATTTGATTAATTCCATGAAAAGTCCATTTAGCAAAGTAGGGTAAATGTTTGTACCATATTTTTATAGTAGGTTCACATCCATTGTAAATCTAATGGAGATGTGTTGTCTTCCCTTGACAAGAAAATTACGTGAGCATAAGTATTCCTATTTTTATTTGTAGGGTTTTATTGCGATAACCAGTGATTTGAGTGTCTACAAACTAGTGATAAATTTTCTCCGGATGTATGAGGATTTCACTACTTTTCCCTTTTCTTGAGCTAGGGATGACAGTGATGGTGTCTAATAGAGTGAGATGTGGGGAGCTTGAATAGGAGGATAATGAAGATCTAGAATTTCTTCTACCACCGACAAATATCATCGAAATTTGGATGAAGAAGATTGTCGAAGATCTTTCTATGGAGTATTTTACTTATTTTTGGTTAAATTTTTGTAGGGTTTTTAATGTTGATAGGATAAGTTATGTTTCGCTTGAACGCAATGATTCTCCTTTTATTTTGACTTTCCTCCTTTAGTATAATGATTTATTTGTTTTCTCTAAAGAAAACCTATCAAATCTTAATATTTAAAATTCATTTTGACATTTTTTCTCATGAAAACGTTTGTTTATTTTTATTTATAGGAAGATTTGAGTGTTTGAAAACCCTTAAGGTTTACTCCGGATGTGTGAGGATTTCCCGAATTTTCATGTTTCTTGAGTTAGGGATGACCATGATGGCATCCGGACGAGTGAGATGTGGGGATATTGAATAGGAGGATAATGAAGATGAGGAATTCATTTTACGACCACTGAATATCATCAAGCTGGACAAAGAAGATCATCGAATACAAGTTCAATTAGTAAGCCGAGAAGGTGGTTTACACCACTACCATGCGCATTAGAAAATTGGAAAAATTGCACCTTAATAAGTGCACTCTCGAATGCTACGAGTGGCACAAGTTCGCATCACTACCAATAAGGAACCCTACTAGAGCGAACCGCCCATTGGGATCCAAGGCCGAAAATTCCAAGTCCATCGCAGATGCGTTGTTTGTCCTCTCTCACTCCAATGGCAGTGTGGTGCTCATAGTTTGTCGTATCCGCAATGAGAAGGGCAATCATTACACATCAAAATTCCCTTACAAGGATATTTCCCCCGCCCATGCCACAGACACCTTACCAAGGGATAAAGTCGTCGAGGGCCACACCTCTAGCGAAAGCATCATTGGCGGGGCTAGCGCTACCTCCACAGCTAGGCACCTCCCAGTGTCAGGGGCAGCATGGACCACTCTAGAAACAACATGCACCATTGAAATGATGAAAATTCTATTTGAGTTACCAATCTATCCGAGGACCACAAGGGATGGCAATCTGCATGAGCTATTCAAATCATTTGGACATGTCACGTGTGTCTACGTGGGCACGGATTAGAAGGGGATTTGGTCTTGTTAATGTTGTTAACAGGGAGGATGCTTAGAGATTTATCAATAAGTTTATGCATATGGTTATGATAATATTATTCTCAGAGTCAAATGGGCCACTTTAAGGGAGACTTTTAAAAAAAAAATTAAAGCAAGACAGACTTAAAAGCAAGCATCTTTCCTTCTTTCTATGGAGTCATTTACTTATTTCTGTTTTAGGTTCTATAGGTTTTTTAGTGTTGATACTTGAACTCAATGATTCTCCTTTTATTTTGACTTCTCGATTTTTCCCATTTCTTTAAGTGTCTCACATCTCTTGAAAGTCATTAACTAGTGGCCGTTAGCCCGTATAAAAAAGAAACATGACCGGTTTATTGTTTTGCAGAGAAATGTTGGCTTCCATGAATTCATTCAAATATTTTCCCAAGATCTGCATGGATTCTTTGATATCATTAAATGGTTTTCCAACAACTGCATAGTTTAATCTTAAATAAATTGTAAAAATGATAAGAAGTTTTATTCCAAAGGAATAATTTAAGTTGTGTGGCTGCCATTAGCTCACTCAGAACAGAGACATGTTCTGTTTATTATTTTGCAGATCAATGTCGGATTCCAATATTTTGAATTTGATTCTAGTATATGGGACTTTGGAGTGCAGTAAATTCCAATATATGTGATTTTGGATTCCAATATATGTGATTTTAGATTCTAATATATGTGATTGGATTCCAATATATGTGATTTTAGATTCTAATATATGTGATTCTGGATTCCAATATATGCGATATTGGAATCCAATATGTGCAATTTTGGAGTCCAGATAATTCCAATATTTAACATTTTGGAATCCAAAACTAGTAATTTCATATTCCAATATTGGAGGTTTTTTTAATAGCTCGAACTGTAATAAGTCTTGATTTAGTGAAATAAGTGTTATCTATATATTTGAAAGAAAATGTTATTCATCATCAAATTACATCATCCTACATCCTATAGAATAATGGTGTTGCGGAGAGATAAAACCACACTATCATAGAAATGGTATGTAGTATGCATGTTTGACAAGAACATATTGGGTGGAAGCAACACAAATATTATTATATCTATTGAATAAGTCACCAATATTTTCACTTAATAACATGAATCCATATAGAGCATGGTCAAATAAGAGATCCTTAGTAAAACATCTACGGTTTTTTGGAAATAAATCACACACGTTGATCCCCAAACAAAAATTAACCAAGTTAAAAAAATAAGTCCACACTTACATCCTTCTTGGGTATGATGAAAACTCTATAGGATATAAACCTGTGGATGAAAAAATAAGAAATATCTACATAAGTAGGAGTGTTGAGTTTGATGAGAGAAGTGTTTCAAGTTCATTCCCCATTAATTCAAATAAAAAAAAAAAAAAAAAACCTGTGATCAACCTTGATGATGTAGAAAATGATGAAAATGATAATGGGATTGATGGTACAATTCAAGCCCCACAACATAACATATTCCAAGGTGGTGTACAAATTTGATCAAAGACACTAAACAAGATAGTGTTTTAACCACATCTGATTTTGGACCAATAATTCAGAGAAAAGAAAGAGAAAAAATCAACATGGCCTTGATGAGTAGATTTTTTGAAACAAATGAACCCACCAAGGTTCAAGAAACACTAGAGTTAATAATTTGGAAAGAAGTAATGGAGGATTAATATCAATCCTTGATAATAAAAAAAAACAGCACATGATAGCTTGTAGATATTCCACTTGGAAAGAATGCAATTGGTTGTAAATCGGTTTTGAAAACCAAATACAAGGAAAATGGAAGTGTTGACAAGCATAAGGAAAGACTAGTTGTAAATGGGTCTGCTTGCACAAAGATAAGGCATTGATTATAAGGATAAATTTGCTCTGTGGATAAGATCAAAAAATTAAGATGGTGTTTGATCTAGTTACACAATTGGGATGGAAACTCCACCAAATGGATGTAAAGATTTCTTTTCTGAATGGTGATCTTCAAGAAGAAGTTTACATGAAACAACTAGAAGGTTTGTCACTCCAAATCAAAAACAAAATTTTGTAGACTCATCTAGTCACTATATGGTTTAAACTAGGAACTTTGACAATGGCACATCAAGATTAATGAGCATATCATTCAAAATGGATTTAAGATAAATCCTTACAATCCTAATCTCTACTCAAAAAGTAATGGGGGAGGTGGTGATCGTAATAGTCTATGTTGACGATCTAGTAATCACTAGTAGTTCGGTGACTATGATTAATGCAACATAGGAAAATTTTAAAATATTGTTGTACATGAAAAATATTAGGCTTCTCCACTATTATCTTGGATTGAAAGTATTACAACAAGAGAATCAATTTTTTGCAAGTCAAATGAAGTATGCCAAGATAATATTCGATAAATTCAGGATGAGGGATTGCAAATCTATCTCTACACATATGGAAGAAAAATTGATGACAATAAGTGGAAACTTCTAGATATGTATTTTCATTTAAATGTTGTCTTATATCATGGGGGAGAAAGAATCATAATGTTGTTTCTCATTCTTCTACTGAATCATAATATTATCTTGTAGCAAGAATTGTTTGTGAAGTGATATGGCTATGTCACATTCTTGAAGGTTTGGGTGTTCCACAGAATTTTCCTACCATCTTGTATTATTACAATGAAGGTGTGATAAAACCTTTTTGTAATCCAACATTTTTTGAACGTACCAAGCACATTGAAATGCAAATTCATGACATATGCAAAAAAAATTAAAGAACACAACATATAACTCCAATTTTCCAAAAAAAAAAATATTCATATATCTTCACCAATTCTCTTAAACATGAATAATACAAGGAATTCAAATAACTTCTCACTTGTTCACTTAATATCATGCTTAGTTAAGGGGGAATGACATAAATAATAATGCATTGTTATTATTTCATAGTTAATTCATCATTATACTCAATACAACACATGTGATTAGTGTGTTGATTAGGTGTCATTAGTGGTAGTGTTTCACTTGCGTAAGGATTTTGTGTCATCTTGTTTATGTTTTATGAAGTCGTTGTACTTGTAAATCTCATCATTCTATTTAGGGAAAGTTTTTACACTTGTTATTAAGCTCTTACAATGTTGTAATCGTCTTGTAACCTTGTTGACAAATATCTATAAATATTGCAATATGTTTCTAGTCAATATAATCTTCGGATTTATTTTGTGCAACATATGTGTGATCTTCTATTTTTATCATAACATTGATAATGATGTGGCTAATGTTGATGATCAATCATGTCTTTCATAACCCTTAAGAACTATGGAACATATACCTAATTGGTATACTAGTGTGATACGTCTAGAATTGGACCAAGGATTAATAATATGGTTTAAGAAGAAGTCGATTTTACCATGAAGAAGTGATAAATTTCAACACCTTGGAACTTGGTATCTCTTCCTCCCACATATTAAAGGAACCTAAAATGATTTCTATAATTGTCATCAATGATAAGGAAAGTGGTAAGTAAATATTGTATTTCCTCAGAGATAATTAAGGAGGAAGTTTCAATATAGGAGTATCGGATCTCCAAGGTGTATCTAAGAAAAATTAAGCTTGAAGGTACAAAGTAAGATGTGACATCTTCCATTGGCATGCTTTTTGAGAACATTGATAAGGATTAGATGACTAAATAATTACTAAAAGATAAGGTTGATTAGCTTACACATTTGTGTGTAAAAGATAACCAAACCAATCTAGTACTCTATTATATTCAAACTGTGCTACAACTAACCAATGTCAATAATCTAAATGTGGCAGAAAAAAGTATCCACGGTAATGGTTAGAAATTTTGATCGCAAAGGGAGAAAAATCCATTGAAGTCGTTATGATTGTCTATGCAGAAACTAACTCAAAGGTTGAAGCAACACATAAAACACGAGATAAGTTTGAAAATGAGGTCAATATGCTATAATAGTACACTCTTGTAATTTAAGGAGTCCTAAGTGAGGAGGATCATGGGGAACAAAGGGAGCTTCAAGCTGCCAAAATTTTAGATTTGTATACTAGAATAATGTGTTGAGAAGTTAAATTAAATTTGGTTTAAAGGGGTGGATGAAATTGACAAGTTCACTAAAAATGTTCCTTGGACTCTTTATACTAAGAAATGACTCATCCTCCCGATTTAAACTATCAAAGACAAATTCGGGAAGTGATAAAAAGTGTCAACTCCAGATTGGTTTTAATATTTATTTAATTCAATGGTTTCTGAAATATCAAAAAATTTATGATAAACTTGAAAAATACATGAGGACACTCTAGAAGGTTCCTTCATGAATGATTTATGTAGCTATGGATTGCAAGTATGCGGTTTATAGACTATAAATTCAAATGAAAAGTAAATCATGGAAATCTTATTGAATTTTGATGGCTACAAAAAGGGATTCAAGTTGCTAAAGAGAAGGTAGTTGAAGTCCAGGATGAAAAAATAACAAGCCCGAGATGAGAATGTGTTGAAGAAAATCCCTGATTTGTAACTATTTAAACCAAGTCAATTGCAAATTCTATGTTGGGTATTTCCATGTTTGTAACATGTCACTTTATATTTGTAACAAGTGCACGCTTTTATGACAATTTCTATTTTTAGAAACATGATTTTTCAAACTTGCATGTAGTTAGAATTTAGGAGGTAATTTTCTATAAATATGTATTTATCAAGGGAATTTTTGGTGAGGAAAAATCATAGAGAGAGAAATTTTGAAGCTTTGTATTAAAAGGTTTCAATAAGAGAATATAGATGGATATTAAAAATGTATGTTGCATATTGATCTTTTGATTACCATTTCCATTTATATCAAATGAATTATTACCTCTCACTTTACAAATTTGTTATTCCAACAAATTATGTTTATTGTTAATTATTTGTGTGTGATTAAAATAGGTTTTTTCATTTTCCTATTAGAAAGTGCAAGTCTTCATTTCTCTCCTTCATATGTATTCTTATTTTATTCACTCTACTTCCCTATTATCTATATTATTTCCTTTTTTACGAGTTTCAAGATTTTGTGAATGGAATCCCTAAAACCCCAAGGAT
Organism: Taxus wallichiana var. yunnanensis; assembly: GCA_018340775.1. NCBI lineage: Eukaryota > Viridiplantae > Streptophyta > Pinopsida > Cupressales > Taxaceae > Taxus > Taxus wallichiana. Next base: position 732,269,085 of record CM031234.1, on the reverse strand, counting down.
AGATTAGTGTAGATAATGTATATATCATTTTCATGCGACTTTTTTCAATAATGGGAGCTTCCTCATATATTAGAGGAAGAACTTTATCCCACAATATTCTTTGGCATAGGTCCATATTTTTCATATGATAAAATTATTTTCCAACACTCTCCTAGTTCATCCCAATCGTGCGCTAAGTTAGGGGGAATAAGTATATATCAATCAAGATATTTTCCTTTGGGAAAAGTAATTAAAAACTTACAAACACATCATCTTGAATGACATAGTGAATTGAGTATAAATTAGAACTATCGTGGATGTGGTCAAAGGGGTGATTGCACTTTTTCCAGTCAAGTATGGGAGGATTTTAAAATTAGATATATGGATATCATTCTTGTAATTAAAGATAGAGGATTACCTCTGTAGACGCAAAATCACACACTTTGAGTTATTATTTAGTCTCAATCTCATACTACTATTTATATGATTCTTAAGTGAAAAGAGTAATAATTAACCCATGTCTTTAACCATTTTTACATTGATTGTTGTCATACTTTTAATCTTGCACCAGTGTTTGCCTAGTCTATATTGTCATTTTGCATTTTTCCTATTTCTGATAGGGGCACCCAACCAAGACTGGGGCGCCCTAGGCGCCTGGTCCCCCAGGGCGCCCTGATCCTCTTTGCACTTTGCTCTCACCTTTTGGGCACTTTATATCCATTTAATCTTTCTATCTTTTTGGTGGTCGGTCTTTTCAGGGTTAATTATGAAATTAGAACAAGAGAACCATATAAATATAAAGTTATGTGACCATAATGAGGGACCAAGCACTAAGCATCTACTACCACCATCTAGAGTTGCATCCATCAAAGAAATATAAAGCTATATTTGCATCCATCTAGAACAATCATAGGGAATACAAGGTGGGTTCATTTGCATCAAACTTCATAGGATGGGAGTTTATTATTTCGATGCATACATATACTACATTCTACATCTAATTATTTTCTCGCTGCTTCACAAAGTGAGGTGACACAAGAGAAACCTAAGGCACGATTACACATGCACACCTAGAACTACATTAGGTCTTCGATGTAGTGTAACACTTAGTGATAAGTCCATCTTTCTTATTTATGGTTTTGATGTTTTTCCTAGGGTTTTGTAGGTGATTCTTTATTGCAGGTCTTACAATGACATTGGCGATCATACATCAACATTCATACGACAGAAGTGAACACGAGGTGAACATCCAATGACACTCCGAGATGAGGTTTCCTAGCCATTCCTATAGACCAATGCGATCATATCTCGGACCAAAGCACCCACGGGCACCCCTATCCTTTTCCAGGTGCCCCAGTCTAGTCAGATAGCTCAGATTTATGCTTTCTCATGATTTTGTACGGTCATTTCCTCCTTGTGTTCACTTGTTCTACAGGTGTAACATAGTCCCATGACATCGGGAATCAAATAAGGATTTTCTTAACCCTTCTTGTGCATTAGGGTTTCATATTTTCTAGCTTAGTTTACTTGGATGTATTTCAATATTTTATTGTTCCATTTATTCAGTCATTTTACTACTCCTACAACATTAGATACACTAGAATATATATTTATTTTAATCAATCATTTTGGTGAACCCCACACTCGACACCACCTTCCACTTAGGGCTCTCTTTCTCTTCTTTACTATCGCTCAATATTTGAAGATTTTACCGAATCTCATCTTAAAGCCATTAATCATCATATCATTGCGCATCCTCAAGATATAGACTTGTTTTTATATGTTGCTCATGAGGAAGCTATAAACCTTACGGAGCTTAATGTGTCTGTCATTATTCCCACCACAGTTGCTACCCAACTTCTTTCTTTTACTCTTCCGTCTATTTCTATCATTTGCTTTTGTCCCTACTCCTAATAATCACCATATCCTACCTCTTATTTCTCATAAACAACAGCCTCCCTCCACTAGCACTCAAGATATAGTCTCCCTTTATCAAGACCTTCAAGCAAAAATTCACTAATTATGGTAGGCTACTTCTCATTCATCTCCATCTTTGGATTCCACTCTATTATTGCATACTCCATTTGCACCTGTTATATCCACTTAACCACTCCTACCAAATTTCTTTACCCTTAAAATACCTATTTTCAATGGCCAAGGTGACCCACAAGAGCGCCTCTGAGCATTCCATGTGGCTTGTCTAGATTTTGTGGATGGTCACATTCTTCTAACTAATATTTTTCCTAGTAGCCTTCATGATTATGTGATGCGTTAGTTTTATGACCTACCTGTCCATTTGTAACCTCTTTTATGCATCTAGTCGATGCTTTTCTCACTCACTTCTCTATTAATATCATCTCTAAGATCTCATCTGCCTAACTTGCATAGCTTAAATAGGGATCCAATGAACACTTAGCAAATTATGTTTTAAGATACAAAAAAACTTAGCCAATATGTCAAATGTTCTTGCAAACTCTGACCTTTAGGATTTATTCCTACAGATTCTACTACCACCCCTCTAAGAAAGTGTACTCTTTGAGACTTCTCCTTCATTCAATCAACTATTTCATACCTTCAAGCTTTGTGAAACGAAGCTTTTATCCATATGAAATCTTAAATACCAAGAACAAGCATCTTCCTCTGTGCATTTTCAAATTAATTCAACATTTAAATCATCTACAACTAAACCTACTAACGCAAAAATCACTATCAATGTGGTAGCTACTAATAAAGAAGTTTAGTCATAGCCACCTCAGCATACATTCACCAAATTTCCTATTGCCCCACAACTCATCTTACAACAAATTCTTAAAAGCAATCTTATCACGCTTCCTCCACCACTTGAATTAGATCCATAATGACTAAATGGAAGAATTTACAATGAAATTTTTGATGTGATTATCACCGTTGTGTGGGGCACTCTACAAATTGGTGTCTCAAAATCCACACCATCATCTAGGATCTCATCAACAATAACAACAAGATTGATTTTCATGAGCCTACAAACTCTCCACCAATTAATTAAAATTGTAAGCTCAAATTATTTGGTAACCCACCTCCACAACACAACAAGAAAGTTTTTTATTCATCGGCTAATTATACTTATCGCAAAATGCTTCCACCTAAATCGAGGGGCCTTGATTTCTTAGTTGCTAACACCGACATTTCTCCCTTGGTTATTTCTTTCTCTGATTATGATTACCATGCTACGTTCTCTTCTAATCATTTACATATTAGTGCTTCTATCAGATTTTTCCATATCAATAATACTAAGGTTGATCCATCATGGCCTATCAGTGCATGTTCTATGCCACTTCTTGATGTTATCGGTTATCCGCATTCACACATCTCATATCTAATGAACAATTTATATAGTTTTGTCAAAATTTGCGTGATGGTAGGACCTCTTACTATGCTTGTACCCTTTCTTGTGGGACAAGTAGTCAATGGGTGTGATATGCTCTTAGGTCTTAACTAGATTTATAGGTCACAGTCTATCATTTCCATGAATCATTTGCATCTAAATTTCATTCATAACAATCAAGTTATTTCTATCAATGGTGTGCCTCCATCTACCCCATGGTCCCGATCTCATCGTAGAGTTGTCGAGTGCATCATCTTCTCCCTCTAATGTTTCATGGACTCTAGAGCCTTAAGCACAATCTACTCCTAGTTCACCTACTCACACACCATCTATACGGCTTCATCATTTTTCTAGTCCCACACACCGATATAAACCTATTCCTAGGATGGTTACTACATCTAGACACGGGTCTCCACCTTACTTCATTCCACGCCAATTTTCATCACCGCCACATTATGCTTTGCACAGATTCCCATCACCTACATATTTATTTACACCATTCCATCCGTAGTACACTCATCCATCACATGCACATAGGCTTTCACTCACCTACACAATGACTATCTACTGTTCCACCACTACTAGAGCATGGTCATACACTTTCATCACCACCAACATTGGATATGGGACCTCTGTACTTCACTTTCATTAGATAAATCACTCAATCACATGCAAGTAGGGGGCATAAGGCTTATCTCTTCTACCCCCACCATCCTATTAGTACATTCTTGATCATAGCATACGCATATTCATCTACACCTTAGCATCATCACTCCCCTATTATGCACTTTGTGCTTTGGTTCACACTTGATTGTTAAGGGTATTCTCTACACATGAACCCCACACACTTCACAGTAGTCATTACACCTTAGGCACTTCATATCATCACATGATCCTACATCATCTACACATTACATTACAATTTATACACATTGTACATCTTCCTACATACACCATAAATGTTCTACACATGCTCCAGACACTACACCATAGCTACTACATATTGCGCATCGTCACACATCATACATGTCATCTTACATTTTATATCCTACACCTTACCTATTACATCTTACATGTTACATCTACTATTCATCTTCTAGTTTTAGGTCATATACGCATCTTGCATTATACATCATACATTATACTATGCACATTACACATTTTTTTCTTCAATGTGTTGTAATCACTACATGATGATGCACTCTAGTCTCATGGTCCATACTAGAATGTTGAGGGTATACATCACAAATGGACCTCATCACCCTTATATGTTCATCCTTGAATCTTTTCTCATACAACATACCTCGACTAAGTAATATATGCTTTAGGCTACATGGTCACTTCTTCTACCATCATCTCATAATATGTTACATCATCATTTTTTTACATCATTTAGTGGTACACGCTTTAGGCTACATCTCCACTCTTTTATATTCATCTTATCATTATATATGCTTAGGCTATAGAGTCACACACAATTCATCTCTATATCGCATTCCATCACTACACAATCATCATAGAGTGTTACCCATAACAAATAGTTCGACCATTTCCTGATGACGCACTCTCATTTATGGTTCATTTTTACTATTGAGAGGGCATATTAAATCAACCTCATTGTATAAAATTACATTCACTCTGGGGGCACGGGCTCCCATCATTCACTCTGCATTTCATTCCATCCATCCACAACATACTGCATTTTATGGTTGTATTTACTCTTGCTTGCACTTTCTTTTACATGTTTACTTTATTACACATGTTAGATAGATATCTTATATGTCATTATCTTTACCATACACACATACACATTCAATTTCTCTCTAGTTGTGATCGCAGATACAAAGCTTCTACACACAACATGATGCTTGACACACTACCTCTTGGGGGCATCCACATTCGTACACTACAAGTGCTATTGTTTCATTTTTTCATAGCACACTACTTTGGTTTATACACGATTTGACATACACTTTATCTTTCAAATATGCTAATGGGTGCTTCATGTGTAGCATTTTCTATGCAAGGATATTTGCTTCCATACTTATTTGTTATATTGTATGTTATTGTTTGTTCTTGTTTGTAACCTATGCCCTTTGTTTTTGTGCACACTTGTTTGTTTTACACCTGCTGCGGCTTTGAGTGTCTTGTGACACCATGAGTGGTGTCCCATGTTTGCAACCTATTTTGTGCAGCCTACATTGTCTTCTTGGGTGTTTACATTATCTACTTATGTTCTAGCTTACACATTGTTTGTTTGGCTTACACTTGTTTTCTACATGCATGTTCGTACTAACACTTGTTTCCTAGCCACTTGTTTACGTGTGCCTTGGTCTTTACCAAGCACATTCCCTTCCCTGCAGGGAAGAGTTTTAGTTTACGTGGTCGGTCCTCTTTTGGGGCCACATTCTCCTATCCACGATGTCGCATGTGCCCCAAAGAGGGGGCATCATTTGGGTTTACACACTACACAACATAGTACCGGTATAATTCATTTTATATTTTTCGTCCATGACACAGTGGGTTATACAACAAGTGAGTTTAGACTAGTCTATAAAACTCCATACACAATGGCTTTTACAGGAAGATTGTCCTTAGCATTTTGGGGAGTAGTTACTAGGATTGGAGGAACATCAGAATTTCCCCCTACACTTCTTCGGTCGGTGGCATCGATCACCCAAAAACTAGACAAGTACAAATATCTCTTCACAACTCTCGGGAAGCAGTTACAAGTTGGAGGAACATCATACTTTCCTCCCTACACTTATTTGTCAGGTGGCGTGAGATCACCCAAAAACCCGCATTTCACCGAAATTTACAGATCCTTTCTACACCCCTTTTTCTCATCACGAATCAGTGCACATGTTCCTTTTTCATTTTCTTTAATGTCTTTATATGATTTTTACATATATACATGTGTTTTTATGCATTAGACATAGACATGACTATTTGACTACTCGATCATCTTCTCTTTTGCGGGTTCATCCATATGGGAAGCAAACATTCAATGACACACACATGGTGAGTATATCACACACACAATGCTAACCATGCAAGTATATCACACACATTGGCATCTACACACGCACTTTTTCCCTAGGTTCACTCTCATCACTTTTACACTTTTACATCTTTAGTATCCACGCTCCATACTTTGGTCAATCCACACTTTTGTCTAGTCCTTCAGCACATTTGCTACATCATTCTACATGGATTATCAGGTACACATCTCTATCTACTTTATGTTACCTAGATTTCTACTCACCAACATAAAGTGGGGGAAAATGTAGACATAAAATCACGCACTTTGAGTCATTATTTAGTCTCGGTCTCCTATTACATTGGCGATCATACAATGACATTCACGTGATAGGAAGTGAACACAAGAGAACATCCAGTGACACTTCAAAGGAGGTTTTCTGGCCATTTCCGTGAGACCAAGGTGCTCAAATATTAGAACAAGGAGCCCATGAGCACCCCTATCCCTTTCCAGGTGCCCCGGCCAAGTCGAGATAGTTCAAATATGTGCTTTATTAGGATTTTGTGCAGTCATTTCCTCCTCCTGTTCACCTGGTCTACACTGTAACACAGTCCCGCGATATCTGTGACTCGGCTAAGGCTTTTCTTAACCCTTCTTGCACATTAGGGTTTCATATTTTCTAGTTTAGTTTTCTTGGGTGTATTTCAAGTATTTTATTGTTCCATTTATTCAGTCATTTTATTGCTCATATAACATTAGATTACACTAGAATATATATATATATTCTAGTTTAGTTTTCTTGGGTGTATTTCATTACACTAGATATTTTTTGTTACATTTACATTTTCATAACATTAGAATTACACTAGAATATATATTATATATATATATATATATATATATATATATATTGCTCATATAACATTAGATTACACTAGAATATATATATATATATATATATATATTCTAGTTTAGTTTTCTTGGGTGTATTTAGGTATTTTATTGTTACATTTATTAGTCATTTTATTGCTCCTATAACATTAGATTACACTAGAATATATATATATATTAGTTAATCACCTCCATTTAAAGTGAAAAAGGGTGATTTCTTCATGCAACATCGAAGTTGATATGACAAAGGGTTCTCTAAAAATAGTGAAGGGCATGTTTGGTGTAGGAGTGGATTGAGTTCAATGGATGGGGAGTTTCCCTTTGGAAAATTTTCTTTCTCCTTCTTGGGGAAACTTGTAAGAACTCAAAATGTATTTTCTACTAAGAACTTGTACATGTTTCTATTTTTCTAATGTGTCGAGGCCATTAATTATTCTAAATTAGAGTGGATTGGAGTATTAAAGTACTTACATATGGCTCATAAAACCAAAAAGGATAAGAAACACAAAAAAACTTAGTTATAATATTCAAAATAGAGTTTTTCATATCTGGAAATGTTGAAAATTTTCATAACAAGAGTAAAAATGGTCACATAAAGCATGCCAAAAAATTTGGTGGTTGAAAAAAATTCATGAAGTTTTTTTCACTTTCAACACAACATTGGAATGCTTCTTCGGTGAGGAAGTTATGAATTGAATCAAAGATCTAGAGATATTTGGTTCTTTATATTTTCTATTCCAATATCCCTAATATACTACTAATCCTAAACTAAATTCTTGATAGGGGAAAAGCGATAAGAGAAAACAAAGAAAAGGAAGCTAATACACTAAGAAATGTGGATTGTTTTTTTAAGAATTACAAAATATATTAAATGATTGCAAGTATAGTCCTAAAAAATGATATCTAATAGTAGGTAAGATTAGGAAGGAAAAGAAAAATATAAGCCATGTAACAACTTCACTATTTCTCAAATTTACACAATTGTATTACACTATCAAATAAGGAATTAGATGCATTACATTCATCAATATAAATGTTAGAATACTATAAACATAAGATGATAATTAAATAAAAATACAAAGAAAAGAAGAACCAAGAATGTAGAGAAAGAGTTGTTCTTTATAGGAAATAGGTGGAAAAGGCCTAAGAACTAAATCACACACACCATAAATGAAGAAACGACAAGGTGATCCTTGTTGCAAAGAATATAAGGTCTAAAGTGACACAAAGATTTGATCTTGGAAGGAAATTGACTATTATGAAAGTGAACAACACATATGGAAGGGGATATACGATTTTAGGATATGGATTATAGTGAAAGGGATCTTAGATGATAAAAATTTGTATAGTAGTTTCATTACATGCGATATATTGTCATTCAAATCTGCAACAAATCCAAAACATTAGGGTGATTTCCATTACCATCGTCGTGCTCTCTTAGCTTAGTGGTAGCTCAACATTAATGCAAAATAACAACAATGAGTAGAAACAATCTACTACATGGAAGAGGTGGATGAACCAATTTACGTGGATGGTGTTGTGAAGAGAATGTGGCCAATAAAATGAGACCTTTGTTGATTATCTTTTTGAATTGAAGAAGGTATAAAAGGGAATACTACACCATAAATATACCCAAACAATGGATTGTAGGTCAACAAAGTTGTTGGTATATCAAGGAGCGGTGGTGGGTTTCGGTGGTTACTAACAATGTGCACAAGATGAAATATTATAACTAAAGTTAAGATAGGGTGGATTTAGATGATGGCTCGTGACTTCAAATGCCTTCATAAACATATATAGTATTTTTTGGTTTTAAATAGAACAATATAACTTAGATAATATTTTAAGGATCAAGCCAATACTTGGTGAGGACGTGCAGGGTGACCACATGATGTGGTGGAAAGGGAAAGAGAAATGGAAATGAAATCTAGTATAAAATTATTGTAATAGGAAGTATTATAGGGATGACATCATTATCATTCCATGATCTAAATCGAGGCAATAAAACATGGTATGGTCTAATAGAACTTAATATATTTTAGAGGTGAGCTAAGGCATTTCAATAATGTGCGGGCTACACAACATAGTTGACAATACATGGAAATAATAAAAATAACACTAAATATATAATATACAAACACAAGAAGTTTAGAAAGAGTCTTGAACTATAAAGGCATGAGGTTGAAAAAATGGCCAAAGGGGGAAATTTGGTTAACAATGCCTTGGTATGACACACCACCCATTGAGCTAAAATAGAAATGATCCACGTGTGATAGGGCTAATAGAATACTCATAATGAACATTAGGAATGGTAACCATCATTTTATTGTGTACATACTTTAAGTTCATATGTAAAGTCAAAGGGATGATGTAAATTTGGTGAATCCAAGTAACATGTTGAATGTGTTATTAGAAGGGACCAATAAAAACTATGTGGTAATCATCTTAGGTATAACTTGTAAAGGTGTTGTGATGCACCTAGGTAGCATTTACCATTGTCAACCAGATTTTTGAATTGTTTCTATTGTTCGGTGATATCTTGTGTGATATATCCTAGAGTACCATGAAGTGCCATAATGCAAAGGTTTCAATTATATCCACTAGCTACCATAATGATCATGATTATATTTTAAATTTCATGTGATCGAATGAATAAAGGTCTAGATGTTTCTTCATCATCAAGAGAAATCTATAAATCATTAAATGTGATCTTTGATGTGAACTATGATATATTTGTTGTCAAACTAATAATCTCATTGATAAGATGTGGGTTAGTCATACAAGTCTAAAAAGAAAGTACAATATGATAATTCAAATATATGTCATCACCCTTATGAGTCTTCATATGATTAGGTAATGGATCGATAAACACATTTAACATATAATTGGGTTGAGAAACCATTATGTTGGTAGGTGTGTCCAAGTATTGTATATAAATAACCTTGGTGTCAATTAGCCCTTGGATTTTTTTGTGTAATGTGAATAATCTATTGGTTAAATGTCCAATGCACCTATGGTATTCATAATACTACTTGCCATCAAATTTCACACTTATTGTACTAGACATATCGATTATAGTGGGAGGAGGAAAATCTACAAGATTACACTCTATGATTTTCTACAATATATTTTGAATAACTTATTCTAAATGAATCCATTATATTTTCAATTTGAAATTTAGACCTGTAGGTGGAGTTAGTTCTTCTACATTGATGATTTTGTAATCAAACTTATTTTTTTCATTCGGTTTGGCTTTGTAACATGGTTTCACTTGGAATTTATTTCCATTGGTTGAAGGTGTATTATTGTCGTATTTTATCATATTTTTGCAAAGATCTTGGTCTCATAGACCTTTAAATTTTGATATAGGTCCTCAAAGGATATAAAAGTAGAGAATATGAAATTTTATTTAATTTTTGGAATAAGGCTTGCAATGAGAACTTCCTATAATTCACCATCGTCAATGTGCGTAGGACCTCGAGAGAACACACAATCTTATAGTGTAAGATGTAAATTGAGACCCTTTCATTATATTTTGGGTTGACTTATATGATTTGGGAAAATTATATTCTTTGACCAATCTTAATAGAAAAATGTGAAAGGAAATTATTCCCGAGGTTTGAAATGGACATAAAAAAGCTAAAGGAAGGGTATATAACTAATTTAATGAATATGTTTTGAGATGGTGTGGGAAACACTTATTTAATAAGGTATTATTGCCGACATAGTCCATAGAAGAGGCCATAAAGACACAAATATGTTATTAGGGATAAATATTTCCATCATAGGAGGAGAAATTGAGTGGAGAAAACCTAAATGGTATTGGATAATTGAGGATCTCGGGGGCTAATATATTATTAACCATATAGAGCTTGTAGTGACTTATAATTTTATTTGTGTAAGAAGAGAAATATGAGTTTACATGTCTTGGAGTTGTTGCACATAAAAATTAGGAATGGGATGTGAAAAAATATTTGAAGTGTTAAGTACCATAGTACAAGCCATGTATTATGTAGGGAGCCATATGAAATGATCCCATAGTAGGCACATTAGATGCAAGAAAATATGGGCTAGAATAATGAGTTATAGCCCCTAAATGCGAAGGATAGCTTATAGAAGGTGGATTTGAATTTATTGAAGGTTCAATAGATATTTCCCCACCTTATATTTTTGTGAAGTTTGGTGTTTATGGGCATCGGGTTATAATGCCAAGACTCCATCAATGTTATTAGGTTTATCTTGAAGAACTCAATCAAATATATCAATTGGAAAATTAGGTTGGATTTGTTGGAAAATATGATCTTGGTTGTCATTAATTTTATATTGGTAACCCTCATGATTGACATGGCCTCAATGATAATAGTATCATTAGTGACATGCATTTTTATCATTATCATCAACATAAACAATGTTTCCTTCTTTTTTGTTACTAACAAAGCATAAATAGATGAATAAACATGTGTATTATGTAAAATTGTCATTTTAGGATGGTGTATAACTAATGACACTTGAATATTATTAATGATAGTCCCACTCAATCAAACATTATGATGAGTGGGAGTGTAAGACCTAGTTTTCTTATATGGCATAAGAAATAACCTTTTGAGTATGCAAAATAATGTAGAAGTGTTTTGATACAACCTTTAAAATAATAATAACATGCCTAAGGTCAACAAGATTCAATCAAAATATGAAACGCTAATAATGAGGAACAAGCTATAGATTGCATAGATTAATAGATAAAATGGTCTTACCAAAATGTAATATAAAAACTAGGGTTAATATAATTAAGATATTGCAATATGTTTAAGATATAGTTTTAGAATAGTAAATATAAAATCTTAGTCCTAAAATTATGTAAGAATGATATTTCACTCAACATAAATTTAAGAAAATCAGTAAGAGTAACTTAGGAGTCAAGATTTAGAACATATTGATGTCCCAAAAAGGTTTAGATCTGTATGATAGTGATATAAAATCAAATGAGAAGGTTGAGTCGAGCATCATAAACATGCATATGAAACCTAGGAGCTTGAAACTAGGTGCATGATAGGTTTTCTTGAGGGTGGATAGGTTCGCCTATAAAATGTGTCCCATAATTGATGAATATGTCCTCTGCTACTATGATATGTAATATATGGAACATCCCAACTTATTGTATACACATTGTTTTAGTGAAACCGATAATACTTGTATAAGTTATTGGATGTTGAATCGATTGCATTATGGCTCGTCGCATATCAAAGTGTTTGTGATGATTTAATAAGTTGTTAATGAATACATGGATATATATTTGTCAAAAGTTTAATTAATAATAGATAAGTTTTATATATATAATGTATGTATTGATATAGTGATAGATTAATAATTATGTTTTGTTTTTAAAAAGGTCAAGGACAATCGATTGCTTAGTAATGTTTATAAGTTTAATTTTTTCACATATGAATGGGTCTCGGGACCACCATGGCTAACAAGTTGGTTTGTATGGTTAGTATGGGTCATAGACCATTTGGCATAAACATTGGTTAATAAGGTTAATATGGTCATCGACCATCCAAGCATTGGGAAATTTGGTTGTTATGTGACATAAAAATTGTTTAAGTTTTGATGTGACAATATATTTGGCCACCATGTAAGTTTATTAAGTTTTAAAGCGCTAGTTTAGAGGGAGGTTTCTAGTAGTTGTATTGGCCACGACGTGGCTTTGGAATTTAAGAGGGAATTAATGATAGTCTGGTTCCTTGGGAACCGATAGCTTCTCCAAGAAGCTAACCATGCAAGTCGACTTCCTATCATTAGCATTGTTTTCATTGCATTTGGAATTTTCATTGTTTGGTTAGAGATCTCAACATGGAGCTGAGAAGGAGATTTTTATGGAGATATTCTTGGAATCCTATTTTTGGTCTATGCATGGAGAGTTTATTATTGTTCCTCTAGTTTCTATGGCATTTTTGGTTATTTAAATAAATTTGGAATGATTCAATGGTGTTTTTGGGAGCATTCAGTTGGAAGGATTTCAAAGAAATTAAAGGAAAACACGGGAACATTAAAGCATGGATTTCTTAATCACATTCCTTGTTGTTTTATTTCAAAATAATGAATACGTTTTTGGTTACATATATTTGATTTTAAAACGTGAAATGTGAATGCTTTAACTTGAAATATGGTTTTTAAAATGTGATAGTTGAATGTATTATGGTTTTCATTATTTTTGATCTTGATTAATGCATCAAACTTGGAAGATTTGATCACGAAATGTGTAAATGATTATTGGTGAGTTTATGAACCAAATACATGTGGGTTTGTTTTATATTTGATATCTAGGTTTGAGTTGGGAATATTTTTGGTATGTTCAAATGTTTGAAGGCTATATTCAACTTGTTGTGAGCTCTCTATTTTTATTGTTGTCTAACTCATAGTTATATAAGCTCTTATTGAGCTATGTTGTTATTACTATTTAAATTCAACCCTCCTTTGGTTTTGAGAACACCATTGTGATTCAACACTTAGAGATCTTGACTGTTTTGTGGGATTCTAGCTCATTACGAGCTCGATGATATCGTTGTTATTAAGTTCTTTAGAACACATATTTAACCGATTTCCCTCCCTCTTGAACATGATTGACTATGATAATCATTATGAACTTAAAGGTAATTACGTTTTGGTTTTTGTTATTATGAAATATAGAAAAGTTAAGAGGAAAGAGATAAAACATAGTGATTATGAATGTTGTGTGAGTTTTGCATTTGCATACATTTGAAATCAAGCTTGGACAATGTTTCAAAAACATTTTTATCTCTTCTTGAGTTAGCCATTATCATTAGCTCTAGTAGAGCATGATTTTCATGATTATCTCTCCCTTGAAAAATGTCTTTTTATGGGTTATCATTATGGATCTGGGGAAGAATATGTTTTGGGTTATAATTACTTTTGTGCTTTCATTTCATCTTGAACCTGGCCATATTTTTTTACTTTTGGCTCCTAACGAGCATGACTGTTAAGCATTTTTATGATCTAGTTTTGTTCTTGGTTTGTTAATGAAATTTCGACAAGTAATACGAATGATATAGTTTCCTACTGAGATCTAATGTTACTCTTCACCTTTTGCATAAGTTAATGGATTGAGTAATTAGGTGGAACTTAGAAATTTTTTCACTTGTTTCCTCATTTGATTAAAGTAAAATTAGGTATTTTTGGTTTGGTTATTTTTAAACAAAAATGGATATGGAATTAAGAAATAACATCTTATGTAGTATTGTTGTTTTATCTTGATCATAAGTGGTATTTTGGCTATTTCATATGATTGCAAAGGAAATAGAGGATCAATTTATAGATCCTATTAAAGCATAGATATTATATTTCTTATTGTTCATAACTCATCGAATCTTATTAAAACTTGGTTTTATGATTGAGAAACTAAAGAATGAGATAGAATTGTGGCTCTCCCTTAAGCATTGTTGATTGAATTAGTTTTATTAATCTTCTTCTTGAACATAACAAATATATATGATTGAAAAGTTCTTTTTGATATCTAGTTGTTATTGTTCTTTTTGTGGAATATAAATTGGTTGTAAAAAAAGAAAGGAGGAAATAAAAGATGTAGATATGAATATTATTGGCTAAGATAATTACCTTACCAAGTTGTTGGCATCATTCTATTTGTTAATTTTATACAAGTATAAGTATGAATTGTGGTTATTTATAATCTTGAAAGGAATGGAGGTTTAATTAAACATAGATTGACTTCTATTTAGTGAGTTGTTGTTTCTAATCTTGGATTATTGAAATAAAGGACAACTTTAATATGTTTTACTATCATCTAAATGTTAAGTTTAATCGGTTGGTTTCATTAGGTGAAAGTGAACATATTGTTTTTATATTAAGATAAAATAACATTTTAATATTTGTATGTGATAGTACTTTTATTATAAACTAGGAAGTTTATAATTATATCGTAGAGATTATGAATCAAGTTAACCATAACTTATTCAGTTATTTCATTATGAATACAACATGGAATATCAGTTTGCTAACTCATGTCAGCTCTTTGAACTAGCCCATATATTCTCTCTATCATACATTTTGCGAGAAAGGATAACACTATTGAAGTGATTGTTTGGATTGTTTATGATTGATTTAGGTCATATGTTATTCTTATATGAATCCAAAAAGGATTATTGTAAATAATTGTTAATGCAAATGAAATTCCTTCACATATTGTAAAGGGAAATTTTCCTTATTTTTTTTCGTTATTATTTGTATATCATTATTAATGAAAATAAAGGATTATCCTTATTTAAAAAAATATATATGACCTGGATAATTTGTGAGTTATCTTGTTGGATTTGAAAATAAGAATATAGTGTTATACAACTAATTATAAATAAATATGATTAATCTTATGATATGTATTAAATGTTGATTTCATTGATTTAATTGAAATGATCAAGTATATTGAATGACGACACATAGACAATAAGGATAACAATATAATGAAAATGAGTTAAAGTTATTATTGTACCTTATGGAATTAAATGAACTAATCATGACAAGCAATGTACTTAATGGAATAAAGACTATCCTTAACGAGTGAGTGTGGTGAAATAACTCAACACAGAATATGATTAGTAAACCTTCACTTATTAATGTAAACTATGTTGTATTAATGCGATAAGATGAACTAAATAAAGGTAGTAAATTGTTGAGTTATTATAACATTTTTTAAGAATCTAACATTGTGTATATATACGGGCTTTGAACATGTTGTAAAGAAAGACTTGGTTACTTCATCTATCAAAGATAACTTAAAGTATATAAGTAGCATAGGTGGCATGTCCCTTCATCTTTTTGTTAGCATCTTACTCGTGCCAACTATGGATGAATACGATAAGGGTAATCAGGATGTAATGATGAAAATCATTACATGGTCACTATCTTTCCCATATAGATCCTAAGATGGTACCAATAGGATCCTTTCAATTAGTAGGATGAACCATACACAAACTCTTCTTCACCAAAAGAAAATTATATTCTTAAATATTTAAAAAGAAATCTAGATAATTATATTGGGACGGTTGTGTGGCGGAAAGACAAGTTTCGTAGGCTAGTGTGCAGTCTCGAAACTAAGCTTTCAAAGCAATATTGGAAAACTTTGGCTCAAGTAATGTAAATGCTTACTACATTATCTATTCATCAGTACCCTAAATCAACAGATTTTAGATTTTGGATGGAAGATGTTTAAACATCTTTACGGTAGTCACTAAGGAGATGCATATGTTCTCAAAACCTATGTAGGGTTTAACCAATTATACATAGTATAAACAATCAGTATACAATGATCAAGGGAGATCAAGAAGATCTATTAGACACAACTATACATGGTTAATGTATTTTATCAAAATGGATTATGAACAATTTAATAATGTTGCATTATTTAGCAAAGAACCTAATTGATAATTTTAAACAATGAAATCTTGTTAATTGAACTTAAGAGGTTTGTTTAAAAAATACCTTAATTTGTATGAATCGTAACATGGGTATTACAATTTGATATTAGAGTTAAAGTTTATCATGTCTTGGACTTAATGGGTTCATAACATTAACATACATCTTATCCTTTTATTAATAGGTGGTGGTAAGAAGAAGGGTGAAGCGTGATGATGAAGGGTGGTGATGACAAAAAAGATGAAGTCAAGCACAAAAAGCCTCTCCTAGGCAAGTCACACTTTTGGAATGAATGGGTTTAAGCTGCAATGGGAATATTGGTAGTGGCGGGGAAGGCGGGAATTTCTTACTCCGCTTGCAGGTACTTTTACCATGAAGTCAAAGTCACTTAAGCTACAATGGGAATATTAGAGGCTTATTAACTAGACAGAATTTTTACCTACCTTACGGGGTAAAAATTCCCATTATAAAATAAAGAAAAATCACTTAAAGCATTGATGGGAATTTTTTGTCTGCCTAAGAGCTAACTTTTCCCACCAAAGAGGTTTATTCACCCATGCAAGTCACACTTTATCAAAGGAAGCTATTTTTAATACAAGTCACACTTTTTGGGAGATGTTTTAATTTGCCAGTGGGAATTTTGGCAAGTGGTAGGCAGGCAAGAATTTCTTACCTGCCTTGCAAGGTAAAAATTCTCATTATGAAAGTCAAATAACTTAAGTGGAAGAGGGGATTTTTGGAGCTGCAGTGCAGGGTGGAAATTCCCATCAAGTTGACTTCTTATTTTTAGCAATTCCTCTTGCCAAAAAGTGTGACCCACCTTGGGTGAATAACAATGCATTTAATAATATTTATTAATGGTTTATTCACCCAATTTTGGTGCCATAAATAGAAGGAAAGTCAATGCAAGTGGAAGAGCTAAGGAGAAGTCAAGGATGCATGCTAAAAATAAATAAAATAAATTTATTTAAAAGCAACCAACAACATGCATAATTGGGTGCCATAATAAAGAAACAATTAATTATTTTTGCTAAGGATTGCAAGCCAGACAGGTTTTGGCACCAAGGAAAGGAGGTTTTTACATTAAAAGGTGTTTTTCATTGCCATGGAGCTTCAAGGTTTGGTGCCTAGGGTTGGAATGGCTTAATTCTTGTTATGATAATTATATGCATGTTGGTATAAGTGCTCTAGTGAATTAAATAATATTCTTTCCTTATTTGTATGCAAGCAAAGCCTCAAATTTTAGGGCAGCAGGATTTATATGCAGATTTTGGTGATAAAAATCAAGTATTCATGCCCTGGACTCCATCTTTGTCTGAATTAATTGCAGGTATTCATCACAGGTGCTCATATAAGTAAAAGGGAGTTCAAATCAATATCAGGTACATTGAATATATCTTTCTAATCTGAAGAAATTTTTAGATCTACACAAATTGATCCAATTGCAAGGGATTCCAACATAATTAAAAGAAAAAGAGCTCAGAAAAAGATTGTTCCAGCCATGATGAAGCATGATGAAAGAAAAGGATCAACAGAATCATGCATAGCTTCTAGATTTTCTGAAGTCAATGATACAGACATAGGCCCTGAACCTATCATTAATTTAATTGACAGATCCAGATCTCATAATTGCAAAGGCTTCCGCAAAAATTCATCCTCTTGTTTCTAACGCAGCCCGTGTAGAAGTCAGTGCATGGAAAATTCCTTCCAGGATCTTGTGCATGTGCTCCCAATCTTCCAATTGAAGCCTTCATTGAATTTACTTGTATTTACATTCACCCAGAGTGCTTTCTAGAATTTAAAATTGCTCATATGCAATTAAAAATAAAAATGATGAGTTTTGTCTAAATTATTTATGGCAAACATTGCACTGGTGCATGTACTGGAGAAGAACTACAAAAGCTTCAAGGATAAGAGGGAAGACAAGTCAAAGGCAATACCCATAAGCAAATCACAGTTAGTTGCTTCCAGATCCAGTTTGGTGAGAATCAAAGGCAAAAGAGTCAATCGCATGCAGAATATGGAAAAAGAACAAGAGTGGAAATGTTCCAGCTTTATTCTAATTTCTTTTCCTCTTTCTTCTTCTTTCTCTTATTTTATCCAACAAAGTAATTCAAAAATCAATTAAGTTATAAAACTAAGTGATTGGTTTAAAATTCGTTACTTGAAGAAGTCAACTACTTGAAAATAGGTGGCGAGACATGCAAATTGGAAGGTTCTATTTTTAGTTATAAATCATGCATGTCATGCAAAGAAGAATTCTAGGAGAAATATTGCCGGTTGTTTCTGTACAACTTCCGCAAGTTCTAGTTTAGTTGTAGTTTCTCATTTGTAATTTCCCCTCCATACACTATAAATGGAAGAAGAACCTATGGGTTAAAGGATCAAAATTGGTAATTAGCATTCTTGTGTTCCAGACTTTGAGCTGAAACCCTTTATAGCTTTCGGAAAGCTCAAGAATAGATAGGAGGTAGATTTCCAGAGAATTTTGTGTTAACGATGTATTTGTTTCTTATATATTTTTAGATCTTTGCATAAACTTTGTGTTATCTTAGATCTAGATGTGAAACTCTCCTTTGGTTTAAATTCTCGCATTTCAAGATCTATTTGTTTCGTGTATGTGCATGTGACCAACTCTTTCAACTATTGGTTAGGTTGCACATCTCCTTTCCTTTCTTCTCGTATTTAATTATTTCCCTTTCATGCACATATTTCTGACCACTTACTTGCTTCAAAATCACCTAGTTATGGGTCATGAGTTACACGGTTAAAGTAACACCAATGAGATAGATACTAGGAAATATAAATCTTACATAGGAGCCTCACCAGTAAATGAGGGAGATTTATCTCATGATACGCCTAGGTTTTTAGCATGTGCAAAAATCTATCCAATAGAATATTTTCATCAACACTAGTCACCTCAAATCTATTTTAATAAGAAAATGTTTGCTTTTAAGAACTTACCTCAAGGTAAAATGGGTGTTGAAGAGTATTGGGAACATTTTTCTAAGTTGTTAAAATATGTTCTCTAATACCAAAATGATGACTTTTTTTAGATCCGGAAGTTTATTATGAGATTAAACCTAAACATAAGAGGTAAGGTAGATTTTCATGGACCATCTACTATGGAAATAATGCTTGAAAAAGACCATAAGGCAAGAATAGAAATTTTAGACAATTTCAACCTTTAGGAATGAGAAACACAAGAGAAGCATTAGCTCACATGCACCATTATCTCCTAGAAGAACTTGGTGGAAGAAAGTGGGCAACAAAATGAATACTGTAAAGAATAATACAACTGTTAAACATGTTGTAAATATAAGAAAGAATGATCAGAACAATGTTGCTTATGGAAAATGTAAATTTGAGAGGAAAGGGCCTACTGGGGGATGTTTTACATGTGGTGGTGAGTATTATGCAAACTAATGTTCCCAAAAAGAGTCAAGGGAAAATATAATAGAAAAGAATTCATGTTGCAATGGATAATCATCAATCTGAGAAACAGGTTATCCCAATAGAAGTGTTAGGTAAGCTTTATGTTGTTAGCATAGTCTACGTACTCAATTTTTATTATTAGACTAGTTCTTATCTATTCCATTATTCTCTCCTTCTTGTTTGTAACTTCTCCATCCATTTAGGGGTTCTTGTTTATTCACGTACCTATAAATATTGTACGTGGTTCCTTTGTTTAGTAGAATAATAAGAGATAACAAATCTCTATTCTCTCTCCTTTATTTATGCCTCACACTTTGGTATCAGAGCACCAAATTCTCTTGCCTGTGCGTGGAAGAATTGTAGAGGATCATATCGGCATCTGTATTTTTTAAAACCACTCAAGCGTGGGAATGAGATGAATGGTCAAAACTTCTGTGTGGTACCAATATCAGCACACCTGGTCATTTGAAAGCATGCGTGGAAAAAAAAAAATTGTTTTCTCTTGCTAAATATAAAAACTCTTTTGATGCATGGTGATTGGAGCCTTCATTCTCGCATGCATGGAGAGGAGATGCGTGGTAATATTTTTGTGTAAAGGGAGAATATTTGTCTCTTTTGTTGCGTGGAGTTCCTCCTCAGAACTCCGCAAGCAAATAACGTGGAGCTCAATTAAAAAAAAAAAAAATTGTTGATGTGGAGCAGCGTGGAAAACAACACATGGGTGGAAGAAAATCACTCTTCTATGTGGAGACAAGGAGTCTTCTTTAGCTATGTTAAAATTATATTGGTGCGTGAAGCTTTTATGCCTACATGAAGACAAATAAGTCTTCTACACCTGCGTAAACTTGACTGGTAGACAAGCCTCGCAATTTTCCTATACGTGAAGAAAGGAGATATTGCGTGGAAAGCATTAAAGCTGCATGAAAAGGACAAGATTTTCTTTGTGTGAAAAGGTGATTCTTCTCTACATAAACTCCATCCATCACTGCATGAAACACAGAAGAGAAGAGAATTTGGCTTTATGAAAGCCTAAAAGTCTCTTATAATAATTAAAAATTACCCGATGAAGAAACTTAGAGTCTCTCAAAGAGACGTTGAATGTCAAGCGTAAACAAAACAATCGAGACTATTGAAAGCTGCAACGTTAACTCGCCAGCCAGAGAACACCATGAAGAAGCTTCTGAGAGCTCTAGGTTCTACTTTTCTTTGCTAAACGAGCTTCAGAACACCGACAATCTAGTCTTCGACGAGGACTTCTTGAATATTTTCTTTTCGACTTCAACTACCAAGCAAAGTGAGTTCAGGAAGAGTTACAAGCTGGGTATAACGCTGATTGTGAAGACAAAGAAGAATGCCCCACCTAGTGTCATCGTCACTCAACAAATGAGTATCGAGAGCATCTACAAACCAGTACTTCTCATCAGTGAGTAAAAGTTGTAATAACTCTTGAATAAATAAATTTTTAAAAAAATTATTACGATGTTTGCTTGAAGTTACTTGTTTTCGAAGCTCAGTTACTTAAAGGGTCCAATTTTGTGGCCTAGAAAACAAAAATGAGGACAATCCTTTAGTTTGAAGGATTATGGGGCATCGTGACCAGATCTGTGACTACTCCCATAGCCCCTAATGAATTAATAAAGTATGAAATGGCTAGTGCTAAAGCCTTGATGTTGATAATGCTTAGTATCAGTGACAATGTGCAAACGCATGTTTGAAATGTGGAGAAACCAAAGGAGGCCTAGGACAAGTTGGCAACAATTTATGAAGCCAAAAATCGACTAAGATCCTCCATCTTTAGTCAAAGTTGCACACCCTCTCTATGGGGTCAGATGAGAAAGTTGAGGAGTTCTTACGTTGCGTGGCTGAGCTGCGATCGGAGTTATTAGTGCTCGGTGAAACGGTGGATGAAAAACTTCTCGTACCAATCACCTTGAGAGCACTCCCTTCTCAATTCCAAGTGTTTGTTACGACACTGAATGTATCTAAACAAATAGTGGCATTCAAAGAACTTGTGAATTTTCTGTAGCAAGAAGAGGCCATCAATTCATCCCAAGAGGAGACTCAGGATAAAGCCCTATTCTCAAAGCCATACCATGGCCAAAAGAATCAAAAGGGTCCCCAGAGAAGCCAAATCAAGCACAACCAAAAAACAAGCAGAAAGATCAAAATTCAAAGAGGTGGTGTCACATTTGCATATCCAACACTCATGACACAAATCATTATTGGTACAATAGCTTGAAACAAGGGTCTTCAAGTCAAACAAGCACATCAGGGTGCGAAGATTTTCAAAATTCCAAATGACGTCCCCACTAGAGAAATCACAAGGGACATCTCGCAGCCCAACAAGATAATGAATCTGATGAGGAGACCTCAGAAGGAGCCCATTCTAGTAAGAACCTTGTGCTCGTCTCTCAGACTTCACATCCCATGAAGAGAGTCACCGATAGACTCGGTGTAAGTAAGCACATGTCAGGTGACAAGGAGCTATTTGATTCACTAGACGAACAACCCACTGGTGATTGGGTTCGGATAGCCGATGACAAAGAGTATGTTGCAGAAGGAATAGGAAGAGTCACCATTCCTCTGGGACCATGAAAATGTATGCTCACAAAGGTACTATATGTTCCTAAATTGACTGGCAACCTCTGTTAGTGACTCAGCTATTGAATCATCACCTGAAGGTAGAATTTCTTGTCCAAAATGGCATCAAATCATATTTAATCTTGTGACAAGGTAAGATTATTGCTAGAGCATTTCTAAAAGATAAATTATTTGCTTTAGATACTATTTCATCTTCTACAATAGCTTTATCTGCATCAACAATACAATCTACTGCACTCTAGCATTTTAGATATGGACACTTGTCGACTAGTTCATTGCATCAGATGAGTTCAAAAGAAATGGTTCATGGACTACCCAAATTTTCCAGTTCCTTACCTTTGCCCTAGTTTTCTTACAGGAAAACAACAAAGGAATTCATTTCAGCAAGCACCTTCCATGCCAAGAAGCATCTGGAGGTAGTTCATACCGATCTGAATGGCCCTCTTCCTACTTTGTTTTCAGGATACAATTACTTCCAACTGTTTGTGGATGACCACTCCAGAAGATGTCGGTGTTTTTCTGAAGAAGAAAAGTGAGGCTCTTCAACATTTCCAGAACTTCTATCATTGTGTTGTGAAAGAGACCGGACAACCACTTCTTCTACTTCACTTAGATCGAGGGGGGGAATTCACATCAAATAAGTTCTTGGCATTCCTGAACCAACAAGGCATTAAAAAGAACCTGATTGCTCCCTACACACCTCAAGTAAAATGGCATTTTGAACAACAAAGTCGCACATGTGATGGAGATGGCTCACGCATGCTAACAACAACAAAGCTAGAGGAACACTATTGGGCTGAAGCAATACAGCATAGCTATATATCTTCTCAATAGGGCACCAAAAAATATTCTACAAAATAAAATGCCAAAAGAGGTATGGAGTGGTAGAAAGCCATTAATTTCTCATTTGTGAGTATTTGGCTGCACAACATACATTTATGTCCTAGCTTAGAAGAGAAAGAAGGTTGAGCCAAAGACACTCCCATGTATCCTACTTGGCTACAACACTACCTCGAAGGCATATCGTCTCATGGATCTTGAGACAAAGAAAATATACGAGAGTCGGGATGTGGTTTGTGACGAGTCATCCTTTGACTCTGTAGTGACATCAGAAGATCCATTACTTACCACCTCTTACTGACTAGTCTCTGAATCAGATGAATAACCAAAGGAGACAACTCAGAGATAATAAATGCTGTCAAGAGAGATATTTGTTGACCTTGGAGAATTGGAGAATCTGACTCCACATCAATCCACACGGCAACGAAACAGTTCTTCTCAAAAGTAGCCAAGTTCTTGTCCAAAGTGGGTACAAAGCACCATCAAGGACTCACATTTGCAAAAACTCCCAGATACATCATCTGGAGTCAAAATAAGGAGTCAAACAAGAAATGAGGTAAAATTTACACTCATGAGTTCACTAATTAATAGCTCCGAGCCAGAAAATGTTCATGAAGCACTTAATCAACCTCAGTGGAAGGAAGCCATGGATACAGAATATGACTCACTTATGAAAAATCAAACATGGGAACTTGTCGATTTGCCTACAGGAAAGAAACCCATAGGCTACAAATGGGTTTTCAAGACAAAATATAAGGCAGACGGATCCATCGACAAACATAAAGCACGTCTTGTAGCAAAAGGATATACTCAGAAAGAGGGCATTGACTATGAAGAAACCTTTGCACCCACTGCGAAGATCAAGACCATCAGAATTGTTTGTGCACTGACAAAGACAAAAAGGATGGAGACTTCAATAGATGGACGTCAAGAGTGCTTTCCTAAATGGTGATCTGAAAGAAGAAGTGTACATAACCCAACCTGAAGGATTTGTTGATGAAGAGAATCCTAAGAAGGTATGTCGTCTTATCAAATCACTGTATAGACTGAAACAAGCTCCAAGGACATGGTATATCAAGATTGATGATCACCTTTTACAGCATGAGTTCACTCATAGCCACTCGATTCAAATTTATATATAAAGAAGGTAGGCAAGGAAATTGTCATTCTTGTTGTATATGTATATGATCTTATGATCACTAACATTTTAGAAGATCAGGTTGATATTATGACGAATGATCTCAAAAGAACCTTTGACATGAAAAATTTGGGACTACTACACATTTGCCTTGACTTGGAAATATGGAAAAAGGATCATCACATTTTTTTCTCCCAGATAAAGTACGCCAAGACACTCTTGGAAAAGTACAGAATGTCGATTGTAAACCTATATCCACTCCCATGGAGAAAGACTTACAACTTTCAAGATTCCAAGATTCACCTCAAGTAGATGCTACTCTCTATAAGAAAGTTATTGGAGGGCTCATCTACTTGACATATACCAGACCAAATCTATGCTTTGTCGTCAGTTATCTTTCCAGGTTCATGCAGGAGCCAAAGCAATGTCATTGGACATCAACAAAGCATGTATTGAGATATGTCCAAGGAACATTTGATTATGGTATGGAATATAAGAAGAATGATCAATTCTTCTTACAGGGATATGTCGACTTGGACCACATTGGATCTATTGATGACAGGAAGTCAACTACATGATACATTTTTCATCTTGGATCTAGTCCCATCTCATGGATAAGCAAGAAACAAAATGTTGTTTCTATTTCATCCACAGAGGCAGAATATTGTGCTGCACGAGGAGTTGTGTGTGAAGTGATATGGTTACGTCACATTTTGGATGACATGGGAATTCTGAAAAATAGTCACATGTTCTCTATTGTGATAATCAAAGTGTGTTGAAGGTTGTGCAAAATCCAAGTATTTCATGAACAAACAAAACATATTTAAATTGACTATCATTTCATTCGAGAACACATCTTGAACCATCATATTCAGCTCCAGTATTGTCCTACAGAAGCACAAGTAGCTGATATTATCACCAAGGCTTTTGGAAAAGTTAAATTTGATCTCTTCAGAGGTCACATTTGTAAGAATAATGTAATAAGGGGGGAATGTTAGCATAGTCTACGTACTTAATTTTTGTTACTAGACTAGTTCTTATCTATTCCATTATTCTTTCCTTCTTGTTTGTAACTTCTCCATCCATTCAGGGGGTTCTATTTTATTCACGTACCTATAAATATTGTATGTGGTTCCTTTGTTTAGTAGAACATTAAGAGATAACAAATCTCTATTCTCTCTCCTTTATTTCTACCTCGCATATGTTATCCTGTTACTCGTTTTGTTTGACATCGGGTACTGAGTGCTTTATTTCAATTAAGTTAGTTGGTAAATTATCTAATAAATTTGCATTTATAAAAACTTATGGATTGTACAATATGGGAATGATGTTATTCATACAATATACCAATGTTTTTTTAAGGAAACATTGGAATTACCTAGTTTTACCACTGCACTTGACCTTTATGTGACTCATTTAAGGTCTTATGACATCATAATAGGATTAAATTAATTGTCCAAACATAAGGAAAAAGTAGAATGCTTTGAAAAATGAATAGAAATTCTTGATGACATGCAGAAAAACAATAAGCATTCAAGGCATTAAGAGAAATTTTTAAGTTATACCAATATCTACAATGTAGCTTGAGAAATCTAAAAACAAAGGATGCATGATGTATGCAATGAAAATTTCAGATTTTAGTGAGGAAGCTAAGACTTTCTTGGAATATTTTCCACTTTTACGAGAGTTTAAGGATGTCTTTTGGAAGAATTACTTGGACTTCCTCCTAAAGGAAAGTTTGATTTTACAATTGATAGTAAACATGGAATAAAACATATATCAAAAACACCTTATAGAATAACAACATGGTTAGTTGAACTAAAATCACATTTACATGAAATTTTGTTAAAAGGTTTGATCTGACCTAGTGTGTCTCCTTGGGGAGCATCGATCATTTTTGTTAAAAATAAAGATGGAACGTTAAGGTTATGCATTGATTTGCATGCATAAAGCAACAATAAATAATAGATATCCTTTGCTAGGGTTTGATGATTTTTTTATCGGATGAGAGATGCATCTATTTATTCAAAGATTGATTTATGATCTAGTTATCATCAACTAAGGATAAAGGATGAAGATCTTCATAAAATATCAATCATTTAACACGATATAACATTATGAGTTTACTATTTTACCATTCAAACTCACTAACACACTTACTACATTTATGAACCTTATGAATAATATTTTTCAATAATACTTAGACAAGTGTGTTCTAGTTTTTCTTGATGATATTTTAATTTATTCAATGAATCTTAAGGAACACAATGAGCACTTAATAATAATGTTAGAAGTGTTGAGAAAGAGGAGAATTTATATAAAGATTCAAAATATTCTTTTCATCAAAACGAAGTACAAAATCTTTGCCACATTATAAACAAATATGGGATTTCAATTAACCTATTGAAAATCAAGGCTATAACTAATTGACCATCACCTAAAAACATATGTGAGGTAAGAATTTTTAGGGGACTAGGGCTAGTTATTATAGAAAAATTGTAAAATACTTTTCAAAAGTGGTTGGACCAATTCACGACCAATTACTTCATTGCAGAAAAAGGATAAAATTTTTGTATGGACTGATAAATGTGAAAATACATTTAATTTGTTGAAAGAAAAACTTACAACAACACCTATATTAAAGGTTAGATCCTAATGGAATATTTACCGTGGTAATTAATGCCTCAGGTGAAGGTTTAAGAGGAATACTTATTCAAAATGATCATGTAATTACTTATGAGAGTAGAAAACTAAAGGTGCATGAGTAGAACTATGCTCCCCATGACTTAGAACTTGCTGCCATAGTTCATGCCTTACAAATTTGGAGGCATTACTTGCTAGGAAAGCCATTTGAACTGAAAATAGACCATTTGGGGTTGAAATACATTTTTACGCAACCCAATTTGAACACAAGACAACATAGGTGGTTGGAATTTCTATCCCAATATGAATTTAATATTAGTTACATCAAAGGAAAGGAAAATAAAAGTGGTGATGCACTTTGAGTTGCATGAAGCATATTTTCGCTTTATTGTGACCCTCAAAACATAGTTTAAGGAAGAAGTTAGGAAACAACTTCAAACTAATTTGTACTATCAACATGTGAAAATTGTGGAAGGAGCGTATCAAATGATAGGATATACAAAGCATAGAGTATGACAACAAAGTAAATATACCCTTGGGAAATGATCTTAGAAAGTGAAATTGATGATGCATCGTATTCCAAGCATCTAAAGGTAATAAAATGTTGTTGACTAATATGGAAGTACAAGTTAAGTTCATTTATGAGTGATTGAAAGAAGTTATTGATAGGTAAAAAAGTTTTGTTGATTTAAACAAAGTTGACAGAAAATTTGAGCAAGGAGATAAGGTATTTTTAGGGTAAAACCCAAAAGAGATCTATTTCATTTGGAAAGGATGCCAAATTGTCACCTAGATATGTGGGACCTTTTGAAATCCTAGAAGTGATAAGTCTAGTGGGCTTACAGATTAGCATTACCTCCCGCATTGTCCAAGATGCATAATGTTTTCATATATCTTTACTTAAAAATATGTTTATGATATAACACACGACATGAATTAGAACTCATTACAGTTCAAGACCCAAGAATCATCGTGGTTGAACCAATAAGAGTGCTAGGAACTTCAAGTTGCGTCTCAAAAATCATGAAATTGCACAATATAAGGTCAATGGGACCGATATTATGAGAACAACACAACTTGGGAGAACATGGATGAAATGAAAACTACTTTGCCTTTCTTTTATTGAACAAAACAATTATTTAGATGATTTGTTCTAGATTTTTTAAATACTATTTGATACTTATTATGATTGAATGACAATTTAAGCTATATCATTGACTATTTGGAAATAACTTGCTCTTATAACGTTGATTACAACCGAGTTAAGAAACTATTATTGGATGAAATTCTAAAAAATTCAAATAATGAGAAAATGAATTGTTTTTCTTTTTTGTTGATTTTGAGGTTGCTTACAATTAACATGATTATGAATGTTAAATTTAAATCATCGGGATGATGATTCTCTTAAGAGGGAAGTATGTAACATCCTTAGTGTAACTTATTGTATACACATTGTCATAGAAATGTCGTTTTGATAATATTATGGCTCGTCACATATCGAAGTGTTTGTGATGATATATTAAGTTATTAATGAATACATGGATATATGTTTGTCGATAATTTAATTAATAATAGATAAGTATATATATATATAGTATATATAAATTGTATATATATATATATATATATATATATATATATATATATATATGTATGTATGTAATATGTAATATACTATATGTATATGTATTGATATAATGATAGCTTAATAATTATGTTTTGTTTATAAAAGGTCAAGGAACACTAATTGCTTAGTAATGTGTATAAGTTTAATTTGGCATATGAATGGGTTTTGAGACCACCATGGCTAACATGTTGGTTTGTTTGGTTAATATGGGTCATACACCACCATTGGCATAAACATTGGTTAATAAGGTTAATATGGTCACCGATCATCCGATCATTGGGAAATTTAGTTAATTATGTGGCATAAACATTGTTTAAGTTTTTATGTGGCAATATATTTGTCATATGCAAGTTTATTAAATTTTAAACTATAAATTTAGAGGGAGGTTTTTGTGGTTTTATGGGCCATGACATGACACTAACATTTATGAGGGAATTAACGATAGTCTGGTTCCTTGGGAACATGTAGCTTCTCCAATAAGCTAACCATGTAAGTCTACTTCCCCCCATTCACATTGTTTGTATTGTATTTGGAATTTTTTATTTGGTTTTAGAGCTCGACATGGAGTTGGGCAAGGAGATTTTTATGGAGATATTATTGGAATCCTATTTTAGGTTTTTACTTGCATCGAAGTTTATTATTGTTTCTATGGTTTTATGGCATTTATGTTATTTAAAATACCTGGAAGGATTCAATGGTGTTTTTGGGAGCATTCGGCTGAAGGATTTCAAGGAAATTAAAGGCAAAACAGGAAGATGCATGATTTCTTACTCACACATTCTTGCTATTTTATTTTGAAATAATAAAGACATTTTTGGTTACATATATTTAGTTATAAAACTAGAAATGTGAATGCTTTAGCTTGAAATTTGGATTTTAAAATGTTATAGTTGAATGTATTATGGTTTTGGTTATTTTGGGTTTTGATTTATACATCAAACTTAGAAAATATTGTGGGAATATTTGACCACGAAATGGGTAAATGATTATTGTTGAGTTTGGAACTAAATACATGTGGGATTTTGTTTTGTATTCAATATTTGAGTTTGAGTTTTGTATATTTTTGTTTGTTCAAATGATCAAGGCTATATTCACTTGGTGTGAGTTTGTCGTTTTTATTGTTGTCCAACTCGTAGTTGTATAAGCTCTTATTGAGCTATGATATTATTACTAATTAAATTCAACCCTCCTTTAGTTTTGAGAACACCATCTTGATTCAGCTCTTAGAGAGATTTGGGTTTTGCTTTGTGGTATTTTAGTTCATTATGAGCTTTCTTTGATATCGGTGTTATTAAGTTCTTTGTAACAATAATTTTTCCTATTTTTCCCTCTTTCAACATAATTAAGCCTCTGTGATAATCATTATGAACTTAAAGGTAATTATGTTTTGGATATTTTTATTATGAAATATGGAAAAGTTAAGAGGAAAGAGATAAAACGTAGGGATTATGAATGTTGTGTGAGTTTTGTATTATTTTGCATACATTTAAAATCAAACTTGGACAATGTTTAAAGAATATTGTTAGCTCTTATCGAGCTAGATGTTATCATTAGCTTAGTAGATAATGATTGCCATGATTCTCTCTCTCCCTTGAAAAATGTCTTGCCATGGGTTATCACAAAGAATCTAGGGATGAATACGTTATGGGTTATGAGTTATTTTTGGGGTTTTAGTTCATCTTGAACTTTCGATAGTTTTTTTTCTTTTGGCTCTTAACGAGCATGATTTTAAAACTTGTTTATGATATGGTTTTGATTTGGTTCATTAATGAAATATAGACAAGTAATAAGAACGGAATAGTTGTTTATTGAGTTGTAATGTTATTCTTCACCTTTTATACATTAATGGATTGAATAATTGGGTGGAACTTGGAAATGATTTCACTTGTTGCCTAATTTGATTAAAGTAAAAGTATATATTTTTGGTTTGGTTAATTTCTAAAAAAAAAATGGATATGGAATTAAGAAATAACATCTTATGGAGTATCGGTGGTTTATCTTGATTCACGAGTGGTAGTTTGGTTATTTTGTATGATAGTAATAGGAAATAGAGAATTAATTTATAATTCTTATTAAAACATTAATATTATCATTATTTCATTGTTCATAACTTCATGAATCTTCATTAAAACTTAATTTTTTGATTGAGAAACTAATGAATGAGATAGAGTTGTGGCTCTCCCTTGAACATTGTTGATTGAGTTAGTTTTATCAATCTTCTTTTTGAACATGAAAATATATATGATTGAAAATTTTTTCGATATATAGTCTTTTATTATTCTTTTTCGGAATATAAATTATTTGTAAACAAAATAAAGAAGGAATTGAAATATATGCATATGAACTCTATTGGTTAGAACTACCTTACCAAGTTGTTTTCATCATTTTGTTTATTAAGTTTATAGAAGTATAAGTATGATTTGTGGTTATTTATAATCTTGAAAGGAATGAAGGTTTAATTAAACATGGATTGACTTCTATTTATAGTGAGTTGTTATTTCTTATCTTGGATTATTGATATGAAGGAGAAATTTAATGTCTTATTATCATATAAATGCTAAGTTTAATCAGTTGGTTTCATGTGTGAAAGTGAACATACTATTTTTATATTAAGATGAAGTAACATTTTTATATGTGTATCTAATAGTAATTTTATTATAAAGTAGGAAGTTTATAATTATATCGCAGTGATTACGAATCAAGTTAACCTCGACTTATTCAGCTTATTTCATTATGATTACAATATGGAATATGAGTTTGTGAAATCATGTCAGTTCTTTGAATTGACCCATATATTCTCTCTCCTATAGTTTGCGTAAAAGGATGACACTCTTAAAGTTTACGTTTGTATTGTTTATGATTGATTTACGTCATATGATATTTTAATATGAATCTAGAAAGGATTATTGTAGATAATTGTTAATGTGAATGAAATGCCTTCGCATATTGTAAAGGGAATTTTACCCAATGTATTATTTTTGATGATTTGTATATCATTATTAATAAAAATAAATAATTATCCTTATTTAAAACAAAATATATGACTTGATTGATTTGTGACTTATCTTGTTGGATATGAAAATAAGAATATGTTGTTATATAACTAATTATAAATAAAGATGATTAATCTTATGATATGTATTAACTGATGATTTCATTGATCAAATTGAAATGATAAAGTATACTAAATGAACACAAATAATAAAGATAATAATATAATGAAAATGAGTTAAATTTATTTTTGTACCTTATGGAATTAAATGAACTAATAATGACAAACAATGTACTTAATAAAACAAAGATTGTCCTTAATAAGTGAATGTGATGAAATAACTCGATGCGGAATATGATTATTAAACCTTTACTTATCAATGTAAACTATGTTGTATTAATATGATAAGAGAAAATAAATAAAGATAGTAATTTTTTGAGTTACTATAACCCTCTTTTAAGAATCTAACACCGTGTATATATACCTTTTCAACGTGTCAGTAAAGAAAGAATTAGTTACTTCATCTATCAAAGATAACTTAAAGTATATAAGAAGCATAGGTGTTATGTCCCTTCGTCTTATCGTTAACATCCCGCCGTGCCAACTCGGGATGGCTATGGGAAGGGTAGTGAGGAAGCAATGATGAAAATCATTACGTGGTCATTATCTTTCCTATAGGGATCCTAATATGGTACCAATAGGATCCTTTCGATTAATAGAGTGAGTCAAACATGGGATCTTCTTCATCAAAACTAAATTATTTTCTTAAACAACAAAAATAAATCCAAATAAATATATTGATATGGTTTGTGTGGTGGTAGAAGACAAGTTTCATAGGGTAGTGTGTGATTTTGAAACTAAGCTTGCAAATTAATTCTAGAAAACTTAGGCCAAAATAATGTAATTGTTGACTAAATTGTTTATTCACTAATCCCCTAAATCAACAAATTGTCGGGAACTAGATGGAAGATGCATAAATATCTTCTTGGTAGGCACTAAGGAGATGCACAGGTTCTCATAACCTATAAAAGGTTTAACCAAGTATACATAGTATACACACTCATATAGAGTGATCAAGGGAGATCGGGAAGATCTAGTAGACCCTTACAGTTACACATGGTTATTGTATGTTATCAAGATGGATTATGAACAATTTAATAATGTTGGATTATTTAGCAGCAAGCTAATTAATAATGTTAAACATTGAAAGCATTAATTGAACTTAAGGGGTTTGTTTTAAAAAAATCCCTTAATTTGGATGAATCATAACATGAGTATTACAATATACCTATAGCACTGCTTTTCACCTATGTCTATAAATGTGTTTTCATTACCTACATATTTGTGATGAATCATTTGGACATGTATGTGACTTATTTTATCTTCCTCCCTTATTGATTTACAAGAGTGTATTTTATCACATGTGTTAGAATGATCTCAATGTGCCCTTACTGATATGATGAGTACTACACTACATACCAATATGCCAAAGTGGGATCAAGCCACACATATTTATCCAAGGCCTGTTGTGGATTGAGGGTTAGAAAATGTAAATAAATATGTAGCCCTAATTCAACCCTCAAAATGGCAATGATGTTTGGCTCGATTTTAGTACATAGATGTGATCTAGCGACATAATGATAGATGTGTTCATATTAGAATAATGTTGTTGGAATATTCTCTAAGAGATAAGATACTTCAATGTTTGGCTTGGTATCCTTCTTAGAGGTGCTTTTGATATGTCATCCCTAAATATCCATATTAGGTATGGCTTTATGCATTTATATAGGAAAATTGATTCAAAAAGGTTTCTCACTCAATCGATCCTAAGATTTGTAGTCACAAAATCATGCAATTACTACTATAATTATAACAATAAGTATGTTGTTTTATATCTCGGATCTTGAGTAAGAAAAGTATTCACTAAAAACTCATCCCCTAGTCCTATCATCGGATCTAGTTGGTCGTTGTCGTTGTGTGTCTTATACAGTCATCACTTACTTTACGAGTTCTGGTCATCTCTCATGGAGTCTTAGTTGTCATTATTCACTTAGTTGTCATCTCTAGTCTTTGACTAGGGTGCCTAGGAAGGTATTAGGGCACATCGGGTGCCCCTGGGTCCTCATTTCTAGGTTCCCTGGTCTCAAAGCCACACGTGGTTCTAATTTAGATGCTCGAGGTTGGTCTTTATGAGTTTCCCTCCCATTCCCTAGGTACTAGTCAACATGTCAGTCATTAGTGTCAAAATTTGAGTAAGAGATCCCTATATAAACACAACATACATACTATCTTATGGGAAGACTACTTCTACTAAGGGCTAGCTATCTACATAAGGCAAGGGACTGCATTTGGGCACTATTTTGCATCACACACTGCATAAGAAGGGGATTCTATTATATTCCATCCACCATTCTACATTTTTATCTAGCTATTGCCCACTACTTTGGTGTCATTGGCGTAGGGCACCCTAGGCACACCATTACACACACAAATCACATAGAACTACATCAGGTCATGAGATGTAGTGCAATGCTCAATCATAAGTCCATCCATTTGGTAATTGAGGACAGTTTGACCCATTCATTTGCATATTTCATTTTTAGGGCTTGATGTTTTTGTGTGGGGTTTTGTAGGAGATTATTCATTGGAGACTTTACAAATGATGACACCAACGAACCAAGTGTGACACCAAACTCGATCAAAGGTGAAGTAATGTGAATGTTTAATGACCATGTCGATTCAGTTTTGAGTCACTCTGCAGACAAAGATGCCCCTTTTTTAGACCAAGACACACATAGGTTCCCATGTCCTTCCCTAGGTGCCCTAGTTTGGCCGAGATCTACCACTTCTACAATTTTCTATGGTTCACTACAACAAGATCAGCTCCGTAAGTAAATCATCCTGTCCAATCCTAGATTCTTGTGAGGTAAGTCTATTTGAGTTAGTACCATTTCCCTTTCATTTCATTTCATTCTTATTACAAAATGAATTACTTAGCATTTACATTTCCATATATTTCAGCTTATTGCATTGATGTAATTTATTAGATTATTACTAAAATATAACTTTTAGATAATCATTTTGGTGAACTGGTACTTCAATTTTCTTTCCCTAGGATCCACCTCAAACCCTAATGGCTAAGGATAACTCTTCTCATTCTCAGCCCATCATATCACACTTTAGTGTCAATCCAATCTATGATGAGGTTGTTAACGCCGAGCTCACGGCTCTCTATAGTAATGTTACGATGCCATAACATATTTTTAGACGATCAACGATATATACCTACTAGTTTAGAAAATCCCCTATTGGCACTAGTATAGTTTCAGATCTGATAGCCTTCACTCATTGTACACCATGATATACAACTATTACCATGATCTTTTAAAGGAAATTCTAGATGATCTCTTATTGACTACATGTTAGGTCTTAACAATAGCTCTCATACTCGATTCTCCTCCTAATCGGACCATTGTTATGGCTACATCTCATGACTCTCCTATTTTCGAATCTTGCTTTCCTAATCCATCGCATACTAGTTCACATACTCTCCCATATTATGTTGATGATCCTATTGATAGTACGCTTAATGACATTTTCATATTTGAGTATTTATCTGATGTAAATAATTGAAATTGATATTAATGATTCTACTACTTTTCATACTTCGCTAAGTCCGAATCTCATGCTCCAATTTCTCCTGAGGTTATATTTAGTATTGTGCATGAGTCACCTCCACCTATTAGTTATTCTTCTTATACCATCTCATCTCCTCTTAACACTTCACCTACATCTATTAGTTCATCTTCTCCTATCAAGGTATCTCCATCGATTTCTTTACCTCCTAGGGATGTTTCCAATGCTAGTCCTACCACTGTTATGGATGTTCCATCTTCTTCATCTACTATCGCTTCTCCAACACCTACCCCTAGTGTTCCTTTAGCATCAAAATATCCTTTATCTTCTCTTGAGGTACCTATGATTACTCACAATGGCAAGTTACAACCACTTAATACATTATTTCCATCTCCTACTATTCCTTCATAGGACATTTTATCTCTCATGCATGTCATAGGTCAATTACAATCTCAAGTTCAGTCACTCACTTTAGAAAGTAGGGCCTATTATGCTTCAATTGATAACAATTCATTACATGACAACCCTATTCCTTATAAAATTCATAAATCTACATTTCCTAATGACTTTATCATTCCTACATTCTCATGCTTTAATGGTACTACCGTGACCCTCACTTACACCTCCAACATTACTTTGCATGGCTATGACTCCCTATCCTAATGATATATTATTGATGAAGGCCTTTCGACATAGTCTTACTAATGATGCATTACAATGGTACACTCATCTTCCATTTGGGTCTATTAGTACTTATTATGATATGGAGGATGCCTTCCTTCATTGTTTTATCATCAACAATGGCCCTAGAGTTACTTATGATCATATACCTACTTTACATTAGGGCACATCCAAACCTATCAAGGATTACATCTTACGATTCAATGCTTGTATGCATCAATTAGTATTCCAACCTATTGATCTTGAGAAGCAATTTATCTTTTTCCATGGTTTAATTCTTGCTCTCAAGCAATGATTACAATATGATACATGTGATTCATTCATACTCTTGTGCTATAAAGTTATTGATCTAGAATATGACCTTCTCTCAGCACATGTTATTGATCCTCCACTTCCTACTACTACTGTCATATCATCTAGTTCTTCTCCATTTCCCTAGTCAAGAAATGAACATAATCTCCATCTCCGGACAAACAAACTCAACCTATTGTTGGGGTTAGCACAAGGTTGTGTAGATAATATATCGATATGAGCATACATGCATAAACGTGGATATTATACACAAAAGAGATATAAATCAACACCATATTTAACATGATACTTTATTTCTCTCAAGCTTCTCCTTCTTCTCCAAGAATTCTCTCTCTCACAATTATTTTCACAATAATCATTAACTCTCTCTTCTAACCCTAGCTTTCTAGCTTATAAATACCTTATACAAACTTAGGGCACTTAGCCATGTAATTACAATCAATAGATCTGCTTTAATACTAAAATTAGATCTAATTCTCATGAGTTAAATAAAACACTCACACAAGTAACCGACGGCTAGTTAGCCCTAACCGATGATGGTTCCTACTTGCTTGATCGATGCCGGTCATAGGTGATCGATGTCGGTCCCTTCATAACCGATGTTGGTTCTTTCATAATCGATGTCGGTTATTGTGTTTTCCAGCAAGTTTAATATAGCATGCTAAACTGAAGTAATTGAGCTCCACATCTCAACAATCTCCCACTTGGAGATAAATTACTACATTATACTATACAACATCATTCTTGGATCCTTTCCTTAGCTTTGTTTCTTCCTCTTCAAGTCTCAAACTCGAAGACCAACAAAGTGGAGTGTAGCTCCAACTTCTCTTTTTCTAATGGCTTCGTTAGCATATCCACAGGGTTTTCACTCATATGAATCTTCTCAGTTTCAACTTCCCATCCTCAATACCTATCGTATGAAGTGATACCTCAACTGAATGTGTTTCATTCTAGAATGAAACATTGAGTTCTTTGCCAAATGAATTGCACTCACTAATCATGTTGAAAAATTTGTAATCATCTTGCTCCTTTCCCAACTCTTCCATGAACCTGCTCATCCATATCATCTCTTTTTGCTAGCCTCTGTAGCTGCAACATACTCTGCCTCTGTAGTAGACAAAGCCACAACCTTCTAATCTCGAAATCTAGCTAACTTGTCATCCCACCTATTGTGAAAATATATCCAGTAGTGCTCCTTCTACCATCCAGATCTCCAGCCATATCGAATCAACATAGCCACATAAAGAAATATCAAACCTCCATAGCATAACTACATGCTAGATGTCCCTCTCAAATACTGAGTATCCATTGGACTACTTTCAATGCTCTTTACCTGGATTGGCCATAAATCTACTCACAACTCCCACTTCCTGTGTAATGTTCTGGTCTAGTACAAACCATAACATACATGAGACTCCCAACTGCTTGAAGCATATGGTACTCGTGTCATGTATTTGACCTCCTCATGTGATGAAGGACATTGATCTTTTCTCAATTTGAAGTGTCCAACCATAGGTGTACTTACAAGTTTTGAATTCTACATTTTAAACCTTTCTAACACCTTATAGATATAATCCTCTGAGACAAATACAATTTCTTGTTCTTCTTGTCTCTGTGTATTTGCATGCAAGGATTCTTTTGCAGCTCCTAAATCCTTCATAGAAAATGTGTGAGCTAGCTTTCCCTTAAGCTCACCAATGTCTACATACTAGATCTAATAAGCATATCATCCACATACTGATAACAAAATAATATAGCTCCCATTTTCAAGCTTCTTGAAATAAACACAATGGTCAGATTCACATCTCAAGTAACCATGCTCATGCATGAAACTATCAAACCTCATGTACCATTGCCTTGGAGCTTGCTTGAGCCCATATAGACTCTTTTTCAACCTGCACACTAATTTCTCCTTACCCTTGACTTCATACCCAAGCGGTTGCTGCATATAAATCTCTTCATCCAAATCACCATGAAGGAAAGTCATCTTCACATCTAGTTTCTCTAAATGCAAAATCATCTACTACAACTATACTCAATACAATATGTATGGAAGTCATTTTAACAATAGGAGAAAATATTTCACCAAAGTCAATACCTACTTTTTATGTAAATCCTTTACTACAAGCCTTGCCTTGTACCTTTTTATCCACCCTCTTCTTCCTTGATCCTGTAAACCCATTTGTTTTCTGTAATGTCCTCTTACTCTTGACAACTTAACCAAATCCCAAGTCTGGTTTTGTTCAAGGAGTCCATCTCCTCATCCATGCCATGCTCCCATTGAACATGGGTCTCATCTGCATTGCTTCTTCAAAACTTTTTGGTTCACCATTATCAGTCAATAATAAATAAGATAGAGAAGGTGTAAATATTTTTGGAGGTTTACTTACCCTTTGTGACCTTCTCACAGAAGTTTGGGGTACTTGGAGGCTCATTCTGGACCTCTGGACATTTGTTTCCAATTTTGATAGTGACCGAGCGCATTTCGGTCACCTGTAATAGCGCATTGGTTCTGCTAACCGATGTCGGTTTGGCTCTTCTATAACCAATACCGGTTAATTGACCCGATGTCGGGGGTCAACGACACACGGTTCTTGTGTAACCCTATAGGTATGATTTTAAATCTGAGAGTTCATTTTCATTCACAAACTTCTCAACCGGTTTCGTCCTTGGGTACCAAATTTGATCCATGTACATTCTCTTTTCATTCCATTCAATGTCATGACTCCTAATAATTTTAGAATTCTCTAAATCCCAAAAATAGAATCTGAAATCACGGATCCATAACGATGAAAGTGCATCTCTTGGATTTTGCATCCACTTTTTCTATTTTCCTTATCAATATGCACAAAAGCTTCTAAACCAAAAACTTTAAGAAAAGAAAGATCTACCTCTTTTCGGTCCAAGCTTCCTCTGGTATTCCTCCATCTAGTGAACTTGAAGGCCCATGATTAATCAAATAAAAACCATTGTATCAATACTTCTTGCCCAAAACTGTAAGGGCAATCCAGCATGTATCCTCATACTTCTAGCACGTTCCATGATTGTCATGTTCATTCTTCTGCAACACCATTCTCTTGTGGTGTTCTTGGAACCATCCTTTCTCGTATTCCATTCACTGAACAATAATCATTGAAAGCCTTGTTACTAATATTCACCACCATTGTCAGATCTAAGCACTTTAACTTTGAATTTGATTCATTCTCAACAAGGGCTTTCCATCTTTTAAAAGTCTCAAAAACATCAGATTTATGTTTAATACAATAAACCCATACCTTTCTTGTAGCATCATAAATGAAAGTAACATAATATTGGGATCCTCCATGAGAAGCTACAGGTTGGTCCCCACACATCTGAGTGTACAAGCTCAATTTTGCTCCTTCTTAGTTGCCCTAACTTTGAGAAATCTCACTCTCTTTTGCTTTCCAAAAAGACACAATGCTCACAGAAATCAAGATCTAAATCTTTCAAATATGATAACTTACCCTTAGCCTTTAAGATATGCATTCCTTTTTGACTCATATGGCCCTAACCGATTATGCCACATGCATGCATTTGAATCTAAAGTAGATAATACATAGAAAAGGAATCAATAACACAGGTAGATAAATATAACATTCCTACCTTCTTACCTCTTGCCACAACAAAAGGCACCCTTGGTGACTTTCCAAGAGTTTATTGTGAATGTAACCATGCAAACCAGCTTCACCTAGTTGCCCTGCGAAATAAGATTCCTCTTGAGGCTTGGCACATGCCTCACATCTTTCAATACCCATGTATTTCCATTCTGTAATTTTAGATGAACTTCCCTTTACCAGTAATACTGCAAGGTTCATCATCACCCAAATAAACATGCCCAAAATTTCCCTGGACATAATTTTTGAAATAACCCTTATTAGGGGTTGCATGGAAAGAAG
This sequence comes from Taxus wallichiana var. yunnanensis, assembly GCA_018340775.1. NCBI lineage: Eukaryota > Viridiplantae > Streptophyta > Pinopsida > Cupressales > Taxaceae > Taxus > Taxus wallichiana. The sequence continues at coordinate 732,228,605 of CM031234.1, read as the reverse complement.
CTCTGAATCTAAAACCCATGATTCTATTCTATTATCCAAAGAAAGAATAAGAGCATCTTGCATTACCTCTGCTGTAATATTTGCCTCTTTATTTGACTCTTTACCTTTTTAGGTGTTGGTTCTCTTTATCCTTTGACCAACAATCTTTCTTTGCATGTCCTTTCTTTCCACATTCCAATAGGTAATTCCCTTACCTCTGGATTTAGATCTACCATTCCTTGACTTTGATTTCCCATTATTCTTACTCTTGGATCTCTCCTTCTTTGCCTGCCTCTGCTTTCTACATTCAAAGCATTCCTAGATGATGATTCCTCTATACTTTTCTGTGAATTTCTTCATTCAAGATTATACTAACCACATCATCAAACTTCAAAATATTATTAGCAGATGTTGTATTACTAACAACCATTACCAAGTTATCCCAACTATCAAGGCAAAGAACATAAGAATAAAGTGCTTTCACTTCATCATCAAATGAAATATCAACCGATTTTAACTGATTTACAATAGATCGGAAATCATTCAAATGACTAGATGCAGATCCACCTTCATGCATCTTAGAACTAAATAGTTTCTTCATCAAATAAACTTTATTTGAAGCACTAGGTTTTCATATAAATTAGCAAGAGATTTCATTAACTCTACCGTAGATGTCGCTTCTGTAATATTGGAAGCCACATGATTTTTCAGGCTCAATCTTATAGATCCCAAAGCCTTTCTGTCAAGAATCTTCCATTCTTCATCAGTCATCTTCGTAGGTCTAGAATTTTCATCCAATGGTAAGTACAAATCTCTTTGATACAGATAATCCTCAATCTACATCTTCCATAATTGATAATTTCGGTCGTCAAACTTCTCTACCTTGTATTTGTTTTCTTCTGCCATTGTTGTAGCTCCCACTCAATCAGAAAACCCTCTGTGAGTAAATTTGTCAACACATAAAACCCTCAAACAAAGCTCATGATACTAGTTGTTGGGGTTAGCACAAGGTTGTACAGATAATATATCAGATCTAAGCATACATGCAATAAAAGTGGATATTCTACAGAAGAAATATACAAAACAAGAGATATAAATCAACACCAGATTTAACATGGTTCACCTCAGTGTGGGCTACATCCACCAAGAAACAAGCCAATCTATTATCCAAAGCTTTCAGAAGATATACAATGAAGATTTACAATCTTCCACACCTCTCATGATGTACTGATACTTTCTTTCTCTCAAGCTTCTCCTTCTTCTCCAAGAATTCTCTCTCACAATTATTTCCACTCTCTCTCTAAACCCAGCTTTCTATCTTATAAATACTTATGATAACTTCTTGATCAATCATCATTAAACTAAAAATAGATCTAACTTACTTCTAAACCCTAGCTTTCATGCTTATAAATATATACAAACTAGGGCACTTAGCCATGCTAAATGCAATTACAATCAATAGATCTACTTTAATACTAAAAGACTAGATCTAATTTTCGTGAGTTAAATAAAACACCGTCCATCCATCATCGCACTACATTGCATCCACCACATCCACTTCATCCATCTCATCCACCACATCATGTTATTGCTTCACATCGGCTGCCACAACCCTCCACATTCACCCATCCCACCGGTGCTCCACATGATATCCAGTTTGGTTCATATGCTCACGCTACTTTCATACCACATGCTTCCACCACTTCACGCCGCCTTAGTATTTGGTAGGTGATTACTATCACCTTACCCCCCGATGACACACTTGTGTTCTTATGGTTCTTTCATGATCAAATTGAGGGTTTTGATATAAGAAACTTCCATCACGCGCTTTGTTGATTCATCTAGCGCATTATCAATCATTTCTCAATGACACACTCTTGCTTTATGTGGTTCATTCTTGACTAATGAGGGTCTTAACCAAATGAACCTCATCATCTATATGATGCTGCAGGGTCATTGCTAATCCCCCTATCTTCATCATACTAACATGTGGGTCATTGTATTAGTACATATTAATCAATCATTTATCATAATTTTAGTTCGCATGATCACGCTACATACATCGTCCATCATCACAACACTATATAATCATCACATTACACATTTTTGTCTATAATCATACTACAAATCTCAATCAAAACCATAAACAATATCCACCACATTACATAAATTACAACAATAATCACAAGATCATACATCATCAATCACATTATATGACAACTACACATCATGAGCAAAATTTAATACAATCATTCACAAATAATATCTCATTAGTCACAACATATAGAATAACCCATTAACTAACCATGACCATCATATAAAAATAACACATCACAACATAGTTATACAAATATCATGCTCCACTATAGCTAAGATTTGTTATATTGTTGGAGGCATGTGCTTCCCCCCTTTCCCCTCCTCCATGTGGAAACCTTGTTCCTTACGTGAACAATGGAAACAAGAAAACCCATCGATGTGATGCCCACCATGCATGACATGGGCCTTCAGACACCCCGCATCATCCGAGTCTATCGGATCTATCACCGCATCTGCCTCATCCTGGTCAGGAGGTACTAGCTACACTCATGTGGGCCCCTGGTTTAGCTCCAACCCTCCTCGATGCTCTAATGGCTCTCAATATATATGGCTCTGGGACACGTCCTAAGCCATACCAAACTATCACACTGATTACCCTCTCCACCTAGAATAACTCACCCACCCCTGGGAAATGATCCTTCAACCACATAGTCCTATGTATGCATCATAGCTCTAACATAAAGATCCTCTCGGCCATCATCCATAGTCTCAGTATGGCTTCCATATCATTGTTTCATGCCCCATCTGATCTATCAATTCCCTATAGGTATCGATATCCATCTTTCACCCATGCACGCCAACCCACCTCCTAACAAATATGTTTTGGCTAGCCCACTCTACTCACAGACCACCAACTAGCCTCAATACCACTATATGCTCATAGGCCCATACATGCAACAAAGTAGTCGTGGTCAATACTACCTTCATGATCCTCCTGTGTAAATCAATACAAATCTCTATATAGGTGTTCCAAACACACCTTTGTGCCCATGCATATCCGGTATTTTCATCCTCTATCCGATGGTAAATGGTGTGCAACTTATACAAGATGCCCTCACTCTCCCTCTACTACAATAGAAAAACAATAATCATGACTATGAACTTGTAAAACGTGGAACCCCGACCTCATAATTGCGTCTAAGTCCAGCTAATATGGGCCTCGAAAGGTACTCGAGTCCCCACAAAATACCACCTAGCAGCTCACATTTGTCTCTCCATATCACAAAGGCATAACTCTGTACTCTCTCCCCAATAACTAGTAATTGCGGTATGATGATACACATCCTCCAAGGTGACTATCATCTCACCTGCGGGAACCAAACATACAAGTATCCACAAATCACCTCTCACATAAGGTTTTCAACATACTCATATTATGGGGCACATCCCCATCCACACTATGTGCCATGACAGACATGGTCCATAACCTCCCTCAATCATCGTTAGACAAAACCAGTCTAACCAAAGTACTCAAATGATGACCCCCACAAAACTCCCTCGAGTGGATATCCCCATGCACAACACAAAAAAAAATGCAGCGTTAAAACACTATACAAACCAATACGCACTGCGCTTATCACATTACTATACAATAAAAATTACATTTACATGACTCAAGACCGAATACACGCTCTCAAAATTTGGGCGCCTAGGAGTAGAACACCAGCACCTAGTGTTCCGGGCCCTCCTATCTCGAAGGCCACTAACATCTTCTTCGCTATTTTCGGTCTAAAACACCAAAAATAGTCAAAATCACAATTTTGTAAAAATCACTAAAACTACTACACACCCATTTTTCGGTAAAAACATGGCACTTACCAACCCGACATCGTACATGATGCTACAATGGTAGCCACCATCTCAAATCAGCTAGGTCGTGTTGCTCTAACTTGTGACATCCTTACTCAAAGCTCACTATCACTCCCGCAAAAATGACAAATGAAGTGACTAATCACTTTTTTACCCTACTATTTATAGTTACTTTTAGTTACCCACTTTAATATGGTTATTATTTTTGTGATTATTTCTCACCTAATACACACCACACAATTTTC